>JACEVL010000018.1:1397500-1690000 GCA_020284085.1 Aporrectodea caliginosa | reverse complement strand
ATTATTTCATAGAATTTATATTGATATTGTTTCTCTTCAGATGATAAGTTGTCACTGGAGGCGATTAAAAGAGCCATCGATGAACTCAACAGACGAATTGTCGTCGAGGTCGTCAAGGGTAAGACTTTTCAGATACAAATATCACCAGTGACGAATACTAATATTATCCTGTAAATGTTAATGCCATCCGACGTAATGTGACATGATTGTGATGAATCAGAGAGCACCGATGTAATAAGACCTGACTGTATTGTATCTGTTGTATCTGGGCATTTATAAAGAGCCTTTAGCAGCAATGACTAATTCAGAGGCGATTGTGACGAATGAGAGAACACCGATGAAACGAGAAGCATCGTATCGTTCATAATGTCACCTACTACTAAAAAAGTAAAAATCAGATGAAGCTGCAATGTCTTCAATAACAAGGTCAGAATGTAATGTAACAAAATGTCTGTCGTAAACTGTTTTACCATACCATCTTCAGCTGTCGACGGGAATCCGTTGGTTGGTTCCACGCGTGTGCGTGGGCCCGCCAGTGGTGACTAGTCTAGCTTACTGTGCATTGTTTTGCTAACTAATGTAATATTTTGTTCGTTATGACACTTAACAACATAATAGGCTAGCGCAGAGAGCACCTCTGAGTAGATATATTGAAGAGGCGCTATATAAATTCTAAGAATGAATGAATGAAAGTGAGATATTGGTTCGATGGATGTGGTTCGTGGTCTGCACAGCCTTCCTTCCAGTTGGTCCATCTTTTGTGTGTTGCAGGTGAAGTAGTTGAGGAGCCACCAGAGCCTGTCGCCGCTGAAGTGATCGAAACGGGAGACAAGGCCGTTCAACACTACACACCCGAAGGTTCCACTCTGCACCAGTCTCATATGCATTTCCGAATCTTACCTGCATCTCATCCACATCATCATCATCATTGTCGCCATCATCATCAGCTTCAGCATCATTGTCGTCATCATTATTATCATCATATTATCATCTCTATCCTCATAATCGTCGTCATCATTATACTTCATCGTCGTCATTATCATCATCGCCTTCATTGCAATGAATGTTATCCAAAGATGAATTTTTAGTCAATTTTTCACCCTGAACGAGCGCAGTCGTTGAGAGTTGTAGTGCGAGCGTTCTTCATTGTAAGAGTCGGAATGTGAGCGTCGTGGTTTCCACAGCTGTTCTCTTCTTTTCCAGAGGAAGAAGAAATGGAAATGGAAGAGGAGATCGAGGAGCGAGCGAAAGAAGAGCTACGAAAGCACGTCCTCGAGAAAGCCGTCCAGACAGACGATATCTTCAGGAGTATTGGTCAGTCACTTAATCACAATCATCTTTCGTCGTCTTCATCATCATCACTATTGTCATCATTGTCATTGTCTTCAGATGGTCCTACTTGTTCTTCCTGTTCTAATACTACCACGGCACTCGTATTGCACTTGGTATTGTTGTCCTAATTCGTTGTTATTGTCATTACGTGATAATTATTTACAGGGACCGTAGCGATTTCTGATATCAGATATTATGATGAGTTTTACTGGCAGACCATTCGACGGAGCATCCGTTTGAAGGTTGCAGTGTTTGTCTGGAGGTGTCAGCTGGCCAATGCGCCTGCTTACTTACTAGAGTTTTGGCACCCTGACTGGGATACAACTGGCCTAAAATACCCTCGCTCTGCAGGGCGAATCGATTGTCCTCATTTTACACTCACATCGACACCGTCCCCATGGAATAATCTTCCTTCAGATCTGCGTGTTCTTTTAGCTATAAGAGACTCTGCATACACCTTTTACAAGAATCTGAAAACTGTTCTTTATCGCCGGAGTTTGGCTGGGAGCGCCTCTGAGTAGGTCTAGGTTATCTTGGAGGGGCTATGTAAGTCCTCTGAATGAATGAATGAATGAATGAATGAATGAATGAATGAATGAACTGCAACGTCAGGTATCTCGGCCGTTCGTCAACTCACTTGTAATGAATTTAATATTAGCTCTTTCTGATCAAAGGACCAATTCATGTGCCCCGCGTTTCAACGCTATCAAATCTTCTAAGTTTTATTCGTATTCGCCGATGCAGGGCTGCGAGGAATTCGGAGGAGATGGGGAAATTTACTGAATGAATTAATGTAATTTGTCAAAGACAATAGTAGTCGTCGTTGTTCTATAGGTCTGTTATAGACTTTTGTCGTCAACAGTTGGTTCGTTGTTTGTTTCAGCCGTTGGAACGACGGATGTCGAAATGGTAGAGCCACCACCAGGTTAGTCACCAGTCTCATCTATTATTCGGGCTCCTTGGCCCTATTGCACACAAAATCAGATAATTATCAGAGCCCGTCTAATTCCAGATGGCTTGATCGTTTAATTAGGGCGTATACATGAGATATAACTTGTCGAATTATGCTCTCTGCCTTTTTCCACGTGTATGTAGGCTTATGAATGTATGTATTTATGTATGTATGTATATACACTGTGTCCCGATGAAAAGTGGACCCCTAGAAAAAGTGTCATAACTCGGTCAAAACTTTTAGCATTTGACTGAAATTTTAAAAACAGCAACTATAGCCATGTCACCACCAAATTCTAACGCCGTTTGGAAATGTTGGTGAATTTGTCACTTTTATGAACGTTTGAGATGCAGCACTTTAAAAAGGAAGCTTCCAACATACAAGTGCCACAAGAAGGTCAAGTTCAGCTACATCTGGTGTTCAAAATGTCTTCCTTGTTCACAGACACACGACCGTAGACGTGGACGCCACTGTTTGATGGCCCGGTCGATGATCACGTGGTCAAACAACTGCCACTCTTCAATCAGACGAGATCAGGTGATCGACGTCACGAATGCGGGATCGCGTTTATGCGGCGGCTGGAACGTGCAAGAAAAAGGTGCCTGCTGAACGTCTCCTCAAGAGTGGCAGTTGCTTGACCACGTGATCATCGACCGGACCATCAAACAGTGGCGTCCACGTCTAGGGTCGTGTGTCCGTGAACAAGGAGGACATTTTGAACACCAGATGTAGCTGAACTTCACCTTCTCGTGGCTCTGCCGCTCTTGTATGTTGGAAACTTCCTTTTTTCAGTGCTGCATCTCAAACGTTCATAAAAGTGACAAATTCACCAACATTTCCAAACGGCGTTAGAATTTGGTGGTAATATGGCTACTGTTGTTGTATTTAAAATTTCAGACAAATGTTAACAATTTTGACCGAGTTATGACATTTTTTCTATGGGTCCACTTTTCATCGGGACACAGTGTATGTATGCACTATGTACATGTATTATGTATTATGTATTATGCATGTGCGCAAACTCCCGTTTCTTCTCGGCCATAATATTAACGACCCTGCTCATGTACTACATGAGCTATTACCCCACCCTATAAAACCAGCTATATACTCTATATATGCGTCCTCGTACCCATAACAGAGTAACATGCTTATAACCGCTGCCGACAATTTCGCCCGTAAAACATTTGTTATTAGTATGATTTACTCTTGACCGAAATACTCTAGACAGCGCAGTTTGAAAAAACAATAGAAATTAAAATGCAGTATTAGAGATTATAGGCCATTGTAGAATGTAAACCAGAATGCGGTTAGCAACTGGTGCAATAAAGGACATACATACTTACTTACTTACTTAAAAGAAAGTGTTCTCCGAGGTGCCACGTGCATCTGCTGTGATCTCAAGTTTTCATGACATGTAGGCCTAGTATTTGAAAACGTATATTTAATACTAGGTAAATGAAATTTGTCAAGTGATGTGTCATTACTTATATGAATGTCATTTTTTCAGTTGTCGAGTTGGAACAAGTTCCGCCTGGTTTGTATTCGATTTTGTTTCTTCGAATTTTCTCTGACCTTTCATCTACAACTGGGTCTTTCGTAAAGTCGTCCGCAATTAAAAACTTCTTTTCAATTCATCAATCGCTTCCCATTTCTCTCAACATTAACATAATAGACCGCAATCTGTTTCCTTCTTTATCTGGTATCATGGCTACAGCTCTTCAAACGGTAGCTTGTCTCGGTACAACCCATAGATTTGCGCGTTAATAACCTGCTACCCTCCCCTTAGTATATGCAAATTTACTAATGTTACGTATATATAAGTTTTTAAATCAAATATAAATATTTAAATTTTAAATTAAAATATAAATATACTAATGTTATGCATATGTAACTTTTTTGTTTGTTTAAATGTATTAAGCTTGCCATGTACAGTTCTGTGCGTTTGCTAGTAGGCTAGTTCTCATTGCAGAATATACTTACTTGCTTACTTACTTACTTAGCTTATAAGTAGCGTTTTAAACATTTAGAAGTTCAGGATTAAGATTAAGTTAACTCACGTTGAGCCACGGAATAGCGACAGTTAATGGACCATGCATGGAAGGCATTACTGCTCTATAGCCAGTGCTCGATAACAAACAGCTTGAAGTACAACAGGATGTGCGTTGCTCCTCTTTAATGCAACTGCTCGCATGAGGTTAACAGATTGCACAACGTGTTCTTTGTATTCAGAGGTGTATCGTGAAGAGATGATGGAAATTCTGGCTCCAGAAGCACTCGAGGTTCCTTCGCCAATAGAAGACAAAGAGAAGGTTCCGTATCCAGAGGAACCAGAGGAACCTCCTCCGCCGATGGAGATTGAGAAAGGTAAGGGAACAGGCAATATCTGTTGTTGCTGCTGAAGATAAGCATCTTCAGACGTCGTCGGGTTTTCATCTTTCGGTGAACGCCACCGAATAGATGGCTGGCTTTTCTCATTGACACAGATGACAAGAAGACAATAGAATTGCCAAATCAGAAACCATCGACATTCGCTTGTCAACTCTTTCTTCTTAGCTCAAATTCACTTCCTTCCTTCATCATGGGCTCAAAACTCACTATTTCTCCTTGACTTTCAAGCACTTGGATATCTGACTGCATCTTCCTCTGGCGGCTGACTATCCGCGCCTCAGATTCACATTTCGGTGTGACCTTGCGAGCGTAACAAATTTAATTAATTAATTAATTAATTTAATAATAATAATAATAATAATAATAATAATAATAATAATAATAATAATAATAATAATAATAATAATAATAATAATAATAATAATAATAATAATAATAATAATAATAATAATAATAATAATAATAATAATAATAATAATAACGATATCATATGGCGATCTTTCGGAAGAGCAAACATCCCTTCTCAGAAAGAACCGTTGGGCCTCACCAGAGAAGATGGTAAACGACCGGACGGCGTGACACTCATCCCGTGGTCATGCGGAAGATGCCTCACTTGGGATGTGACAGTTTCGGATACATTCGCAAAGTCACATCTGGCAACAACATCAACCGAAGCGGGTGAGGCCGCAAACCGGGCAGCCGCCGCCAAGAGATTGAAATACGCCACAATCACCCGAACACATGCTTTTGTGGCGGTAGCACTTGAGTCCAGCGGTGCTTGGAGCTCAGAAGGATTGAATTTTGTGTTGGAGCTTGGACGAAGGTTGACGGATGCAACCCATGACACCCTCGAAACAAACTACCTATTCCAAAGACTCTCGGTAGCTGTCCAACGCGGGAACGCCATCTGTTTTTCCTCGACCTTACCATGCTAAATTACTCACTTTGATATTAATAATAATAATAATAATAATAATAATAATAATAATAATAATAATAATAATAATAATAATAATAATAATAATAATAATAATAATAATAATAATAATAGTAATAGTAATAGTAATAATAATAATAATAATAATAATAATAATAATAATAATAATAATAATAATAATAATAATAATAATAATATAATAATAATAATAATAATAATAATAATAATAATAATAATAATAATAATAATAATAATAATATAATAATAATAATACTTTAACCTTCTGCAGAATCGTCATCATCATCTCCTTAATCTTATTAATATTATTACCTTCGCCGTTGTTATCCTAATTTCTCTAATTATCTCTTTAGTGATAATAGTGGAGCCGAAGAAAGAGCAGGCCTACGTGACGTTGGCCACGAACGATGTCTACGCCCTTGGAGCCATGGTCCTTGGCGTCACACTGCGCAAGACAGGAACAACGCGCAAGCTCGTCATCATGATAACGCCGGAAGTGTCGTCAGAAATGCGTGACATCCTGTCGACTGTGTTTGACGTCCTCTTCGACGTCTGGACGATTGACAGTCGTGACTTCGTCAACCTGACTTTGCTCGGTCGCGCCGACCTTGGCGTGACCTTCACGAAGATCCATTGTTGGCGCCTCGTTCAGTTCAGCAAGTGTGTCTTCATGGACGCAGATACCATCGTTCTGTCGAATGTCGACGACCTGTTTGATCGGGATGAATTGTCTGCAGCGCCAGACGCAGGATGGCCAGACTGCTTCAACTCAGGAGTATTCGTCTACATGTAAGTCTATCGAAGATCCCCTCCTGATGGGCCAGATTTGGACCCATCGCTGGTGGAGCCAGTTCCAACAGTTGGCCGTAGCATAACACGAGCCAATATAATATACACTAGGGCAAACCAGGGTCTGATTGTTGACTCGTTTTCCTATTCGAATCTCTATTAAATTAAATTCGTCGTATAGCGATAACTAAAATTCTGTTGGTTGTCTGTCATTGTATAGGCCCTATGTGCTTAAGGCGGAAGATCGTTGAACCCAAGCATCTCCTCCGTCACACAGTTGTGTAAAGGGTCACATATTGAGTGCGAATATTAGCTTATAATACGCTAATAAAACCATGTATGAAGTTAAGAAGTTAAGAGAATGAAGGAAAATCAACGAAATCGTCCACTAATTTAGACAATTCGACTTGAAACCCCGGTGCAGATTCAAATGCTATAGCAACAGTTGCTAAACGACGTCTGCGATAAAACAACTCTGCTCTGCAATCAGCCATTCCGTTCTTTAACTGATTAAGTTAGTTCCAGAATCTAGACAGACCTTTTCGATACAAGGCTAACCAGTAGCCCTCAAATTGATAATAGTTGTCTTAGAAAAGATTCATAAGAGGCGCTTTGCATTCAAATATTATATAGTTCTTTTACATTTACAATTGAACTAAGCAAACCTCTGTATACTGGCGGGCTGTCACAACTTAAAACGACATATACCGCAATTTTGCGGATGCATATACTTATCTAATTATAGGAGATAATTAAGAAGCTTCTAATGAGTGGATTTACTTAGGACGCGCTAACAATAATGCCTGCCACGAACAGGAGGCCAAACCAGGATTGATGTCTGGTGACAGACTGTACATTGTATATTGCTCTTGCTATTCCCCGCAAAATGATTCAGGTTTCGAATTCCGGGGCCTGAGTTGGAGACGTTCGAGGCTCTGATGACCTTGTTGAGGCTACTTTTCATAGTTTAAAATCATGTATTAGTATTATAATCATCGTCATTACGTTTTAGTGCAAGGTACTAAGATCCATCGGGACTTAAAAGAGCTCTGGAGAATATAAAATTTCTGGGTTGGCTAAACCTTGTGAAGTTCCGGCATGGAGAAAGCGCTGCGAAAGGCAGTTCTGCCTACAAGCAGCAGTTCGGCCATGAAGCTCTGGTTTAAAGCGTCGAGTGGCAACTGATAGGCGCTGGCAAAGATGACATATTTCTCTTGTATTATCATAATTAGACTATTATTATTATTATTATTATTATTATTATTATTATTATTATTATTATTATTATTATTATTATTATTATTATTATTATTATTATTATATTATTATTATTATTATTATAGCAAAGTGAGTAATTTAGCATGGTAAGGTCGAGGAAAAACAGATGGCGTTCCCGCGTTGGACAGCTACCGAGAGTCTTTGGAATAGGTAGTTTGTTTCGAGGGTGTCATGGGTTGCATCCGTCAACCTGCGTCCGAGCTCCAACACAAAATTCAATCCTTCTGAGCTCCAAGCACCGCTGGACTCAAGTGCTACCGCCACAAAAGCATGTGTTCGGGTGATTGTGGCGTATTTCAATCTCTTGGCGGCGGCTGCCCGGTTTGCGGCCTCACCCGCTTCGGTTGATGTTGTTGCCAGATGTGACTTTGCGAATGTGTCCGAAACTGTCACATCCCAAGTGAGGCATCTTCCGCATGACCACGGGATGAGTGTCACGCCGTCCGGTCGTTTACCATCTTCTCTGGTGAGGCCCAACGGTTCTTTCTGAGAAGGGATATTTGCTCTTCCGAAAGCAATATTATTATTATTATTATTATTATTATTATTATTATTATTATTATTATTATTATTATTATTATTATTATTATTATTATTATTATTATTATTATTAATAATATAATAGAACAGAAATCTCTGCGCCTGGCTATGTCTGTGCGTTACGCTCTTTCGCAAGAGTCATTCCCCAGATGGCAGCACGCATTTCGGGCTGTAGGGTCAGATGAGGGGAACGCACGCGTCCAGGTTAGCTGGAATCGTGCTGCCCCTAGCGAATCCAGCGTGAGAGACGTGCGTGTAGGGACGGACTTTGAAGGGAGGGAAGGAGGTACGGACGGCAGAGACGGAAGTACGGGAGGAAGGAAGGGAGGGAGGAAGGGAGTGTAACGATTCCCTTGATATTAATACAAACATTCCCATCTATTACATGTATAAGCCTATGTAGATATTAGAAGAGTATACAGACACCAATTAACTGTAGCATTTATTGTATTAGGCATTAATTAATTGACTGGCGTAGATTGACTGGCAGTTCAGAGATTTTATTTAATTAATGGGGTTAATAATTTGAACGTCATGGATACACTACGGAGTTGTGATCATGCCATTGGCTGAATTCAAAAGGAGTCACGGTTGCCTAACCGCGCATGCGCACTGAAGCTACAGGTGAGGTGGAAAAGAACCGTTACGGGCTTCTTCATCCGTCGCTGATGAGAATGGACGTTGTGTAAACGCTTCTAGTTGCGACGATAAAGCAATAGAGCGTTATAAAGTTTAAACAGTCGTAAGTCGATACGATTACGACTTGAACTATACTCGGATAGTATAGGAACAGTGTGGTAGCTATAGATTCAGTCTGAGGAATCTTTAATTCGAGCGAAGCCAAACGTCGTCTCGCTACACACAGGAATTCAAATCTTCGAACGTTGTTTGAGTTCGTTGTCGGAACTTATTCGAACTGAACGGTGGATTAATCGTACGTTGTGGAGTTAACATTGAAGCTTTAAAGTACTGTCTTTATTCTTCATAACTCCTACGCTTTCTTGAGAATATGTGGAGCTACATCAAATTAATTACAAAGAGAATGGATCAGCTCACCTGGTCAACCGACGCCATCGCCTTCATCCAATAGTGAAGACTGCGCATATCCATGGTGGAGACATTTCGAAGTGCCTAGAAGTTGCTTCAAATATCTACGTGGGAGGTATTTTAGATTCCCCATAATACTTAAGACTAGATATATTATGCCGGTCTAAGTAAGGTTAAGTTAGAATATTTAGTAATTTCAGTTAATTACCCCTAGACTAGATTAAACGAGACCATATTGTAATATTTGACATATTCATTTAAATTATAATTAATATTCAAACTAGCTGAGTTGACTTGATTTTATTGGTTGAACTGTAAAATATGACACACATTCAACCAATCACGATTGATAAAGACATTAAAGGTAACACGTGTTCACGATCAGGACACACTCTATTATAGTCTAATAACTATAAGTAGGGGATCGTTACAAATCTGGGTGCCACGTCCGAGATTAGAACAATTAATTAAGATAATTAATTAGGGGATATAAGCCACGGATTAGTGTGATTAGCTCCACAGTAGCGTTAGTAATAGATATTACTGATTCTGGTGCGATTGGAAATTGACTAACGTATTAATTGTATGCCTGACGTAGCTGCAAGTCGAAACGCTGACGCTTATTGGTTATCGTAAGGTCAGGTTAAAAGTGACGTAGCTGCAAGTTGAAACGCTGACGCTTATTGGTTATCGTAAGGTCAGGTTATAAGTAGTACTTATAAGGCCAACTGTTATTGGTGTGAAATAGGTCAGGTCAAGGTAGTTCACGAAAGTTTAAACAGTGTCTATCGAATTTTTATAGCGCGTTCGCCTATAATTAATAACCATTTCAATGGCAGCTGAATTCCAAAAATGGATGAAGATTGCTTCAGAGTTAGGGTACGAAGGAACGGAACTGAGGGAGTTTGTTCGGGTGAAACAAGAAGAATGTATAGCGAGAGAAGAAAAGAAACGCGTTGAGGACATAGCGAGAGAAGAAAAGAAACGCGTTGAGGACATAGCGAGAGAAGAAAAGAAGCAAGCGCTAGAAAGAGAGGATAAACTTAGAGAAGCTAATCTGAAACAAATGGAGATAGAACAAAAGAGAATCTCAGATGAGAGAGAAGCGAAACTGAAACAGATGGAGTTAGAAAATATGAAGGAAATCAAATTAAAAGAATTAGAAATTAGAGCGGCTCATGATAAGCAGCAGGCAGAACGAGGAGATTTCGTTCAAGATGGTGTAGGAAGAGAGCATGCTGGAGATCGCTCTAAGAATGTGAAGATGCCAATGTTTCGGGAAGAAAAGGATTGCCTCGACGCCTACCTGCTAAGGTTTGAACGGGCGTGTGTTGTTTACGAGGTACCCGAGAGGTTTTGGGCAATGACACTTGCTAGGTCGCTTGAAGGCAAAGCACTGGAGGTGTACCAGAGGCTAGACATTGAACAAGCCCACGATTATGCTAAGTTGAAGCAGGAGTTGCTTAGGAGGTTTAAGCTTACAGAAGGAGGGTACCGTAGGCTTTTCAAATCTGCTAGAAGGCAGGATGATGAGACGGTGGAACAATTCATGTTGAGAGTACAGAGATATTTGAGACAGTGGTTACTGATGGCAGAATTTAAAGATGATTATGATGGCCTAGAAGCACTAATATTGAAGGATCAATTCTTTGTTACTTGCGACGACGACATGAGGTGCTTCATAAAAGAAAAAGGAAAACTGAGCTTAGCAGATACGCTAATACAAGCTCAGAACTACGTTGAGGCAAAAGAAAGCAGAGAGAAGAAGTGGGTCCCCACTTTTAAGAAGCGGGATAAGGATCTTAGAGATCACATGAGAGAGTCTGATTGTGAGGGCGATGGGAGACACAATGGTGATCCGAATAATAGTAGGACCAGAGAATATAGAAGTCCTAAAGAGAGGAACCGATTCAAGAATGAATGGGATTTCAGAGAACGTAAGGCAGTGAGTGACAACGTCGATAATAAGAAGCGGGGATGTTACAACTGCGGTTCGTGGCTGCATTATGCAAATAAGTGCGATAAAGCAAGACAAACCGCTAAGGTACACACAATGGCTACGATGCTATGTGTAGAAGAAGAGGAGGAGGAAGAAGAAGAAGAGGAAGAAGAAGAGGAAGAAGAAGAGGAAGAAGGATTAGTAGTTGGTATAGCGTGTTTTAAACATGAGGGCGCTACCCACGTTGATGATGAGATCTTAATTGGAAAAGCCAATATAAGCACAGTTACGGTTAACCAAAGAATTGTGAAATGTCTATATGATACAGGCGCATCATGTGTAGCGATCAGGAAAGGTTTAGAGAAACCTAAACCACACACAGGTCGAAAGGTTATCTGTATACTAGCTAATGGGATTAGGAAGGAATATCCCACGGCCTGGATAGATATCCAAGGAGAGGAATTTGTGGGCCAGGCTGAAGCCCTGGTTATTGAAGATTTAGTTGAGGAATTAATTGTGGGACCGAGCTTATATGAGAAAGCTTGTGTCATAGATAGGTCGGATGTAGAAACCTGGGATGTTGGAACCAACACTGATCCAGATTTTGAAAATAGCTATAAGATGCTGTGTCGAGAGGAAACTCACAAGCTAGTAGGAAATAACCATAAGGTTAACAATAAGAAAAATGTAAAGGTTAACAAACCTGAGCGGAATTCGAGAATACAGAGGAATAAAGAGAAAGTAGAAGAACCTGTAGAGGAGATATTTGCAATGAGTGTGGTACAGGAGCACTTAAGAGAAGATTGTAGGTCTGAGAGGAAATTAAGAAATCCTGATACCAGGAGTTGTGCGAATTATCAGGCAAAAAATAAATTCGACAAACAGATGAGATATAAAGAGAATAAGTGGAATTGGGGAAGGTCAGAGCGATGGAACAGTGATGTGGATAGGGCAGAATCAGTTGCAGCCAGAGTTAGAAGTAGGAATGGAAATGATTGGAGATCAAGAGGGAATGGAGAAGCGCGCGTGCGTACCGAATGGGTAATGCGCAACAGAGAAAACCATTTAGAAAAGAAAATCAAAGAAGACCGGAGAGATCTTCTGATGGATTTTGGAGAAGGCGTGATAACGATAATTACGCTGATATCAAATGTCACGTGTGTAGAGATAGAGGCGAAGTGGAAAATTTAAGGAAATTTGGTTGGAAGAGATCCAGTGGATTTGACAGATGGAAAGGAGTTCCAAGATGTCATAGGGATGAGCAGTGGTGGAGGAAACCACATTGGGAGCGATAGCTAAGTACTATAGATATTAAGGCGTTAAGATAATTGCTGTAGTTATGCAAAAATTATAAAGTGAAGTTATAATGTTAAGTAATATACATAGTGTGAATTGAACTGTGTAATGTTAGTTTGTTCGAAGAGTTTATGTTAATGATTAGTTGAGCATAAGACTAGTCATTGTAGAGTTGAGTGATCTACACGAAAAGTAATTTTAGTATATTTAAGGAATTTCTTAAGAGCTATAGATTATTATAAGAAGTTCAACGAGAATGAGAGAGAGAGAGAAGGTATTCGGTTGAAGAAAGAGAGTGTCTTGCGATGGTTTAGTGGAATCAGAAATTTAACTGGTAGTCATATGACAAATAGTTCATTAAAGCAACTGACCACGACAGACTATCTAAGCAGAGGACAGGAGTAGTTAGTGTGTCAGAACCAGATGTAAATAGATGATAGGTAAATTAGAGTATAGGTAAGATAAATGGTGATTATCAGAGAATATCTATCTCTGGGAGTAATTAAGTGTTGTAAGAGTTATTATAGCGATAGCTATAGTTTTAATGTTAGTTTTATGTTGAACATATGAATAGATGAGAAGTTTGTTTAATGTAACAAGGTCATAGAATAGAGAATTTATAGTAAATTCTACTTGTTGGGGGTCTGTTGTAACGATTCCCTTGATATTAATACAAACATTCCCATCTATTACATGTATAAGCCTATGTAGATATTAGAAGAGTATACAGACACCAATTAACTGTAGCATTTATTGTATTAGGCATTAATTAATTGACTGGCGTAGATTGACTGGCAGTTCAGAGATTTTATTTAATTAATGGGGTTAATAATTTGAACGTCATGGATACACTACGGAGTTGTGATCATGCCATTGGCTGAATTCAAAAGGAGTCACGGTTGCCTAACCGCGCATGCGCACTGAAGCTACAGGTGAGGTGGAAAAGAACCGTTACGGGCTTCTTCATCCGTCGCTGATGAGAATGGACGTTGTGTAAACGCTTCTAGTTGCGACGATAAAGCAATAGAGCGTTATAAAGTTTAAACAGTCGTAAGTCGATACGATTACGACTTGAACTATACTCGGATAGTATAGGAACAGTGTGGTAGCTATAGATTCAGTCTGAGGAATCTTTAATTCGAGCGAAGCCAAACGTCGTCTCGCTACACACAGGAATTCAAATCTTCGAACGTTGTTAGAGTTCGTTGTCGGAACTTATTCGAACTGAACGGTGGATTAATCGTACGTTGTGGAGTTAACATTGAAGCTTTAAAGTACTGTCTTTATTCTTCATAACTCCTACGCTTTCTTGAGAATATGTGGAGCTACATCAAATTAATTACAAAGAGAATGGATCAGCTCACCTGGTCAACCGACGCCATCGCCTTCATCCAATAGTGAAGACTGCGCATATCCATGGTGGAGACATTTCGAAGTGCCTAGAAGTTGCTTCAAATATCTACGTGGGAGGTATTTTAGATTCCCCATAATACTTAAGACTAGATATATTATGCCGGTCTAAGTAAGGTTAAGTTAGAATATTTAGTAATTTCAGTTAATTACCCCTAGACTAGATTAAACGAGACCATATTGTAATATTTGACATATTCATTTAAATTATAATTAATATTCAAACTAGCTGCGTTGACTTGATTTTATTGGTTGAACTGTAAAATATGACACACATTCAACCAATCACGATTGATAAAGACATTAAAGGTAACACGTGTTCACGATCAGGACACACTCTATTATAGTCTAATAACTATAAGTAGGGGATCGTTACAGGGAGTAGACTTACGTCATTCATAGTACAAGAAGACGCATCTCTTGATATTTTCAAATTGCTTTTAGCCGTCTTAGGACGGGAAAACATCTAGTTATTATTATTTATAAATATTATCTAACTACAGTTGTAATAGAGATCGTTGTGTTTATTGTTCTGCAATGTAGTCCATCGTTGGAGACGTTCGAGGCTCTGATGGCGTTCGCTCGGTCGATCGGAAGCTTCGACGGCGGAGACCAGGGTCTGCTGAACCTCTTCTTCTACACGTGGGCGACGGAAGACATTCGCAAGCATCTGCCCTTCACCTACAACCTCGTCTGGCAGGCCTTCTACAGCTACCAACCAGCCTACAAGCAGTTCGGCCATGAAACGAAGATCGTCCACTTCATAGGGGCCATGAAGCCATGGCACTTCAGGTACATTGCGCAATATTAAGCTTATGTTGATTATTCACTTAATGCAACGGAATGCGATGGGAATGGAGAATGGAGGGTAAAAGGAGGCAGTACCCGTCGTTCGATGTGTTTTTATGCTTTTATTGTCTTTATTTTGTATATTTACATTAGGCGTAAAATAGTAAAGTAAGGCTGAGGTAGGGCAAGACGAAGGCCCGTATGGCAAAGTAATTTATTAGAGAAGAAAACTCAGCGTTATTTCCAGGAAATTTAATGAAGTACCGGTATAAGAATACCGGTAGATTTTATATGTAAGATTTTCGTGGTAAGGCAACTCAGCAAAGCAATTAAGGCAGTTTGGGTAAACAAATATATATATATATATTATATATATATATACTAGACGTGTTGGGTTACCCGGCTTCGCACGGGTTATCTCTACTATATATCGTTCTCGCTTGATTTGCATAGTTAGACCCGCATGACCTGCTTTGAGCAGTTACTCACCGGCTGTATGTATACGCCGTATTCGCGTCCGTTATGTAGCCTACAATTTCTTGCCGCCCCCTAACGAATGGACGCACTGCTTAGCGTAATTTACAACAGATTTTTAATGTAGACTTCAAATGTCAATATCTCTGAATTTGAACGACATATCGAGCTGAAAATAGTTGCGTTGGCCTAAAAATTCGTAGGAGAACGTTCGGTAAAATTTCGTTTCGCTACAGTGTTGCATTCGCGAGTGTTTAATGAGACAGATAAATATATACAGACTTTCGGACTAATAGTATGGATTGCTGCATCGGGAGGCGATGGGAATGGAGAATGGAGTGTGTTATTATTTATAGGTTGTGCTAAGTTTAGGCAAAGAAAATTGTCATAAGGTCAGGTAGGGCAAATTATCGTGAAAATATTAGGAGGCACAAGAAACATGCAATAATGAGGAAAAACTAGAAATTACTATCTCTTATTAAATATCACTTTGTTCAATGTTCACATATATAGTTATTAATAATAATCGAGAATTTCTAACGCGCTACTTACCAAAAAAGATCACTTTTAAAGCACAATAGGTCCAAATGCTAGGCCTATTTGAAATTTTGGTTACGATATCGGAATAATGGTGAAAATGATATCTACCGGTCAATCGATCTATCGCTCGCTCGGTCTGTCTGTCCGCAAGTCATCCAGTCAGCCAAAAAGTGAATAAGTCAGTAAGTTAATCGATTGTTAGCTATAAGTGGACTCCTTTAAATCTGAGCTAAAATCCTATTTGTTCGCTAAGGCTTGTTAACTGTTTGTGAGGCGCCCTTGTAGCGGTACGGCCGCATAACGGCACCATATACATTGTTTATTATAATTATTATAATCAATAATCAATCGATCGATTCAGGTATAATACGCTGACGTGTCACGTGGAGTTTGAGCCGGAGACGGTGCAGAGTAGCGAGCTGTTGCAGTTGTGGTGGGACGTCTTCATGAGCCAGGTCCTGCCGCGTCTGTCCCCTGTGATGAAGGGTCTGTGCGGCCAACTGGCTCGACTGAAGATCCGGTCCCTCGGCCATCTGACGCCCGATCAACTGGTAGACCGACAGCGACAGTACAACTGGGAACGGAACCTCATCGACTACATGGGCTGCGACTGCTTCGCCAACATCAAACGTCGATTGGATGAGGTCATCCTCTGCGGTGGACGAAAACCAGACCAACCTCCTTCACCACCTCCACCAGAACAATCGCCGCTTCCTTCCCCACCACCACCACCGCCTGAGCTCCGACCGCCATCTCCACAACCCCCGTCTCCTCCTCCTCCTCCTCGTCCTCCTTCTCCACCTCCGGAGGAACCACCCGATAGGGAAGCCCTTATGGATAGGTTGGACCCGATGGACAGCGTTCCGGACTTTTATGAAAGGAAACCATCAGAAGAAGACGTGGACACTGGTCTATATGACATGGATCAGACAGACAGCATTCCAGATATGAACATCCAGGGTACTTCAGAATACCAGCCCCCGTCGGAACAACCCGTCCAGGGTATTTCGGAAGACCAAGGCCCTCCGCCAGAACCCATCCAGGATATTTCGGAAGACCAAGGTCTTTTGTCAGGACCAGTCGAGGGTATTTCCGAAGACCAGGGTCCTTTGTCAGAACCCATCCAGGATATTTCGGAAGACCAGGGTCCTTTGTCAGAACCAGTCGAGGGTATTTCCGAAGACCAGGGTCCTTTGTCAGAACTCATCCAGGATATGTCGGAAGACCAGGGTCCTCCGCCAGAAGCCATCCAGGATATTTCCGAAGACCAAGGTCCTTTGTCAGAACCAATGGAAGGTACTTCAGAAGACCAGGGTCCTTCATTAGAACCCATCCAAGGTACTTCAGAACACCAAGGTCCTCAGTCAGAACCAATGGAAGGTACTTCAGAATACCAGGGTCCTTTGTCAGAACCCATCCAGGATATCTCGGAAGACCAGGGTCCTCAGTCAGAACCAGTCGAGGGTATTTCCGAAGACCAGGGTCCTTTGTCAGAACCCATCCAGGATATCTCGGAAGACCAGGGTCCTCAGTCAGAACCAGTCGAGGGTATTTCCGAAAACCAGGGTCCTTTGTCAGAACAGATCCAGGATATCTCGGAAGACCAGGGTCCTCAGTCAGAACCAGTCGAGGGTATTTCCGAAGACCAGGGTCCTTTGTCAGAACCCATCCAGGATATCTCGGAAGACCAGGGTCCTCAGTCAGAACCAATCGAAGGTACTTCAGGAGATCAGGGTCCTTTGTCAGAACCCATCCAGGATATCTCGGAAGACCAGGGTCCTTTGTCAGAACCAGTCGAGGGTATTTCGGAAGACCAGGGTCCTCAGTCAGAACCAATGGAAGGTACTTCAGAAGACCATCCTCCTTCGTCACAACCCTAACCATCTCTCACTCTACCTCTGTATGTCCTTAGTCGACGGTGAACAATCCAGAAGAGTGCTGCAACTCGTAAGAGGAACTGTTATCTATCTATAGAGGCGCTAAGGAAATTTATCTGAGATACATTATGCACAGCCTTTGCAAATAGACTGTGTTTACCCAGATGTTGTTTTCATTGAAGAATTTGTTTAATCGGAAATTAACTTTAGAGCCGAAGATGAGAGACAGCGCCGCTTAAAAACCAAGTGCAAATTACATGCCATGTCTCTATGTTCTCTCTTTAAGTGGCCGAATAAATCGAAATGAATATTATCTTCTTTTTGTTCTGCTCATTTAGCTGTATGTAATTAAAGCCTCTGCACTTCTCTGGATTGCTAGTTTCTTGACAAAACGATCACACCCTGTGAATGCGCCTTGGTTCTAACACTTTTAGGTACTTCAATATTCTCTTTGGTGTCCCTCAAGGTTCTATACTTGGCCCCTCTTGTTCATCCTCTATACCTCTAACATTGTTCACATTGCCTTCAAACACGCATCCTTATACACCTTTATGCTGACGACACACAACTCTATATTAAACTTACCGCCAAAGACTTTGATAATGCAATGTTTCGCTTAATAACCTGTTTCACTGAAATCCAATCATGGTGTGTATCTATGCCCCTTAAACTTAATGCCTCCAAGACAGAACTTATCGGGTTTTACAGCAACCTCACTCACAATTATTCCACACTGTACTCAATCTCGGCTCAGATTGTTCCATCAAACCAGCTGATATTGTCCGAGACCTTGGTGTTCTCCTTGATAACTCTGAAAACTCATATCTCCTCTATAACGAAGTCATGTTTTTTCCATCTCAGACGCATAAGGCAAGTCAAGAAAAGCCTTAACGAAAAATGTCTCCGTACCCTATATAGTACATAAAGGGCTGAGTTGCAGTAGTCAATTCTAGAAATGACAAGGGCCTGTAAGAACAGTAGTAAGTTACTACTGTTCTTCATTACGCTGCTAAGCTTATCAAGAGCCTAAATCCTCGGGATCACGTCACACCGACCCTCCGTGAACTACACTGGCTTCCCATACAAGCTCGCATCAATTTCAAAATCTGTCTTCTAATGTACAGAATCTACACAAACTCTTCTCCTGCATACCTTTCTTCACTTGTTACACCTTGTTCCTCTCTCCAATCCAGACGAGTGCTACGTTCATCGTCTCAAGGTGATTTTGTTGTGACACGATCACTCAAAAAACTTGGTACACCCTAACAGGCATTTGCGCTAGCCGGCCCGGCAGAATGGAACAAATTCCCTGTCTTTATCCGCAGATCCTCAAGTCCTCAACATTAAAGATTTTCAAAATTAACCTTTAAACAAATCTGTTTAAGATCTACTCTGATTGATTAAGGGAGTGTGTAGTGTGTTTACTGGGTAGGTGTGTGTGGGTAGGCGTGCGCGCGCGTGTGTGTGTGTGTGTGTGTGTGTGTGTGTGTGTGTGTCTCTCTCTCTCTCTCTCTCTCTCTCTCTCTCTCTCTGTGTGTGTGTGTGTTTGTTTGCCTTCAATATGATTCGTGTACATGTATTCTGATGAACGTGCTATTCACGGTGAGCAGTTACAACGACACGGATAGAGACAATGTGCTTATGCCTTGATATAGCTACTGACAAAGACACTATGGAGTTATTAGGGACAGACATAATAATATAGAAGCGCTTTGGAATGACAGTTTATGTGTGAATGGACTAATAATGCCAAAGTCAACGAAGAACTGACAATAGGACGTGGCATAGTCTTAGTCGTCACCAAAGCAATAGACCGTGTTAGGCCACGCCGTAGTAGGCCGTCTTTGCACTTGGGCCACAGGTGCGCTCCTTGGCACTGCTACCATCTAACGTCCCCCATCTGTCAATAATCGACTCAAAGACAAGCCATTTAGTCTTTGTCATCCGACGACATAAGCGCCGTGTGGCGCCGCGCACCGGGCGTTCCCATGACTACGGGCGTCAAGTACGCCACTGCATAGCAACCGAAGGGCGCGATGAGAAGAAAACGAACGACAGTGCACTCGCAGAAGAACGAAAAACGCGAAGTCTGTGATTCTGTGGAAAGACGAAAGCAACAGCGAATGAGGACGGATGCATTGACACGCAGTAAGTCCTAGACTATCTATCATGGCTCATTGTTTTATTGCCTTGTGTATCGTTCCGTCAAAACGACAATATATGCGTAGACTGGAAATTGGGTCAGGAGCAGGGCCGTATTAACTTGGGTGGAGGCCCCAGTGCACCGCCATGGTGGAGGCCCATAGCACGCCTTATGACCGAATTAGCGAAGAAGAAAACACGCCAAGTTCCACTAATTTGACATGACTTCACGACCGAGACAAGCTAACTTCTTACCTTTTAACTGTTTCTTAGATTTAGATCAAATTTTGTATTAAATTGTGTCTGTGCGCACTGCGAACTGCTGAAATATTTCATAATCAATTATGAAACACAAGTAAAAAAAATTTCTTGCCTTTGTGGTGGAGGCCCCTGTGCACTGACACATAGAGCACATGTCTAAATCCGGGCCAGGTCAGGAGAAACCACTGCATTTGAAGCCAGATGAAAACGATAGTTATAACAAAAGGAACAAATCAAAACACCATCAAAAATTAAGTATACCACACCAACTCTTGTTACTACTATTAATACTACACGTCTTGTGATTAGCCTGCTCTTCACTCTTAATGGTCTCACAACCGCAACTCTGTTAAAGCTCGTGTTTGCGACTGTCTACCTGTTTATGATGGTTCATTGTGCTTTCTGCTGCCCGGCGTAAGTGTGCACTTCTGAAATTTGTAATTAAGCATAATAAATTTCAGTTGAATTCTACTTCAACAACTACCATACTCTCACTCTTACTACATCCACTTCTGTCACTAACATTACCTTTAAGTTTATTAAAACTCTATTATTATTCATATTATTTAGTTTATAATATTATTTATTCCTCCTAATGACAATGATAATAAAAGCGAAGCCTTGTCTTGAGAAACTTTCAATGAGAAAGAAATTTAAGTTGTTAAGTCTACAAACGAACGACCTGGAAACGCTGCGTAGCTTTTCAAATGTGTTTTCTTGAAATAGTTCACGTTGCTAATGGAAATCACTGCAATTGGTATAAAAGCAAGTCATACAGAGAATCTGAAGTAGCGATTTACTAACATGGTGCTATTTCAGAAATATGTAAACATATCTTTTAACATTACCACGCAGGAAATTTTGAAGGCTTTCCCAGCAGCGTAAGTTGATAACTCAGAAAGCACGGTCAAGAATCAAAATCTTGTAGACCTGTAATACTATCAAAGCCTTTGTAAGCTTATGGTTTTAGCTGAGGTCCATTGATCTGATAGTCTTCTATCGCATAATCTCCGTGCAATCCTACAAAGACTTGTCCACAAGTAGGCCTATACAAAGTTTGAACCGACTGTTCCGGTTGATCCATGGACTGCGAGTGTGGTTGGACATCCAGCGTGGGGCCTGATGGAGTAGAGTCAACCGATTGCTATGAAGTCTGGTCAGAATACTTAACTGTCATACTGCCATCCCTAACCTGACCAGTAGCAAAACAACATTGGAAATGTACACTCTTCTCATTTTTCGGTGCTTCTTCGCTAGAGCGCCTCTAACACGCTCGTGCAAAGACGCTATGTAAATATTAAACAAGCAGTTGGCCTATAAATATCACTATCGTCGTCATTGTCGTCATGTCAAACGAAATTTATTTTCAGCATAATTGTTTATTTTCCATGAAATCATAACGGTCATATTTTACATATCGAATAGAAGGTGTTTTCTGACCCGCTCGTGAATAAGCTGGTGCTCTACGCTTTACTTTCGAGTGGCGCTTTAGAAGTTTGATGATTACGATTACGATTGATCTGGTCCTTACCTTTTAGCCGAGGATCCAAAACGGATCAAGGCCTTCAAATTACCGATTTAATATTCCTTTGAAACGATGATCCCACATGAATAGCTTCTCTGATAAATTATTATTTAATCTTTTCTGATTCTTAGATTCGTCAAGTGAGTAATTCTGCCAACAGTGATTCCACGTCTGAGAAACGTGTGTCTCTGATGTTTACCTCGCACAACTTCATCCTCTCACTCTTACTCTCTAACCACTGAGCATCAGTTTTCCAATGTTCACCCAACCGCCCCCGGTGAAGCTGGACTCGACCACAAACGACTCCTACGGTCGATACCAGCAGAACCCCTACTATCAGCGTCTTCCTCAGCCACCTCGCGTTCTCAAGAACCGCTACATCGACCAGACGAGACATCGGCTGAGGCGCAGCAACGACGAATACGGTCAGTTCTGGGACCAAGCGGAAGAGGAAACGTCCTCGGGCGACCGGAAGTACCCGGCCGCCGGACTGACAAGTGGAGAGAGCAACCGACACACACTCCCGTTGAACCGGGCCCTGACGGACCGCAAGGGGGCAGAGTCAGTGGCCTTCTGGCACGAACCCTGGGAGAATCCTGACGATCCAAATGCCAACAGTCCACCCGCGAGTGAAAGACGGAGGCACTTCGACATTGAAACGCTGCACCCTCTGACTCCAGCGCCCTACAGGGAACCACAGGCGACCTACAGGGAACCACCGGTGACCTACAGGGAACCACAGGCGCCCTACAGAGTCCAACCGGCTCCACTTCCGCCAATCGCTCGCAATCCTGCTCTAATCGAAACCGGAAGATATGAACGTGGGTCGCGCGGAGACGATGACCTTGATAAGTTCATCGAGCGATACAAACTCCATGTTGGCATCCAGAACCTGGGACAGGGTACGTCCGTCAGTGCTCCGGATATCCGGTATATTGACCTCCGTCTGCACTTGAAGGACAAATCGTCTCTAACCATCAAAGCCGTTCCTTTCTCTTTCCACTAAGACGTATTAAGACTAGACATCTATGCCAATTCGTGATGATTGCCTTATTAGTACATTTGGTCCACAACAACACTGCTGTTTACTTATGGGTCATATTGCAAAGTGCCAAAATCTGCTTCCAGAAAACAATAGTGTGGCAACATTCGTCAACGTATAATATTGTTCTCAACCATGACATTAAGATAAGGCGAGTTTAATTCTGCTTCCATGAAAAACTACTGAGACTAGACATCTATAATTGGTCAAATATTATATTCTTCGCCAGGATTTAGACACAGGAACCGTTAGTGAGACTGTTGGAGTATTTCACAACCGCTCAACTCAAAGAAGAATGACTTTTAGATTTCAGAGTATAACTTCAAACGCTTTGAAGTTTAGGCGCTATGTTATCTAACATACATTAATTATGCAAAATTACACGTAGGAATATTCGAATCAACCTCATAATTTTTATGACATTTTTAATTAGATTAGCTTGTTCAAATTATATGACGCATTATAGCACGGTAAATGAATGTATGTATGCATATAATATATGTAAGCTTATGTATTTATGCATGCATGTATGTATGTATTGATGCATACATGCATGAATGTATATTTTCCGATGTAAATTTGCGAGTGTTTCAAGGTCCTACAGAGAGAGACAGACAGACAGACAGACAGACAGACAGACAGACAGACAGACAGACAGACAGACAGACAGAAAGAGCCAGAGAGAGAGAGACAAATAGAGAGACACAGAGAGACAGAGAGACAGACATAGAGGCATGTACAGGTGATCAGCATGCCTAGTTACTATGCAATGCGATTAAACGAAGGTTAACTAATTAGAAAGAGAACTATCGTTAAGAAAACTTGGAACTGCTTTGACATACTTTCATATCAAGTCTTATAAACATCGTCCAGTCTTTCAATCAAAATGAAAAGCAGCAGATATAAGATATACATTGTGAAGAAGAGTATGATGAAAACACTCAGGATCACAGATGATCTGGAGACATGAAACATTGACTGTGGGGGCATATTAACAGACGCTTACCTGGGTATTAATTAAGCGAACCTCTGTCTTTCATTTTGAAACGAGACTTTCATTGCTTTACAGTGTTCTCAAAAAACTACTTTCTTAATCTAATTACTTTAGCAGTCACAACGTGAACGTTTACCTGTTTATTGTCATCGTCCACAATTAATCAGTCGAAGTTGCTCAAAACACCTATTGTTTATCGGCACTTCACGCCACCTCTAATTACACAGCCAACCATGGGCGCCTGCACATAAGGGCAAGAGGAGGCACTTGCCCCTGGAAAATTGACACTTATTTTTTAACTACTACCTTTTGGTGTCTAACAAATTTCTTTGCACTAAAGCACTGATGATACTTATGTCTTATGATACACAAAGTGAAACTGAGAAATTTAACTGTAAATAAGAATAAAAAAAATAAATGTCTGATTAGCCTACATCTACAGTGTACCCATGTCGTTTTCTATAATTATGATAATAATATATGTTATGACATTGTGCTAAGTGCTGACTCTTCCCATAAAACCAAACATCATTGGAATAGGCCTCCGCTTTCCTCTAGGCCTATATCATGCTCCAGCTCACTGTGCCACGTCAGTGTAGAAGACGAATACATCGTAGTAATCCTGGATCATCGAATGTCAAAGACTACTTTCAAAAATTATATTCATCCCATTATCTGGATTCTCTCATTAGTTCTGTGGAAGGTCGCTTCTATGAAATTAAGAGTGCACAGTGCACCTTTTCTCATTACCACGGGCGCCCATACATAAGGGCAAGATCGGGCACTTGCCCCCTGTAAAATTGAAACCTATTTTCTAACTAGGCCTACTACTTTTTGGTGTTTAACAAATTTCTTTGCACTAAAGCACTAATGATACTAATGATATACAAAGTGAAACTGAGACATTTTGTTTGGATATTGTTTAAAATTTTCAAATTTTACATTTAAAAACCTCTATGAAAAATACTCATGCTCTTAATTTCCTGTTTTGCATTTTTCAAGCTCTTGCTAAAATATTACTTGTGACCATCGTGTTTTGCCCCTCCTGCAAAAATACCTGCGGGCGCCAATGCAGCCAACGGAACGCATTGCAAAGCAAACTAAAATGCACAGAATAGTTAGCCAACAGCATTGCATGATTGATTATCCTTAGTTGCAAATCAGAATTCTCTAGATAGATTACGTCAAGTAGGTCTATCCATCTGACATCTTTCTCATCACATGTGCGTTATCGTGGCATCTGTGGTCGAGTTCTCTTGGTACTTGGCGTCATCATAACCGCCGTTAGTAATTCCATTCTTAATAGTCGAGTCAATGACGATGGACGGAAGCCTTGCCATTGGCGTCGTGGTCACTCCATGTTCGTCGTCCTTTGAAGAGGCGTTCTGGTTCATCGACCATGACTGTGGTTCCCCATCGGCGAACACGGCGTAAATAACGGTGCTGAAGACGAAGAGACCAGCGCAGATGTAGAAGACCGTCAGCCACTCCTCACGGCTTCCCTACAATAACATCATTATGCTATCACAGCAGATTAACTAACTGACTCAACACATATTATATCATACAGGGGTTTGTTTACTAGTGGGACACAGAAGCTGATTGGCTGAGCGCTCGATATGTAGCGCGGATGGTGCGGTTTGAAGCCTTTTCTGAGAAGGTGACTGTGTAAGGACCTTCTGCAAGTTCCTCACTCAAAGTAGCTCAGCGCCATCGAGTGATGCGTTGTCAGTAGTCATTGGCACTTAATAAATTATGTAAATGATAATGTTTAGATGAGATGCCGTTGCAACGTTGTGAGGCTTCTAACTGGAGCCATTATGAGCAGTTCCCTTTCTATGCAGTCTGAGCTTAATTAAGAAAAGTTATCTAAAATGGTTCGTACGTGTGGCGTCAGATATCCCACTGCGATTGGTGCTAAGATTCCTGGTATTGTCGCGGCTGTGTTTGAAATGCCAAACAGTATTCCAGAGTGCCTGTCGAAAAACATAGGGTACAAAATAATGTACGATATACGTTGCAATTCGCCAACCGATTCTAAGGTTTATGAAGTCCACTGGATTCATGACGCACCAAATGAGCTCATCAACACTCACGCTGCATCCTTGGCTGTGCTCCATCTTACCTGCGCGACCTCTGCCGCCCAGTATCCGACGTTGTAGCGCGTCGGGTGCTTCGCGCGGCGACAACAGGGCAACTCTTAGTTCCACGTGCTCGCTTTACAGCTACAGGCAGCGCCGAGCTTTCTCGGTTGCAGGCCCCTTCATCTGGAATGACCTACCATCGGAGTTGCGTCTGCTACCTTTGACCCATCAAACCGGGTTTTATAAATCACACAAGTATGCTTTTTTCTTTTGCCCTGGCTGGGCTGGGAGCGCTCCTGAGTAGATTTCTTGAAGCGGCGCTATATAAATCTCCAGAATGAATTAATGGACTTAACATTTAAACGAATAATGAACAGCAGCAACCGCATGCGGCGCTAGACTGTCAGTGAACAGATGGATTCAAATTCATAACAAAGAAACATCAGAGTCACCATTGTTAGCATGACAGACTAAGCGAATTCTATAAAACTGAAGCACTGATGAGGCCTCGTTAAAGTGGTTCTGTTAATTTCTCGGATGAACGTATGACACACTGGTTGAACTACAGAGTACTGGCGCCAATATTGATTGCCATTGTATACTTTTGTGATTTTTCTAAACATATCGACGATAGCAGCTGATTATATATTATGTTGGTCCCTCTCTTTGGAATGAACTTCCTCCTTCTCTACGCTCTACTATCCTCCCTGGTGACATCTCTACCTCTTTCTCTCACCTTAAAACCTTCCTCTTCTCTCGGTGTACATGTACCTCGCACTGGGAGCGCTTCTGAAGGGCCTATGCTATGAGAAGGGCTTTATAAATTATCAAATACAATACAATACAATGTCTTGCCTTGGTGAGATGTCGACGTGGTTGATAACGAATCCTGCTCTACAGGTGCTGTTGATGCCCACTGTGAGACAGAGGAGAGCCACTGCCACAGAGCGCATCTCACAGTTGACGAAGCCCAACGCTACCAGCAATGCGGCAGGAATAGTAGTAGCTGCAATAAAAAAGATTTTTTAACAATGTTTTGTTAAAGATTTTTCAAGTGAACTCGTGACACCGCCTTATGTCACTTCAGTCTAGAAAAAAGGCATGCAGATTTTGTTTTTTAAGAACTCATAAATTGTGTCAGATCATGGTGGTTTCTCATCGGGTGCAGCCTAATGCTAAACAACATGCTGGATACAAAGGCGACCACTTAGTTCTGTTGATATGGCTGGCACTGTGAATTAAGCCAGTGAAATCAAGGACGTTTAAATTGACCTACTTGCATGTCACAAAACGACCTTTATTTGTGACCAGCATACCGGAGTTACGATGGGTATGAAAGGATGGATGGTTACGCGTCATGACCAAGAGGAGATGACGATTAGAGGGAGTCTTCAGTCAGTCGCTGAACTTCAAAGCGAGGTGAAGGACGCAGTTGGGAAAGAAAGCCAGAAAGACTGCAGGAGGGCTCTTGTTTTGTTAAATATTTTGCAAGCGAACTCGTGACACTAAATGATGCAGTGTCAGTCTGCATGATGACCTTTCGTGCAATGCCGGGCCACCTGACGAGCAATTAGTCCTTCACTGTCTATTAGTAAAAAGCTACAACGAGCGGAAGTTGAGGGTGCTCAATGGTGTTCTGTCATTGTATACACCCTTAACCTTTCGACCTCCGGACCACGTGACTTTTGATGAGTTTCTATAAAGGCGCTTAAGAGGAAGAGAGAAGAGGATTCCCTTTGGCTAAACCGAGACGTAACCATGAGTATGAATGATTGATGGTGATAAGGAGGAGGATGCTAATGGAAATGATGATGATTACGAAAAGTACTTTATGATAGATGATGACAGGTGGAAAACTTGAAAAGCTAGTAGATTAATTTAAAGCCAGCATGAGCATAATAATACAAATCGATTAAACAAATGGACGCCTCACATATACTCTGAGCCCATTTCCTGGTGGCCTTCGTCGATAGAATTCCCCTGGCGATCAGCAGATCGGAAAGTTGTCCAGATCCAATGGCAGCAAAGTAACTGATTACGTATGGAAGGGCAGACAGAACGCCGTTCTACCTCGCAGCAAACACACAGAGACACATATTTAGAAATAATACAAGAGACACAGAGACAGACAGAGGGATACAGACCGACGTCATACAGGTTGAGTCTTGCAACAGGATCTTCGCAGGTAGACCTGGATGCACCTCTCAGTTCCTCCACCAATACCGCTGCTCACCCACCATTATCTGCTTCAGGCTCCTCTATCTATCGCTCCACAGTCTCTCCACCTCAAATTTAAGTCCCACCTCTTTAATAATTCCTACCATAATCCATCCAATCCTTCACTTAATGCTTTCTCGTCCTCAACGAAACCCGCTTAGCAGCTGCTCTGCCTTCGCTCTCTGATCTCTCTGGCAACCGGTTTTGAGAAGTGTTACCTGTTTGACCGGTATTCGGACTTTCACTTACCATCTCTGGACAAACGATCTGACTCGACGCAGCGCTCGTGAATAAAGCTGGTGCCCTGAGTTTAGCTTACGATTACGTGTATGCAAAAGTGAGACAGATATGGTAGGGGACAGAAAGCCAAATAATTTAATATAGGCTTCGAATGACAGACGGTTAGTTTTTTTAGGGAACCGTCAGACTTCTGCATGGAGATAAAGACAATCATTTCGCATAAAAATGCAACTATTTGCTATCTTTGTGGAGAATTCTACGTTTGTATATATATATATCATCTAGAATTTTTCGAGGTTTTGTGTATGAACCGCTTTCTTTTCTCTAAAATCTGCTTGCGTGTATAATGTTGTCCATGTATGTATTTATCTAGCTGAGTATTTATTTAGCGTAAAACCTTGGTTATTATCTAACAGATCCAAACGGTGAGTCTTACACCAAGACAGCAATGCATAGCGCATTTACACGACGAAGTTGCCACACTGTTTTGAGAAGTGTTACCTGTTTGACGTCGAATCGAAGCACTTCTTTCATGTACATCGGAACGCAGACGAGGATCGTATAGTTGGTCCAGTTGTTACAACTGTGAGCCGTTATTATCGACCACACAGGTCCAGATGTCATAATCTTGCGCCACGGTATACTCGCCTCTTTGTGCTGTTTACAGACAACGCTACAAATTGTGGGTGCGAATTTTAAAACCCTACAAGAGCCTACAAGAACAATAGCCCTCTTTTCTTTAAACAGCATTAAACTTAGATAATAACATCAGGTGTGGTGTTATCAAAACGAAGTGTGGCAAACTGGGACAGCGTAGGGGAGTTATCAGTTTCCTACTAATCTATCACATAATTACGCGTTATTCATTTCTATTTCTACTGGGTACATTAAAGAGGTTCTGCGATTAGCTGCAGCCTACATTTATACAGCACAATACAACTGTATTTGATATTGCTCTGTTTCAAAAGTTCATAATTGCAGACGCGACAATACAACAGAACATCGATGGCACTGAGCAGTTGTGACTAAAGGACTTGCTCAATGGCTCTATACGCAGTGACCTCTTCAGTACCGTACTAGAGAGTCGAACCCATACTATCGACGTTAGAGGTCAAGTGCTCTATCCATTCGGCCATCGTGCCCCGCATTTAGACTGTAAATGCATGTATTGGTGTCGGTCTATCAGATAACCTTTCTTTGGCAGACTTACACTTTCGTAGACGCCTGGTCCAATGGTGGACATGATGTAGTTGCGTTCGATTGGATCGATTCTCGGATGTTCCTGCGGACTGTTGTAGACCAGAAAGTTCCACAAAACCCACCAGACAAATGTCATTCCGCCTTACATCAACGACAAAATATATGCATTTAATTACTACTCACACGGTGATTTCATAATTACAGTGGCGCTGCCACTATAGCAGTATTAGATACGACAAGTGTCAGCTTATTTTTGTGCCCACAGTGTAATCAGTGGCGGGTGTAGCTTGGATAGATGCATTAAAAATTATTCCTGCACATGTCAATGATTGACTGAAGTGATTATAATATTGTATATAATATATAATATGTAGTGTAGTATTGTGTGTAGACCCAAACTGGGAACAGCAAGAGAGAGATAAGGAGAGTGAGACAAAGACAGAGATATTAATAAAGGCGGTCAGTCGGGGAAGGCTAATAGTGGAATGCATAAAGGACCGTGGGAAGAAGAAACCCTTAGAGCCTTTCAGTACATGCTTGACCAAAAATGGCCATTCGGGTGTGATGGACTAAAATGCCTGACCTATCAGGGTGTCGTTTCTATGGCACCACCAACCTCAGTCAGTAACTACAGGCCATCGACTTTGTATTCAGTATAATAAGCTATAGGTTCTTAAGCACTAAAATAGAGATCAACGCCATTATATAGAAGTATTTAACCCACGTCTCTAATCAAATCTCAGGCCAGTAAGTACACTGGGTGACTGGGACAACAATGCACACACTTCTACAGCATAAACATATTATGTATAGTTTAATAATAAATATACGCAGCATTATGGTTGAACATAGCGTATATACACAGAGGCTGCATATGAATAAAATGTATAGAAGACGTATGAATGAATGAATGTGTAGGTCTATAGGCCTAGGGACATTATGTATACATGTAATTGTTAAACTGCACAACTGCACATTGATAATTTGTGAAAACATGAGGAAAACAGAGGTCAACTTCAGCAGAGCTGCAGAGGAAGCTATCTCCTAGCAGTACTTAGCAGTACTATATTGGCGCTATAGTAATTGATTTGTTCGTTGATTCAAGACGTAGAATAGGCTCAGTTGGTTGAATGTCAGGAATACACAATTATAGCCAAGATAAGTCTCGTCTGCTTAATGTTGTGTACACCTAGTGTTTGTATATGATAATAAAATTATAATAATTATGTTAGATTTTTATAACATATAGGCCTGTCTAATATATGTATGTATGCATGCTGGTGTTGTGTGGTGTTTGATGCACTGAATATATATCTTGAGACGTGTATGCTCTGACCATAGGCGTAGAAGATGAGAGGCCATCCGTTGTCAACATCTATGTCGCATAGGAATCCAGAGACAATCAACGCCAGTACTGTTCCACACATCGTTCCTATTGAACCAGAAGACAGAAGAAGTTTTAGAGCCGTAGAACTTATTGTCGGATTCCTCAAATGGTAAGCGCCTAAAATCCGACCACAAAGAGGACCAGCCTTTGTCTGGTCTCTAATGAGCGCCATCTACTGACGTCTTCTCCGTTATTTCAGTAACAATAATTTATAGAATTTCGCATATCTGATTACCAGAAACCGATTACTTAGCAGGGATGGGCAGTAATGTAATTACGTAATTGAAATTACTTGAAATCGCGTAATTTGTAATTTCCAATTTTGTAATTCAATTACATTTTCCCATGTATTTTGTAATTTGACATTAGGCTATATTTCATGTCCCAAAGTAATTTATAATTTGTAATTTCATTACATTTCTCCGAGAAATTTGCCAATCCCTCTTACTTAGAACGGGAACTCAGCTCGAAGACTTTTCCATCGATCTCAAACATATTTTCACGCTATAGAGGTGTATAATTATTGACTGCATGCTATGGGAAGGTCAAGAAATAGATGCAGAATATCAAATGTTAAAAACTGAGCATTTCGTAAGGAGTTATGAACCAACTGTCCTAATCCTGTGTAAGCATAGGCTGTAGGCCTATACAGCGACTAAAACATTCAAGTGTGAGCATCTAGTTGTAATATTATATGCATATTGCTGACTGCGAATCATTTGAACAATTTTATACTATATCCTTTGTGTTGACTGTAAACGCATACGGTCAACACCAGTAGCCTATGGGGTAAAATAATGCATTATAGGCCTATATAATATGTATATATAATATTATATTTATATATATAAATATTCCAATTTCACTTGATTCCCGATGAATCCAAACCCGGATTGAAAGCCACAGCTATCAGCTGGCGTCTCATATTTGCAATTTTAGATTTAGAGAATAAACTTTAATAAAGGTCTTTGTTACGTCACTTCAATTATGAAAATCTATTGTTATTACGTTTTAATTTAGAGAATAAAGCCTATTGTTACGTCATTTCAATTGTGAATCACGTCTATCATTTTTAATTTTAATCTAGAGAATAAAGACCTTTGTTACGTCACTTCAATAATGAAAAATCTATTGTTATTAAGTTTAAAGTTAGAGAATAAAGGCTTACTGTTGCGTCATTTCATTGTGAGGCCCACGATCATTATTTTATTTTTAGATTTAGAGAGTAAAAGCCTTTGTTACGTCACTTCAATTATGAAAGTCTATCGTTATTACGTTATTAAGAATTTAGAGAATTCATCACCAACTAAGCAATTTAAAAAAGCCTGAAACAAAACGGAGTAAAACAAGGTGTCTGAGAGATGCAGGAGCTGATGTTACGAACCTGCGTAGCTGAAGGTCATTGTCTTACTCCTTTCTAGGGGAGGAACCCACAAAGCATACAAGTGATGGGTAGCCGGGAAACCAACGCCCTGAGAACAATTTGTATAAGAAACACACAAATAATCCATTACATAAAAGATTTGAATGACCTACGATCGTCATTATGTCTAAGATCAACATAGGCCAATAATAGACTACATGTAAGTGTTGGGTGGGATCAGAAATTCCATTTTAACTCATCACCGAGTAAGACATCTTTGAGCTCAATTCATTTAACGCCATTAAATTTCATTCGCTGGACTCGAAATAATTACAAACATGAGAGCAATTATATCATGTTTCTAGCAAGTGAGTGGTAGCAACAATAGATTTCAGCTAACCACATTTAAAATTTAAATTAAAACTAGAATTTGAACGTTGTTTTTGAGCATTCCGTACAAGTCATCCAGCTTACAAAATGTACATTCTAATTTGACCCTTAAGACGATTGTGAAATGCTAAGCAGGACCCGTGCGCCGAGAAGTGGGTGTCAAGTGACCCCGGATCAGGTAGCTCCACCTTCGCTGTGACTCTGCCTCTTAAGCCTGTACCTGAGCTTGTCGCATATTTTCCTAAACGGAAATGGTCAGTGGGGGAGAAACGAAGATGACTTTGTCATCGTAATATCTTATGGAGATAGATTAAATAGACATCTATGTGGAGCATCATGATGACTATAATCAAAGTCTGCTAGACATTCGATTGCAACAGACAGACAGAAACGAGACTGACAATGGGTTGATGCAAGCAGACAGAGGAGAAGACACTGAGAAGGAAACGGAGAAGACATAGAGAAGGAAACAGTTGGAGAAGACATTGAGAAGGAAACGGAGAAGACATAGAGAAGGAAACAGTTGGAGAGGACATAGAGAAGGAAACAGTTGGAGAGGACATAGAGAAGGAAACAGTTGGAAAGGACATAGAGAAGGAAACAGTTGGAGAGGACCAGGGGCGCAACCGGAACATTTTCCTGGGGGGTGCTCATATTGCAAGCGCCGAAGGCGCGAAGCTGCGAGTGCCGAAGGCGCGAAGCTGCGAGTGCCGAAGGCGCGAAGCCTATTCCGACTAGGGGGTCTGGGGGAGCGTCGTAAGCTCCCCCAGCGGGGTCTGGGGCGGAGCCCCAGAAGCCAACGCATTTTGTAGCAGTTGATATCACATGGAGCACGTTTCAGGGCAATTTAGGCCATTGTTTGCAAGCTCTGTTTCTGAGCGATAAAGTCATGAAAACCTCATATAAGAAATTGTATTTCCAGATTCCCAGACTCAGGGTTGCCACAAGATTAATAAAACAAAATTCCATGACCTTTTTCAATGGCATTAAGACTTACTTTAAATTTTGAATATAGATATGCTATTTATCAAGTTCCTGAAGTTCACTTTTTCTATAAAAGTGTTTTTCAAAGCTGTTTAACTGAACATAGAATTCTCTTCTGCTTCTTCAGCTGCCTTTCACTTGTTTATTGAAGAAACTCTATGTCTTTGCATAATCCCTTTTCTTGTCCACAGTGTTCATTTCCTGGTCGTTTTCCTCCTTTTTCTTTTTTTGGATTGTTTTTTGTTTTGTTCATCAAGGTGCTATTCCACACTTGCTTCTATAGCAGCTTTAGCATAAGTTATCATTGATGGTGTATTAGAATCTTGTTGCAACTTTACATCACCAGCTTTCATTATCTTGAATAATTTTGTCTGCAGTGCTTTCTTGTTGACAACCACATAATTAGTGTTCATGAAAATTATTATTATTAATGGGATAATGTAGAAATCAAGTTATTATTACTGAGTCAGAGTAGGTCTAAACACCATGCAGAGTCCACATGTTTCACATCTCAAACATGACTGGTGTTAGCTTTAAGCAGAAGAAGTGTTTCAAAGTTGGTGTCGGACAGCCTGTTCTGATATAAAAAAAACCCGGCTTGTTTCAACACAATATGTGCCGAGTGCCGAATAGTGAGTTGATTTTAAAATAAATGAGTTATTACTCAAACTCACAGAAAATATGAATTATTTCAAAGTCATAACTCACACTCTTTAAGGTGAGTTAACTCAAACTCACAAATCACAGCAAGTGAGTTAACTCGTGAGTTTCAACTCATCTGAGTTAACTCATACCAAACACTGACTATATGTATAGTTCAATTACACACACTAGGTCAGTATTAACTATTTTTATTTTTGGCACTGATGCATATAGGTTCAGACTGCAGGGAGCAACAATTTTATACTAATGTGTAAAAGATAAGACAAAGCCTATGCCCCCCAACAGAACCAAAAATTGGGCGTAAGTTACATGAAGTGAACTGTCTCTCCTCGCTCTCGGTATCTCCCTCCCTCCATCACTTTATCTCTCTGTCTCTCTCTCTGTCACTCTCTCCACGAACATGCCTCTCCTGTCCTAACAATGCCTCCCTTAGTCATCTGTCTGCCTGACTGACTCCTTTGGATCTTGAGCTGGAGCCGATTCCCCCACCTATCGATTTTGTTTTGACTAAGCCCCTGTGAGAAAGCTGGTTTCGGTGACATCAATGTTTTGGGCACTGTAGAAATCTCGAGATTATGATTACGACTGTTTTACTGAGCAAGATGGACATTGGACTCTCTCTCTCTCTCTCTCTCTCTCTCTCTCTCTCTCTCTCTCTCTCTCTCTCTCTCTCTCTCTCTCTCTCTCTCTCTCTCGATGTCCCTTTCCCCTTCTCTCTCTGAAGCCAGTCAAGGAACCATGGCTCATATTTCTATACCTTATGATGGTTTTACAGACGATTCTGACTTACAACCACTTCTACCAGGGCCGTAGCGAGGCATGTGCCAACGGTGCCACGGCACAGGGCGCAACTTAAGAGGGGCGCAAATTTTGAGGCGGAATGATTTAATTACTAATTAGGCCTACTTCATCTTGAAATATGTATTATAAATGAAATAAATGTACTAATATGAAATAATAGCAATTTAACAAATCTGGCATAGACCGAAATGGGCGCAGAAGCCAAATAGAGCCTGATTGGTGGAAATTTACGTTGAGAAAAGGGCGCTTGCGATACTGCTCTATGATTGTTGGAAAAGCGAGCGAAAGAACGCGGTTCTTTAGGCGCGTAGTTTAGTCTACAAAACGAGGCGAGGCACTGAGAAGAGGCTCTTATGGACGATTTTGCATGTACCGTCCCTGCTTACTGGAAAAATGCATTGCTACTGAATGGACCCAGTGGCGTAACGAAGGGTTTCAGGGCCCGAGGGCAAGGATTGATGACTGCACCCCTTTTAATTTTTGTTGTTGACTTTTAATCGTTCTTGTCATAGTAGCCTACTGTGTACCCCTGAAAGCTAATTTTGCGCCCCTTGTGCTGCGCCCGGGGGCGATTGCCCCCCTTTGACCGCCCTTCGTCGCGCCACTGAATGGACTTTAGCTATAGTTCGATCCCGATGAAACTGTAATGTTGGAAAAGACAGCTAACTTAATCAGACAGAATGATAAATATAACTTTCGCGTAATTGGATGTGGAAACCGTTTTCCGGTATATCCCGTGAATTTCTTTTAGTTAAACTATAATCAGAACTTTGGAAATGGCGAGTGTTGAGTTGTCAGTGCCAGCTTATGCAGAGCTAGATGATTAATTTATTTTAATCCAGAAAATTACACAGCGGCAAGAAGAACAGGCAGAAGTGCTAAAGAGTATTATATTATATAGTAAGTGCTATAAGACAGGGAGTGAACCCCAGACCGATAATGAAAGTAGGCCTACTGGTGCTGGGACGAGGAGCCCAATCAGAACGGACACTTTTCTGACGCCACCAAAGCTGGTCGTAGGCTCTAACTCGGCCTAGTATCTGAAGAGCTGAAAGACATGGCGGCTGGTGGCGCTATACAAGTTACCGTATGGACGAGGCCCCTTATGCCTGCTTTAGACTATAAACCCCGTGTTGATTGGACGATGGGACACCCATGGCTTGCGGTGGGGAATTGAACCCGAGGAAAGTCGAATCCTTTCCTCATGGAACTTTCCAAAACCTCCCTGTCCTCAAGGTCTCTTCAACAGCGAACTAAATCTGAAGTTACTAAAATGAAATGTTAATAGAGGCACAGCAATTTCGTGTCTATTTTCTTTAAAAGACAAAGCCTTATATTATAGGCTATTTGAGTCAACATATTTAATTATTGGTTGATTTTATCTTTGAGGGGTGGGGTTCTAGATTTTCGCTCGGCACAGGGCGCAATTTTAGCTTGCTACGGCCCTGACTTCTACAACCAAACTATGCACATTTATATACCGTTTGAAATAATCAGAGTTACTTGATAGTGTAGTGGTTAGCATGCTAGACTGTCAAAGGAGAGGGGGTTCAAATCCCCGCCAGGGCAGAAATTTGGTTTAAGATGTCTGTTCACGTGCGCCACTGGCCAACTCAACAACGATGAGTACACTGACTGTACATTGTCTGTGGGATGAGACGGCCAGAAAAAGGACTGGCATGCCTGCATGGCTACCCGCCGTCGACCGTATGTTGTGGTTAGTCATGGCTAAGAACATGAAGTCAACACCACTATCATACCCATGGTTATCTCAGGGGTCAGGGCTAGCTTCAGGCACTGCTCGTCTCGTCTTCCGATATTCAGATTATCCCAATTGTCTACAACTCTTCCAGGGACAATCCAATACAATCGTTCTAACCGAATCTACAATTCTCTAATACACTAGTGAACAAAATTAAGCACGATCCTGACACAAGAATTTTCTTCAACAATAAAATAATCAAAAAGAATTGAATCACACTACCGGTAAATTCTAACACATACTTTTAACTTGACACAAATGTGCACTAAAGTCTAATACGTTCAAGTGCAGACTGAGCCAAGTACGACTGATACGGTGCTAACTCAACTGACTCCTTCAAATCTGGACTCAAGAGTTATTTGTTTTCTAAGGCTTACCCTGCTGTTAGTTGGCAAGAGGTAAAATAGTGTGCACTTGTAGGCCTACTTACCATCGAGCTGCAGTGACTTGATTCGAAAACCGACAGATAACATTGTTCAAATAATTTCAAAAGCGCTCCGCTAGGCAAACACTTTCTTTATTTATCAATTTTAGTTATTTAACATTTATTTATAATCTCCTGTACACTGAATGTAGCTAAGAAAATGAAGTCATCGAGTATTGAGATGAACTGAGCTAATCTCTCTGTCTCCTCCCACTCTGAAAGCCACACAGAATATTATGTATTTAAGCATCTATGTAATATATGTGTATATATATGTATGCATGCCTGTATGTATGCATGTATGTATGTATATATATATATATATATATATATGTATATATATTTTCATATATATATATATGAATCTAATACATAGGCCTATCACAGATGTCTTCATACTCAGTTGTCCTGCATGTCTCATATTTCGGACCGCTCTGCCCTACCTTGTAGAATGATAAATTGTGCGTCACATTCCTCCTCAGACCACATGATCTAGGCCAACTCCGGCTTTGAAGAAAATCTATCTGTCAACGACCAAATTTGCAAATGTGGTTTCCAGTGGAATCAGGCTCAGAGAGTAAGGTATTCAGTATCAGTGCAATATATAATCCTACAAGACTGCAGTCGTCTTGCTTCCTTAGCAGCATTGTCCGGCTTCAGGCATCTCGGTAATTCTTGCATACCCCCCCACCCCACCCCAAAAAACTCTTCGGATTTGGAAAAATTGTGTGGGTCACATTTTTAACCCTGGGGGTGCTCAAGCACCCCCAGCACCCCCCTAGTTGCGCCCCTGGAGAGGACATAGAGAAGGAAACAGTTGGAGAAGACAATTATTGTATATAGTCTATAACTAAGAAGAGTAAGCTGAGTCTTACGCAACCGAGTCCCATGATGACCCGCAGCAGAATCACCCAGTACGCATGCGCCCTGGCAGCGACCGGAACCAGTATGGTGGCGATGAGTGCTATGAGTATACCGCCGCCGAAGACGTGTTTGCCTCCGTAGCGCGAGGCCAGCCAACCGCCTGGCACCTGGGTCACTATGTATCCGTAGAAGAAGGAACTAAGAACGTAACTGCGCAGCTCTTTGCTCCACTCCAACTCTCCCTGTACAAGCATTCGCGAGAAACAAATGAACAGATCGCATCGCATATAATAGCCTATATGTATGTATTCAAGTCAGGAGCAGTCCACATCAGCAAAGGCAGATTCTGATAGGAAAAAACCGAGCGAGACAAGGAGTGGCAATGTATCAGTGTGCCAGTTGCCGGGGGGAGTTTGCGGCTAAAGTTCAGCAGCGTAAGTCGCAGTCCAACCATCGGACCTGGCTACTGTTTCAATGTAGGCCTACTGTCTAGCGGGCAGGACATATCATGGATTTAGTCTTTCTGGTTATGCGGCATTGCATGTGGTGCATCACTTCTAATGTTGACTTTTGTTTAGAAAGTTTTACAACGATTGTTATTGATATCTCTTACTGTCATTGTACTTATTACTATTGCAGTCATGTCATGTTAGTTCGTTTTTGATTAACCATAAGTGTTGCAAAGTAATTAATATTACTGATAAACGATGAAGGAAGGCAATGGCGTTAAAGCGTTGGATTATGATGACAATGCGCTAAAAGAGATTATATACATTATAATTATATATATTACTATTAGTTATTATTATTGTAATTATTATTATATTTACATTGTTGGAAGATATGATGTGCTACATTATATTGTTTAAAACCAGTTATTAAGTATAAAAGCCCTGCCTCCAAAACACTGAAGATATCTTGTACTGTAGCTCATCCGGTACACAATGGATAGTAGCCTATATTACGTCAGAAGTTTACAACCGGGGTAATGTTAGCTCGAAGGCCTCTACTGGACAAGAACAGCTCAGAAGAGCTGCGACAAGAAACTGATCAAACATAGTTTGCCGATTAAAACAGAGGATTACGTTATCCTGGAAAGAAAAAAGGATTGTTTGTTGTGACAAAAGTAGGATAGGCGACGTTCAAAGAAAGTGATAAGTAGCTGGCCTAAAGGTACTGTTGTAAATAGAGATGATACTGATAGATGACCTTACCTTGTTCAAGGACGTCTTGTTTCCCGTTGACGTGCCTCCACATCGATCCATAGCGAAGGAATCGTTTTTGACAGAGGCGAGAAATGAGGCTCGGTGTTCATCGGTCTGCCACAGAGTTCGATTGTCACCGGTCAGAGTAGAACTGTTGTCGAAATGACCGACGGAATGCGAAGTGGAGTCTTTGACCATGCAGACGATGGCTATGCTGAGGTCGATACGAAGCACATAGAAGAACGTATAACCCAAGGCAGAGATCATCGCCAGAACAACACGACACGACTTATACCACGGAACATCCGGCAACTCTGCTGCTTTCAAAACATACAACACATTATTCATTCATTCTGAGAATTTATATAGCGCCTCTTCAAGATATCTACTCAGAGGCGCGCTCTACGCTAGCCTATATGATGTTAAATGTCATCACGAACGAAAAATTACATCAGTTAGCAAAACAATGCACAGTAACCAGTGCGACCACTGCTTGGGATTTTTCCCAAGATCTTGGGAATTTGGGGGTCCGACTTGGGATCTGGGGATTTTGCCTAGCAATCTTGGGATTTTTTATAAGGTCTACAGACTAGTTTTTACCAAAGATTTTAACAGGGAGGAAGATGAACCACCAATGACAAAACTGCGAAAGAGGGCGCGCAAGGGCTTCTGGTCAAACCAGAGGTAAAATAACACAGAGTTCCTATCTCTGCAATGTTAAATAAAATCCATCGGTTAAAAGTCGTTTTAATCGAAGACCTTGATAGAAATTATGCATTTTAGCCGAGTAGAAAGTTAGGTAACATGACGCACTGTGCAGCTTTTAACTGTGGTAATGCCAGCGCAAAGAATTATTATTATTAAATTCGTTTTTTCCGCTTCCCAAGCGAAGCTACTCGATAGGCGTACGGCACGCGTCTTCGCCACAAATAAATAAGTAAGTATGTTATTAAATTCGACATTTAATTGACCAATTTCGAGTCATTTTTCAAACTTAGTGTTCGCCTATGTATGTCATACTGTTGTGTGCGATGCATTTCATCTATCTTACCACAAATTGTGACACAATAGCGGCGAAAGCGACTGTAAATACACTGGCGTTCACGGTAAGCGGAATTTCCATAACCCATGCCGTATGGCGTGCTACAAGTTTGAGACTTAGTCTGATGTCCATTTCTGGCAAAATATCTAAAGTTGGAATAAAGTACTACCAATAAATATTTTATATGATTTTGATATTACGATACTTTTCGTGTAAAACGACTTTTAACTGATGGATTTTAACATAGCAGAGATAGGAACCTTCGTGATTTTACCTCTGGAAAGACCAGAATGCACCACGCGTCCTACAATCGCACTGCGTAAGCCAATTATCTTTAAGTAGGCCATCTTCCTCCCTGTTAAAATCTTTGGTTTTTACCGTACTTTGCAACAGTGGCAGCGAATCAGATTAGAAAAACTCGTTCAGTCTGAAAGACATTTATCATTTTTGTAACCTGTAAACATGGTTAATTCAATGTTATGCTCCGGTTTTTTCTTTGCGAGTTCTTAACTACGCATTTTTTGTGAAGAATTGTGATTGTTAAAAGTTAAAAAGCATTTAATATTTCATCACATTTTTTCCTTTTCGGTAACTTGGGAATTTTTGGTACACTTTTGGCCAATCTTGGGATTTTTCTGGCAAGAGCTTGGGATTTCCGAAAATGGAGAGTGGTCGCACTGACAGTAACTGTCAGCAAGCTAGAAAGTCACCACTGGCGGGCTAACGCACACGCGTGGAACCAACCAACGGATTCCCGTCGAAAGCTGGAGAAGGCATGGATGCTCGGAGTCTTTGAGCCAAGTTGCGTCGATCATAGCGGATATATAGATATTGTATTGTAAGCCCTATCAGTAAATATTTATATAACGCCATTCACAGTGCTACATCAATCAGAGGCGCTGCCAGTGCGAGATACCCCGAGAAAATGAGGCAGTCTTTAAGCAGCGAAAGGATGTGGAGAGGCCCCCGCTTGAAGATATGCCTAATAGCTACTAGCCCAGCAAACACGACCGCACAGGTCCCGTACGGGGTTGACCGGGTTATCCGGTAAGGTTATCTGACGGTTTTTGTCAACGGTTTGCGTACGGGACCCTCGCGGTGCACACCGCGTCAGTGGCGCCTTCGTATTCATACCGGCGATGCCGCCATTTTGTTCGCCAATTCGAATGTACAAGTATTTCAGAGATCGCGCTTTGTTTGTGTGAAAAGTAAGATTGCGTTATATTTATTATACTAATGAACTTATTTGTATATATATCAACATTCTATGTAAATGTTGTATCTAATTGTGGTCGGGATATCGATAGTCGCCACGTGCGGAGATTCAGTTAAGGTTATGGACTGCATGTTAGGGTTAGGGTGAGCGTGTAGGATGTACGTGCTTCCGATTATTTCCGGCATTGCCTGTGGTTCAGTCAGTGTTTAGGGTGATCCTTGATATGAAATTTTTATGTTTGTTGATGATATCGGCCCTAACAACTTAAGCCCCCGTGTACAATGAATGCTCTTTGCCATCTGCCATGCGGCCATGCCAGTCCTTATCAAATTCTTTTTAAACCCCTTATTTGTCATGGATCGTTTGTCTTTATTTGCCTTGGGTTAAACCGTACTTTACGTTGCCAAACTATTTTACATGGCCAATTTAAAATGGAAGCTGGATTGGTGAAAATAATTGTTTGCCTAAATGGTAGTTGTATTGATGACACTAATTCTTTGCTTAAATAAAAGCTGATTTGATGGAAATAATTGTTTCCGTAAATTTTTAAATCCTAAATGGAAGCTGGATTGATGACAGTTATCATAGCCAAGGTAAGCTGCTTATTTACCAACCTCAAGTACGGCATTGATAACATTGAAATGATTTGGCAAGGTGAACTACGGTTTGTATATTGACTACAATCATTTAAGTTTTGTGTGCTTTGTTGTATTCGCGGATGACGAGATCATTTCTGGCCAATTGTATGTAAAAATATTTATTTACTGGTAAAAAGTAAATTTTTGGCTCGACTGCTGTTGGCTTTGACAGGTGTAATGATTAAGTAAGTTTTGTTTTATTATGTTACAATTGCTGAGTCGTCCGGACAGTCATCCAGGCAATTCGGAACACCGTCTGGTGAAATTTGCCAGGATGCGACACGACAATCTTCAATGCCTCCTGCCGCTTCAAAGATGCCAGTCACTCAAACAACTGATACGCGTTGAATTTTGAAGCAATGGTACCAATTTAATCCTAATCAGCTCTATGAAAGGTAATCTTTACAGCGGTATTGGGATATTATCACTATTTCCCTTTTATCATCGAATTTTATTTGATATCAGTCAACATATATTTCTTGTTCTATTACATTGATTATTAAAAACTACCTATCTTTAGTGGCAACACATTTGATTTGTTATAAAGAATAATTGTGTTACTTAATTTCTATAAGTTTTTAATGATTCAGTAGTTGTGTGATCATTGTGAATGTGTCTGTAAATTATCAAATTGTTGTTACTGCTCTTTGCCATAGATAATAAGCTGTTGAATATATTTATCCTGTGAGCCTGTTAAGTGTGTTGACACATAGTAACAATAATCAGTGAATTTGCCTATTAATTCAAAAATGATAAATATCAATTTAGTGTCCTACTCTTGAGGAATGTCATAGGTGTTGCATTGTGATCAAAAGTCTTAACACAATTTTATGTTACAGCTAATCACTTACTGATAATACACACGTGACTGTGGAATTTGTATATCACCAACGTCACAAGTGAATCGGAGGTGATTTGCTTGTTAACAAAATTTACTCATTTGTTATTGGAGATTTCTCATGTGGGTCTTACTTAGATCTAGCACAGTGCCGCTTAATATCCCTATGCATATTACAATGTGTTTTGAAGATTGGTTTAGTCACCGTATTGTTCATAAATAAAGTATGATGGTTACTGTGTACACTTGATTTTGTAGGTGGCGATCTTAATAGCAGACTGATGATAAAGATATTGGCCAGTCTGGAGGACCTGCAACAAACAAAGAAACTACATTCATCTCTGCTGCTGTCGATTTCGAGGCAACTGAATGCTGCAGGCAGATTTGTGGCAACGGAGCTGCCTGAGGGCATGCAATTTCCCATCAAAACTGGGTATGATCTGAAGAGCATGGAGGACAAGGTGCTTGACACTTCAACGATAAAAGCATTGGTGAGTCATTTTACTGTTTAAATGGTTTTTAAAGCCTCATGTATGATTCGCTCTTAATTTCTGGGGCATGCAATTTTTATCTTCCTGTTTATAGGTTGTATTAAAGTCTATTTATTTGTGTCCATAAAGTTAGATGATGTGTACAATGTCATAAGTTATTTGTGTTGATGGCAAATATTTATTAAAAAATCGACATTTAACTTAAAGGCTAGCATGTTTAATAATAGTTTATAATTGTCAAATTGCAACATCTGAAGATTTTTCTATGTCTCTTGTTAAGATAGAACTGCTTTGACTTGCTTCTTCGTTTTAATTGTTTAGATACAAGTACTCGTGAATAACGATGGGGACTATTTATGCTTGCTTGTCTCAATAAAAAAATCAATAGTCTACCAACTGTGCTTTATTAAGTGTTTAACCTTTAAAAATGTATTGCATTTTTGAGGCTAAGACAAAGTCGAGGTAGTTTTGACTTTTTTAAACTCGAACATTGTAAATTAGACAATCCAGGCAGTGTATGTAAATATTGTCATTTAATGTTAGACAGAATTGTTGGAATAATATTATTTTACAATACAATCAGAGCACGTCAAATTATTGTTCTTTGTAACTTGTTATTTTTAATCTAAATGTTTCATGTGTGAAAATTCAGGTGCTGTAAGGCAAAATATTGCTACCAAGGACAGTATGAAGAGACTGGTTGTGGACGAGTTGGCTGTGTGGTTTGGTAATGCTAGGGATCGTAGCACTGGAGGTCACCGGCTATTGAAATCGGCACAATTCAAAGAGACCGAGTCGGAGTCGATCACCACCGATCAGGAGTTGACCAATACTGCTGATGACATTGTTGACAAAAAATTTAATGATATTGCAGAGCAGACTGATTATTTTTACTTTATTAATTTGATGTGTCATTTAACGCTATTGTTGATTATTGTTTTCAGTGTTGTATCAATTACATTGCATGTAATTCAATCATAATTGCAATTGCATGCTTGTAAATGTATTTGTATTACAATTACTTGATTGAGTAGGAATTAAATTACAATTATATTTTAATTGTAATTCAAGTACCAATTAATTTTCAATTATTTCTTTAAAATTTGCAAATGATTTAGAATTTTTCTATAATTTTTAATTTACTCTATTTTTAAAACTAAAACATCCAGTGGGCCAATGACCTGTAAATTATAATCTACCTTCAATTGTTTTGTAAGTTTATCAAGTGTCTGAAATAAGGCTTATAATTGTGATCCATTAAAACAAGTTAACAATAGAGTTTATTTGATTCATTGAGTATAAGTGTTTCAAAATGATAGTCTGTTAGTTGATTGCGCCTGGGCGAGTCAATTTGTCCAGCAGTGCTAAAGAGATGCTCAAGATGGAAGTTCTTATCTGTAGGCAGCCGCAGTAGGCTAGCTAATAATGAGTGCATGGATAGTCTGATAGTTGTTAGTAAACCCTTGCACTTTGGGTTTATCAAAGTGTGCTGTAAGGTGGTAAGAGGGGTGTAAGGATAGAATAATGTTGACAATTATGTAGTCATGATGCAGAGCAGTTTATTCAATTAAAATCGTAATTTACACTTCAATTACATAAATATTGTAATTGAATTACAATTACTGAACTTAAAAAGTAATTCAATTACAATTACAGAAATTGTAATTCAGTTACATGTATTTCAATTACTGAACAACACTGATTGCTTTAGCTATATAGCACAGTAAGCTGTGCTATATAGCTAAAGCAATCAGTGTTGTAACTTGTTCAGTAATTGAAATACATGTAATTGAATTACAATTTCTGTAATTGTAATTGAATTACTTTTTAAGTCCAGTAATTGTAATTCAATTACAATATTTAATGTAATTTGAAGTGTAATGAAGTGTAAATTGCATACTGGAATCACTTTTAAGTCGTCTGGGAATGAATTGGGATGCCCGGCGGGCTATCCCGTATGGGTCCCGTACGGAAACCGCGGACAAAAACCATACGGGACCCGTACGGGATGCCCGGCGGGCTATCCCGTATGGGTCCCGTACGGAAACCGCGGACAAAAACCGGCGGGATCCCGCCGGGTATCCCGTACGGGTCCCGTATAACCACCCGTACGGGTCCCGTATGGTTCCCGTGAGGGTGTGTTGGCTGGGAGGTATGTCTGGTGGAATTTGTAATGCGGCGTTAAAGACGACTGTAATTGCTTAGCATCGCCAAATGTGTTGGTAGATATCTTTTTATCGACTCACTTCATTAGAGGCCAATCGCAGAAAGAGAGATTAGGAAATCTGCTGAGAATCAAATCATTATCTCTCGGATGACGACAGTCAGTCCTGCTAATCATCTAGCGTAAATTGATTGATTTACTTGTGGTTAAATTAATGATCACAGTAAATATCGGCTGTTAACGGAAATGATATTGAGAATTGATCGATCTGGGACGTGTTGTTAGTAATGTCGCTCTGAGATATATTTTGAATTAAGACCCACTTTTCGATTTTTACTTCGCTATCATCATTGGTCTTGCAGATGTCATCATTGTCGTCGTCAATATCGTTAGCACAATTGTCTTATAATTAAGATTAAAGTGATTGCAAAGTGTTAGGAAACGCTTCCAGTGATATAGACCAACCTGGTAGCTTAGCGCTGACTTCGTTTGTTGGTTTTCCCATGATGCTTCGATTCGATTGTTCTCGCTTCTCGATAACCAGTGACAATACTATTGTTCTAACTATGCTTCTTCTAATTTATCCTCTCTTTAACACTTACTTTCTCCTTTTCGCTTTCTCCAATTCGCCGCCGGTGTCCTATCCTTCATTCGCTTTCTTCACTCGTTTAATTTTCGTCCTCAGATCTGTGTTTGTGTATAGACCTAAAGTAACTTTCCACGTACTGTCATTTGCTCGTCTATTTCTTTTAATCTCTTTCAATTTCTTTACTTTATCCGTCGTTTTCTTTGCTCCGGTTTCTTTGTCTTCTTCTCTTTTGCTTTTCTGGCTGACGGCAGTTAATCTCCCTATTGTGGTCTATACCCCTGCCATTATAGTTCGCCGTGTTTCGTTGGAGACTAAATCTCTCTCACATGCGATCCAACTCTCATTGCCTTAAATACAGAAAGCACGTAATGAACGTTCACTGACAATAATATGTCGACGATTTCAACGAGTCAACAGCAAAAGTCTCACGTAGGCCCAGAGGAAAACGATGCACCACATATCAGAAGACCAATTAGCATGAGAGAACAAGAAGCGGTGATTTAGCTCACTATAGCTGCATTAATTGGATACAGGGTAAACGGTTAATTTGGCTTTGGCTAATTAACAAAGCGACCATCGCGCTATCACAGAAGTGAAATACAATGGCTGACCGCATATTAATGTATGCAATATGCAAACGTCTGTTTTTATTGTCTTTTGTTCGCCGTTCCAAAGGCTCAAAGTGCACGCAGGTCACGCATGCAACGTCTGCATAGACAGTCCATGATTTGACAGAAACACTTTGATCTGAGGTCACAGACGGTGTCGTTGCGTTCACCCTGCTCTGTATACGTAGAAATTTTGAGGGATTCATTCAAAATCTCGGAAACTTACAGCTGTAGCTGCAGTCAATAAAATTGTAGAAGGCCTCATTATAGCCAAATAATCCGTTCAACCGCTATTTTTATCATGTGGATAGGCCTACAAACATGTATTTAAAACGCGCTCAATTAAAGTAGGCCATTGTCCTCATACATGTATAATGCTCAGCAATGATGTTGTTTTACTGTAATGCAGGGTCCATAAAATTATATGTACAAAATTATGTGGATGTCTGGCACATAATTGGGTCGTAAACCGTAAGTGCTTTTGCAGGCAGGGCAGGGAAATTCTTCTTTTTAAAACGGAACTCTTGTGATAGTGCCAGTGCATATTTTAACTGTGTAACTACTGGGACAATTGGTCCAGACGCCCAGTAGTTTTAGGATTTGCCCCAGTAGTTTTGGTGATTTGTAGCAGGCAATACTGTATACTTTCAATGTTTGAAAGTACGGTCGTGGCAGACTTTGTCCAAGTAGTCCAAATCCGTAAAAATATGCACTGGATAGTGCACCGGCTACTCTCACTCTAGCTTATTCATTCATTCATTCATTCATTCATTCATTCATTCAGAGGACTTACATAGAGCCCCTCCAAGATTGTTCACATGTAGAGTCCGGCAAGCATGTTAACGATTAGAACTGAGTAGCCCAAGTTCCAAGACTTGTGGAACCTAGTCCAGCCAGAGACTCTCTGGCGAGACGCAATCAAAAGCCTTGCTGAAATGAAAAGAGCACACGTAGAAAGCCTCTGAGTAGGTTCCTTGAAGGTTCCGCCTCTGAGCAGGTTCCTTGAAGGGGCGCTATATAAATGAAAGTAGAGAGGCTGCTGATGCTCTCTAGACTTCTTCTGCATGATGAGTCAAAGATTTGTGACCTGATCTCGTGTTCCTCTGGCTCAGAGGAATCCAGTCTGTTCATCCGCTACATCAGATTCTGTCTGATCCTTTCTAATATGACCGTGAGGGTGATTTTACTAGCACGTGACTCTGGTAGTTCATATGGTATGGTAGTTTGTAGGCCCACATTGCTTCATCTCACCTTTCCTTGGAAGAGGGATGAAGACTGAATTTGTCCAATCTTATGGCCATTCCCGAGTCTCCCATAATGCGCCACTTATTCGGTGCATCCTGCCTGGTGCTGTTTTCCCAGAAAAATTGAACAACTCGACTGGAACCTCATCTGCAACGGTGTTCATGCCACTGGCTGTTTCGTCACTTCCACGAGCTAACTCAGATTTAAGTAGAGCCGGTTCATGTATAAACTTCCTACCAATGTCTTTCACCTCTCTCGGAACGGCGTTCCGGTTCTTTTTTGGACGACCACAACGCCGTATCAGTTCTTTCTTTGATTAGCATGGTGCCTGAAGCCGGCGTTCCGGTTCTTCCTGAAGTGGGCGTTCCGGTTCTTTTTGTTAAGGTCGGGATCACTGCTCATATCGTTCCTCACAATACTCAATCCATCGCCCTGCAATCTCTGATTTTTCTGTAATCATTACGCCATTATGCCGATTGGATGCAGAACAACTGAAGCTAGAATTTTCTTATGTCTTGACTGTTTGAAAAGTTGTCACATGTTTCAATTTCTGTTTGCTAGTTTGCTACACGCCAACTCTTCACCCAGATGCAAATAGGCCACTATATTTATTTCGCTTTCTGATTTGAATTATATGGTTTCATTTGATGTGCTATGTTTCTGAAGTTCTACGTGCTGAACGGATTTTCGTAGGTTCTCAGATGTGTTCCATACCTGTGTAACCAAAGTAGGAGTTCCATTGCACCCGAATGTCTGCATTGTTTAGCCCCAAGATCTGACTATAAAGAGGAATGTTTGACGTTTCCTTTTTAACTGTAGACCTAAGAGAAAAGCGATAACCTGCTCATTAGTAGTGCTTTTCAGGAAAGGCGTTCCGTGTCCTTTTTCAGCTATTAAAAACAATGTTGTTAATTTAACATGTTTTATTAAAAAATTATTTACTTAGGCCTACTTTAATTTAATTTTAGTGTTTTCAGCGCTTATTAATGTATGTTTTATTATATGTATGTATGAGGCTGAAGTTTAGCCCTTCGGAACACTTCCGTAATTGTTCTGAATTTCTTCAGTTCCGGTCCTCTTTTAGGCCTACTGGTTAAAAGCATTGCCATTAGTAACACTAGCTTACCTTCATTTTCTCTTGGCTTGCTCTGCTGATCAGTAAGTGATAAGTCTATCACGGCGGAATAAATCTGCATGCTAATAACTCTTTTGCATAACGTCTAAAAACTTATCCGTTTTCAGCGTTTGATGTTAATCAACAAGGTATCTTTTTCAGGGTTAGTCGTACCTAGTGAATATTTAAACCGATATTATAGATGTTGATATAATCGTTGCTCATAGGTTTAGAAAGAGGATATGATTATAAATGGACCTTGATATTTTGGACCCTAACGGACCATTAAGCTGACAGCTCACCAGCAAACATATTGGTCTGCATAAAATATTATTGTCTGGAACTAACAGTTATTTAGTGATAACTTATCACTAATGAAGCGCTGCTTGATAAAGTTCAGTCATCTGATATATTATTGCTGTTGGTATGAACCTTTCTATACATTAATATTTTATTGTTACTGTTAATTTACATCTTTCCGGCATTCTCCTGATTAGTAACGACTGTGTCAGGCAGGGCTTTAACAGGAATAGGCATGGTCCTCTAAGATGCAGTGGCGTAGCTAGGGTCTTTTGTGCCCAGGGACAAGGTAGAATCTGCAACCCCCCCCGTTTCAAAGTCTCAGTTAAACTTCGAAAATTAGAGTGTCTAATCACAAGTTAATTCCCTCAATTTGTGCTCCACTCAACTTTGCATCCGGAACAACTGTCCCATCTGCATTCATCACTACACTTCTGCCAAGACGGAATATATTGCAGAATTTAAATTGTTTTACTGTCAACCGAGCTTGACCACTTTCACACTAGTGATTGCTATCAAGCACGTCTGAAAGCAGTCTCAGCACCTCATGCAGGTGACTGGCTGCTTGCCTTACCTATAAGTACATGTGGTCTCAGATTGGACGACGAGGCTGTTCGAATAGCGGTGGGCCTCCGTCTAGGCATGGTCATATGTCACCAACGCAGCTGCCCATGTGACACTCTGGTGACCGCCGAAGGCTCGCACGGCCTATCGTGCCGCCTGGGCCCGGGCCGACACGCCCGACACGCAGTCCTGAATGACCTAATCTGCGTAGGCCTCATTAAAGCGGGCACCCCGGCGGTTAAAGAACTCCCGGGTTTGTTAAGGTCGGATGGTAAAAGACCAGACGGCCTAACACTGATTCCATGGCGCTCGGGTATTAGCTTGACCTTGGACGTCACAGTGGCCAGTGTTGTTCAGTAATTGAAATACATGTGCACGTAATTGAATTACGTAATTGAATTACAAGTTCCGTAATTGTAATTGTAATTGAATTACCTTTCAAGTCCAGTAATTGTAATTTGTATTTCAATTACAACATTGCATGTAATTTGTAATTGAATTAAGTGTAAATTACAAATTACTTTCATAAAGTCAGCAAAGATGCCAGCCTGCTAGGATGATCCGGGCCACCCGTTTAATTGAATAAACTGCTCTGCATCATGACAGCATGGCAACATAATTGTCAACATTATTCTATTCTAAGTTATTGCAAGCTTCTAGAACTGGGGACCAGTAAATTTTAGTGATGGAGTCAAGAAATGCGGAAGTATTCTCGGGTGTGATCTTCCTTTGAGGCTTCCGAGCTGCATGTATAGGCTACTTTCTTATTTGGTCGTTCAAGTTCATAGTCGAACTGAGCTAGAATAGGAAGAAGGTCAGATATATCCGATGCAATAATTAATAATAATTATTATGTGCATGTATGTTTTGTTTCTGCCTTCGGGCGTAATAAAGTACTGAATAATTGAGGATCCAGCTAGTTTATGCCAATTATTTGTATGAATTATGTAAAGGTTTGTCCCGTTATTCTTATTGGTTTTGTAATTATCGGTAGTAAATGATGGGCTATCATACAGTTAGTCCCTCAGTTGGTTTATGGTCATTAACCTTTATTAAGTCAGCATTGAAATCACCTAGCAGTATTATTATGTCGTTTTGATTTTTTTCCGGTTTGTGAGAGTAGAGAGTCAATCTCGCTAGAAAAGCTCTTAAGTTTGTCCCGGGTGTTCTTTTATATGACACCTACGATGGTTGGACCTCTTTTATGGGATATTCGTATAAATTGTCCCTCAAAGGATAGAAAGGGAGAGTCTCGATGCAGTTCATCCAAAACACTAAAAGAGAGATACAGACGGACAGAGACGGACAGAGACATACAAAGACAGATAGAGAGACAGACAGAGAGACAGAGGCATGTGCAGATGATCAGCATGCCTAGTTACTATGCAATGTGATTAAGAGAAGATTAAAATAATTAGAAATAGAACTATCGTTAAGAAAAGTTGGATCTGCTTTGACATACTTTCACATCAAGTCTTAAAAACATCGTCCAGTCCTTCAATTAAATAAAGAAGCAACAGACGCTAAGATCTATATATTGCGAAGGAGAGCATGATGAAAACACTGAGGATCACAGATGATCTGGAGACATGAAACATTGACTTTGGCATAGGCCTACTAACAGACGCTCACCTGGGTATTAAACGAACCTCTGTCTTTCATTTTGAAACGAGACTTTCATTGCTTTACAGTGTTCTCAAAAAACTACTTTCTTAATCTAATTACTTTAACAGTCACATCGTGAACGTTTACCTGTTTAATGTCATCGTCCACAATGAATCAGTCGAAGTTGCCCAAACACCTATTGTTTATCGGCACCTCACTCCACTTCTCAAGACACAGCCAACGGAACGTTTGCAAAGCAAACTAAAATGAACAGAATATTTAACCAACAGCTCTGACTATTATGCCTAATTGCAGAGCAGAATCTTCTAGATAGGCCTAGATTGCGTCAAGTAGGCCTATCCATCTGACATCTTTTTCATCACATATGCGTTATCGTGACATCTGTGGTCGAGTTCTCTTGGTACTTGGCGTCATCATAAGCGCCGTTAGTAATGCCGTTCTTAATAGTCGAGTCAATGACGATGGACGGAAGCCTTGCCATTGGCATCGTGGTCACTCCATGTTCGTCGTCCTTTGAAGAGGCGTTTTGGTTCATCGACCATGACTGTGGTTCCCCATCGGCGAACACGGCGTAAATAACTGTGCTGAAGACGAAGAGACCGGCGCAGATGTAGAAGACCGTCAGCCACTCCTCACGACTTCCCTACAATAGACTCACGATACAATACGTCATCTCTAAGTAAGTAGGTGAGGTAATCAGTTTCAGCAGTCAACACACAAAGACACGTCTACACACACTTACAAACATACCTGCGCACACAAACATCTAGTCAGTGCATGACTGTTAACTGAAATAAATCTGCCAGAGTCAGCGATTCTTCGCAGTCTGCAAGAGACTCGCTCTCTCATTATACGATGCAACAATTGATAAGTAGATAAAGCAGTCAATTAAAACCAACAGAAAGAACTCCATTAAGCAACTCCTCTCTCGTCTGTCTGCAAATTATCGGTTGATATTTATATGATGCATCACTGAGTAAGTAGATTAGACACTGAGTTTGATTAACACCAAAAAACCAGCACAACAACTAGCCTTCGCTTTACAACAACAGAAATATCAGCACAAACAGCTACTCAACTAGAACCATCAATACCATAAATACCAGCACAAACAGCTAGAGCCAACAACTTCGCACGTATATATGCAAAGGATCCGTTCGGTGGGCTGCAGCGCACGCGAGTAAATGCCTGTATTAATCATCATGCAAGATGTTAGAAAGTAAAGGCGACGCACCAAAATAATTGGCTCAGCAAAATACTGCACCTCTAATTAGGAAACCATCATAGCGTAAATAAACATGTAAACTATTCAAAGCAGAATAACTCATTCAGCACATATTAACTTACGTCATACAGGAGGTCTATTTAAAAGTGGCACACAGAGGGCGATTGGTTGAGCGTTCGCTCTGTAGCGCGGGTTGAAGCCTTTTCTGAGACGGTGACTGGGTAAGGACCATGGGCAAGTCCCTCACTCAAAGTTACTCAGTGCCATCGATTGATGCTTGGTCAGTAGATACTGGCGCTTGATAAATATGTAATCATGGAGTTTAGATCAGATGCCGTCGCAACGGTTGTGAGGCTTCTAAAAAGGTGCCATTATGAGCATTTCCGTGTATATGCAGTCAGAGTGTAATTAAGAAAAGTTATCGAAAATAGTTCGTACGTGTGGCGTCAGATATCCCACGGCGATTGGTGCTAGGATTCCTGGTATTGTCGCGGCTGTGTTTGAAATGCCAAACAGTATTCCAGAGTGCCTGTCAAAAAACATAGGGTGCAAAATACTGTACGGTATACGTTGCACTTCGCCAACCGATTCTAAGGTTTATGAAGTCCACTGGATTCATGATGCTCCGACCAAATGAGCTCATCAACATTAACTTAATATATATTTAAACGAATAATGAATTGATAACAGCAGCAAGTGCATGCGGTGCTAGAACAGTGAACAGATCTATTTAAATTCATACCAATGACACATCAGAGACGCCATTGTTAGCATGACAGACAAAACAGCGAGTTCTATCAAACAAACGCCTATTTAAACGGCGTCGTTTGAGTGGAGCGCTGAGGTCGTCCTGTTAATTTCTTTCTTACGGAAACATCCCGGATGAACGTATGGCACTTATGGTTAAACTGTTGAATACTTGCGCCAGTATTGATTGCCATTATGTACCTGTGATTTTTCTAAACATGTCGACGATATAGCAGGAAATGATGATTATATTATGTCTTGCCTTGGTGAGATGTCGACGTGGTTGATAATGAATCCTGCTCTACAGGTGCTGTTTATGCCTACAGTGAGACAGAGCAGAGCCACCGCCAGAGAACGCATCTCACAGTTGACGAAACCCAACGCTATCAGCAATGCGGCGGGAATAGTAGTAGCTGCATTAAAGAGAACAACACCGCCTATTGTCACTTCAATCTAAAAAATCATGCACCGTTACAACTCCAACTCATTCCGGTTCTTTTAAGAACTGAGAAATCATGTCAAATCATGTTGGGCTCTCATCGGTTGTAGCTTAATGCTGAACTTCATGCTGAATCCAAAGGTGGCCACTAGGCTAGGATGTTGTACAGTTAGACATCTGTTTTCTAGTTGACTTAATTATCTTCTAATTATTCGTTTTCTTTATACATAAATTATTTCTGACTTTGTATGTAAAGCGCTGAGCGTTTGCTTGCTTTTAATAAAGAACATTCTTACTTACTTACTTACTCAGTTCTGCTCAGGCGCGTAACTAGCATTACGCAATTACGCAAAGTGAGAGAAGAGTATTCCCTTTGGCTAACCGAGCCATGAGTATGAATGATGATGATAAGGAGGAGGATGCTTATGAAAATGATGAGGATTACGAAAAGTACTTCATGATAGATGATGACAGGTGGTAAACTTAGAAAGCTAGTAGATTAATTTAAAGCCAGCATGAGTCATAACAGTATACATCGAGTAAACGAAATGGACTCCTCACATATATTCTGAGCCAACTTTCTGGTGGCCTTCGTCGATAGAATTCCCCTGGAGATCAGCAGATCGGAAATTTGTCCAGATCCAATGGCAGCAAAAAAACTGATTACATGTGGAAGGGCCGATAGAACGCCGTTCTACATCGCAGCAAAGAAAAAGAGACAGAGATTTAGAACACATACAAGAGACAATTAGATAGAATCAAACCGTCAAACTTCTGCTTGAAGATGAAAAATGCAACTATTTGCTATCTTTCTGCATTGTTCTACGTTTATAGATACTTATGTAAATCATCTTGGATTTCGAGGTTTTGTGCAAGAATCTCTTTGATTTGCTCTCTTTTTTGAAAATCTGCTTGCGTGGATATATGTTGTATGTATTTATCTAGTTGAGCATCTATATATATCGTAAAACCTTGATGATCTAAGAAATCCAAAACGAGAGTTTAATCTGAGTTTACACCAAGACAGCCATTCATGGCATATTTACACGACGAAGTTCCCACACTGTTTTGAGAAGTGTTACCTGTTTGACTTCAAATCGAAGCACTTCTTTCATGTACATCGGAACGCAGACGAGTATCGTGTAGTTGGTCCAGTTGTTACAACTGTGAGCCGTTATTATCGACCACACAGGTCCCGATGTCATAATCTTGCGCCACGGTGTGCTCGTCTCTTTATGCTGTTGACAGACAACGCTACAAATTGTGGGTGCGAATTTTAAAACCCTACAAGAACCTACAAGAACGTGAGTCATCTTTCGTTAAACAGCATTAAACTTAAAGAATTACATCAGGTATTGTGTTAAATCAAAATGAAGGGTGGCAAACTGGGACAGCTTAGGCGAGTTATCAGTTTTCCACTAACCTATCACATAATTACGCATTATCAAACAACCAGTTGGTCATTCCTAGTTCTACTGGGTGCATTAAAGAGGTTCTGCGGTGAGTTGTATATTTAGACAATACAACTGAATTTGTTTTGCTCTATTTCAAAAGTGCATAATTGCAAACGCGTCCATACAACATAACATCTATGGTGCCATCGATGTTATGCTGTGACTGAAGAACTTGCTCAAGGGCTCTACGCAGTGACTCCTTCCTTACACCCCTCTTACAATCTTACAGTACACTTTAATAGACCCCAAAGACAAGGGCTGACCATCATTATCAGACTATCCATGCAGTTATGCGCTCATTCTTACCTATAGCCTACTGTGGCTGCCTACAGATAACAGAGCACCCATGATCTTCAGCTGCAGTTGAGCGTCTCTTTAGCACTGCTGGACAAATTGACTCACTCACATAGGCGCAATCAACTTAATTCTCTAACAAACTATCATTTTTAAAAACTTCTATTCCTAAAAATCAAGTAAACTCTAACTTGTTTTAATGGATCATAGTTGTAAATTGTATTTCGGATATTTTACAAACTTATAATACTTATAATACAATAATTGAATGTATAGATTACAATTTACAGGCCCATTGGATGCTTTAGTTTAAAGTAGAGTAAATAAAAAAATTTAGAAAAAATCTAAATCATTTGCCAATTTTAAAGGAATAATTGAAAATTAATTTATAATTGAATTACAATCAAAATGTAATTGTAATTGAAGTACTTCCACAATAAAATAATTGTAATTGTAATTATAGGCCTAATTCAATTACATTTGTAAACATGTAATTGCAGTAATATCTGGATTACATTTGCAATGTAATTGATACTAGCCTGGAACTGGTGTCAATCTATCAGATAACCTTTCTTTGGCAGACTTACACTTTCGTAGACGTCTGGTCCAATGGTGGACATGATGTAGTTGCGTTCGATTGGATCTATTCTCGGATGTTCCTTCGGACTGTTGTAGACGAGGAAGTTCCACGAAACCAACCAGACAAATGTCATTCCGCCTAACATCAACGATTAATATGCATTTGATAATAATTCACATTGAGTGATTTAATTATTGCAACAGCACTAAAGAAGTATTAGACAGGATTTATGTTAGCGTATAGATTGTGACTATAGTGTAATCAATGGCGGGCGTAGCTTGGACAGATGGCTTAAAAATTATTCTTGCATATGTCAATGATTCACTGAAGTGATCTATATATTGTATATAATATATGTAGCGTAGTTTAGTGTGTCGACCCACATTGAGGACAATAAGAGAAAGAGAAAGAGAGTGAGACAGAGACAGAGACATTAATAAAGGCAGCTAGTCTGGGGGATTGTTGAGTGTGCTGGCATACAGATCGGAAGAAAGAAGAAACCCTTAAGTACATGCTTGACAGAAAATGACAATTCGGATGTAATGGGCTCAAATACCTGACCTAACAGGGTGTCGTTTCTATGGCACCACCAACCTCAGTCAGTAACTAGGCCGTCGACTTAGTATATTCAGTCTATAAGCTAGGTTCTTAAGCATTAAAGTAGAGATGAACACCAAGTCTTTAACCCATGTCTCTAATCAAATCTCAGGCCTGCGCAATGAAGGTTGCACAACAACGCACACACATCTATAGCATAAACATATGTAGTATAATAATAAATATATGCAACATTATGGTTGAACATAGCGTATATACATAGAGCCTGCTTAAATGTATAGGAAGACTATAAATGAATGTAACAGGCCCAAGGACATAATTATGTATATCTCTTAAACTGCACAGCTGTTCATTGCTAATTGAAAACATGAGCGAAAAAGAGGAAATTATGATCCATTAAAACAAGTTAGAGTTTACTTGATTTTTAGTAGTAGAAGTTTTTCAAAATGATAGTTTGTTAGAGAACTTAGTTTATTGCGCCTGGGTGAGTGAGTTAATTTGTCCAGCAATGCTAAAGAGACGCTCAATTGCAGCTGAAGATGGAAGATCTGCTATCTGTAGGCAGCCACAGTAAGCTAGGTAGGCCTAAGAATGAGTGCATGACTGCATGGATAGTCTGATAATGATGATCAGCCCTTGTCCTTGGGGTCTATCAAAGTGTGCTGTAAGATTGTATGAAGGGTGTAAGGAAGCAGTCACTGCGTAGAGCCCTTGAGCAAGTTCTTCAGTGACGTGGAATCGAGCTAAGGTGGAATCTCTTATCCCCACCCAACACTTAGTCAATTGGTCTGTGTTGGCTTCTTCGTACTACACGCATCCAGTTAAAGGTAGGCTACTTGTCCTCATTTGCCGATCCTACCTAGGTCTTGCCCCGAAAAACGTCTGTGACTCAATACGTCGGCCTACCTCGGCTACTTCTCTTCGCCCGCTCCGCTCTTCGGATCGTCTTGACCTTTTTGTTCCTCGTGTGAGAACGGCCATAGCCCAGTCCCGTGCTTTTGCCTGCATTGGCCCTTGGCTATGGAATCAACTTCCCCCTTAATTCGCTCCACCATACTATCTGTTGGCCCTGCATACTACATCTTTTCGCTACCTTAAAACTTGTCTTTATTCTCGGGGACTTTCGCACTGGGAGCGCCTCTGATTGGTGTGCACTGTGAGAGGCGCTTTATAAATTTTTAAATACAATACAATACAATAAATTACATATCTTGAGACGTGTATGCTCTGACCATAGGCGTAGAAGATGAGAGGCCATCCGTTGTCAACATCGATGTCACATAGGAATCCAGAGACAACCAACGCTAATACAGTTCCACTCATCGTTCCTATTGAACCAGAAGACAAAAGAAGTCTTAGACCCGTAGAACTTATTGTCGGATTCTTAAAATGGTAAGCGCCTAAAATCCGATCATGAAGAGGACCACCCTTTGACTGATTTCTAATGAGCGCCATCGACTGTTGTCATCTGCGTTATTTCAGTGACGATGTAGAGTTTATCATATCTGATTACCAGAAACCTATTACTTAGAAAGGGAACTCAGCTGGAAGACTTTTCCATCGATCTCAAACCTATTTTGACGCTACAGCCTACAGAGGTGTACACTGCCTGTTGTAGGAAGGTGAAGAAATAGATGCAGAATATCATATGTTAAAAACTGAGCATTTGGTAAAGAGTTTTGAACACCACTGTCCATTAGTTCTGATCCTGTGTACGTATATAGGCCAATAGGTTGTATACAACGACTAAAACATTCAAGTGTGAACAGGGGCGCAACTAGGGGGGTGCTGGGGGTGCTTGAGCACCCCCAGGGTTAAAAATGTGACCCACACAATTTTTCCAAATCCGAAGAGTTTTTTGGGGTGGGGTGGGGGGGTATGCAAGAATTACCGAGATGCCTGAAGCCGGACAATGCTGCTAAGGAAGCAAGACGACTGCAGTCTTGTAGGATTATATATTGCACTGATACTGAATACCTTACTCTCTGAGCCTGATTCCACTGGAAACCACATTTGCAAATTTGGTCGTTGACAGATAGATTTTCTTCAAAGCCGGAGTTGGCCTAGATCATGTGGTCTGAGGAGGAATGTGACGCACAATTTATCATTCTACAAGGTAGGGCAGAGCGGTCCGAAATATGAGACATGCAGGACAACTGAGTATGAAGACATCTGTGATAGGCCTATGTATTAGATTCATATATATATATATGAAAATATATATACATATATATATATATATATATATATACATACATACATGCATACATACAGGCATGCATACATATATATACACATATATTACATAGATGCTTAAATACATAATATTCTGTGTGGCTTTCAGAGTGGGAGGAGACAGAGAGATTAGCTCAGTTCATCTCAATACTCGATGACTTCATTTTCTTAGCTACATTCAGTGTACAGGAGATTATAAATAAATGTTAAATAACTAAAATTGATAAATAAAGAAAGTGTTTGCCTAGCGGAGCGCTTTTGAAATTATTTGAACAATGTTATCTGTCGGTTTTCGAATCAAGTCACTGCAGCTCGATGGTAAGTAGGCCTACAAGTGCACACTATTTTACCTCTTGCCAACTAACAGCAGGGTAAGCCTTAGAAAACAAATAACTCTTGAGTCCAGATTTGAAGGAGTCAGTTGAGTTAGCACCGTATCAGTCGTACTTGGCTCAGTCTGCACTTGAACGTATTAGACTTTAGTGCACATTTGTGTCAAGTTAAAAGTATGTGTTAGAATTTACCGGTAGTGTGATTCAATTCTTTTTGATTATTTTATTGTTGAAGAAAATTCTTGTGTCAGGATCGTGCTTAATTTTGTTCACTAGTGTATTAGAGAATTGTAGATTCGGTTAGAACGATTGTATTGGATTGTCCCTGGAAGAGTTGTAGACAATTGGGATAATCTGAATATCGGAAGACGAGACGAGCAGTGCCTGAAGCTAGCCCTGACCCCTGAGATAACCATGGGTATGATAGTGGTGTTGACTTCATGTTCTTAGCCATGACTAACCACAACATACGGTCGACGGCGGGTAGCCATGCAGGCATGCCAGTCCTTTTTCTGGCCGTCTCATCCCACAGACAATGTACAGTCAGTGTACTCATCGTTGTTGAGTTGGCCAGTGGCGCACGTGAACAGACATCTTAAACCAAATTTCTGCCCTGGCGGGGATTTGAACCCCCTCTCCTTTGACAGTCTAGCATGCTAACCACTACACTATCAAGTAACTCTGATTATTTCAAACGGTATATAAATGTGCATAGTTTGGTTGTAGAAGTCAGGGCCGTAGCAAGCTAAAATTGCGCCCTGTGCCGAGCGAAAATCTAGAACCCCACCCCTCAAAGATAAAATCAACCAATAATTAAATATGTTGACTCAAATAGCCTATAATATAAGGCTTTGTCTTTTAAAGAAAATAGACACGAAATTGCTGTGCCTCTATTAACATTTCATTTTAGTAACTTCAGATTTAGTTCGCTGTTGAAGAGACCTTGAGGACAGGGAGGTTTTGGAAAGTTCCATGAGGAAAGGATTCGACTTTCCTCGGGTTCAATTCCCCACCGCAAGCCATGGGTGTCCCATCGTCCAATCAACACGGGGTTTATAAAGCAGGCATAAGGGGCCTCGTCCATACGGTAACTTGTATAGCGCCACCAGCCGCCATGTCTTTCAGCTCTTCAGATACTAGGCCGAGTTAGAGCCTACGACCAGCTTTGGTGGCGTCAGAAAAGTGTCCGTTCTGATTGGGCTCCTCGTCCCAGCACCAGTAGGCCTACTTTCATTATCGGTCTGGGGTTCACTCCCTGTCTTATAGCACTTACTATATAATATAATACTCTTTAGCACTTCTGCCTGTTCTTCTTGCCGCTGTGTAATTTTCTGGATTAAAATAAATTAATCATCTAGCTCTGCATAAGCTGGCACTGACAACTCAACACTCGCCATTTCCAAAGTTCTGATTATAGTTTAACTAAAAGAAATTCACGGGATATACCGGAAAACGGTTTCCACATCCAATTACGCGAAAGTTATATTTATCATTCTGTCTGATTAAGTTAGCTGTCTTTTCCAACATTACAGTTTCATCGGGATCGAACTATAGCTAAAGTCCATTCAGTGGCGCGACGAAGGGCGGTCAAAGGGGGGCAATCGCCCCCGGGCGCAGCACAAGGGGCGCAAAATTAGCTTTCAGGGGTACACAGTAGGCTACTATGACAAGAACGATTAAAAGTCAACAACAAAAATTAAAAGGGGTGCAGTCATCAATCCTTGCCCTCGGGCCCTGAAACCCTTCGTTACGCCACTGGGTCCATTCAGTAGCAATGCATTTTTCCAGTAAGCAGGGACGGTACATGCAAAATCGTCCATAAGAGCCTCTTCTCAGTGCCTCGCCTCGTTTTGTAGACTAAACTACGCGCCTAAAGAACCGCGTTCTTTCGCTCGCTTTTCCAACAATCATAGAGCAGTATCGCAAGCGCCCTTTTCTCAACGTAAATTTCCACCAATCAGGCTCTATTTGGCTTCTGCGCCCATTTCGGTCTATGCCAGATTTGTTAAATTGCTATTATTTCATATTAGTACATTTATTTCATTTATAATACATATTTCAAGATGAAGTAGGCCTAATTAGTAATTAAATCATTCCGCCTCAAAATTTGCGCCCCTCTTAAGTTGCGCCCTGTGCCGTGGCACCGTTGGCACATGCCTCGCTACGGCCCTGGTAGAAGTGGTTGTAAGTCAGAATCGTCTGTAAAACCATCATAAGGTATAGAAATATGAGCCATGGTTCCTTGACTGGCTTCAGAGAGAGAAGGGGAAAGGGACATCGAGAGAGAGAGAGAGAGAGAGAGAGAGAGAGAGAGAGAGAGAGAGAGAGAGAGAGAGAGAGAGAGAGAGAGTCGTAGAGAGAGAGAGAGAGAGAGAGAGAGAGAGAGAGAGAGTCCAATGTCCATCTTGCTCAGTAAAACAGTCGTAATCATAATCTCGAGATTTCTACAGTGCCCAAAACATTGATGTCACCGAAACCAGCTTTCTCACAGGGGCTTAGTCAAAACAAAATCGATAGGTGGGGGAATCGGCTCCAGCTCAAGATCCAAAGGAGTCAGTCAGGCAGACAGATGACTAAGGGAGGCATTGTTAGGACAGGAGAGGCATGTTCGTGGAGAGAGTGACAGAGAGAGAGACAGAGAGATAAAGTGATGGAGGGAGGGAGATACCGAGAGCGAGGAGAGACAGTTCACTTCATGTAACTTACGCCCAATTTTTGGTTCTGTTGGGGGGCATAGGCTTTGTCTTATCTTTTACACATTAGTATAAAATTGTTGCTCCCTGCAGTCTGAACCTATATGCATCAGTGCCAAAAATAAAAATAGTTAATACTGACCTAGTGTGTGTAATTGAACTATACATATAGTCAGTGTTGGGTATGAGTTAACTCAGATGAGTTGAAACTCACGAGTTAACTCACTTGCTGTGATTTGTGAGTTTGAGTTAACTCACCTTAAAGAGTGTGAGTTATGACTTTGAAATAATTCATATTTTCTGTGAGTTTGAGTAATAACTCATTTATTTTAAAATCAACTCACTATTCGGCACTCGGCACATATTGTGTTGAAACAAGCCGGGTTTTTTTTATATCAGAACAGGCTGTCCGACACCAACTTTGAAACACTTCTTCTGCTTAAAGCTAACACCAGTCATGTTTGAGATGTGAAACATGTGGACTCTGCATGGTGTTTAGACCTACTCTGACTCAGTAATAATAACTTGATTTCTACATTATCCCATTAATAATAATAATTTTCATGAACACTAATTATGTGGTTGTCAACAAGAAAGCACTGCAGACAAAATTATTCAAGATAATGAAAGCTGGTGATGTAAAGTTGCAACAAGATTCTAATACACCATCAATGATAACTTATGCTAAAGCTGCTATAGAAGCAAGTGTGGAATAGCACCTTGATGAACAAAACAAAAAACAATCCAAAAAAAGAAAAAGGAGGAAAACGACCAGGAAATGAACACTGTGGACAAGAAAAGGGATTATGCAAAGACATAGAGTTTCTTCAATAAACAAGTGAAAGGCAGCTGAAGAAGCAGAAGAGAATTCTATGTTCAGTTAAACAGCTTTGAAAAACACTTTTATAGAAAAAGTGAACTTCAGGAACTTGATAAATAGCATATCTATATTCAAAATTTAAAGTAAGTCTTAATGCCATTGAAAAAGGTCATGGAATTTTGTTTTATTAATCTTGTGGCAACCCTGAGTCTGGGAATCTGGAAATACAATTTCTTATATGAGGTTTTCATGACTTTATCGCTCAGAAACAGAGCTTGCAAACAATGGCCTAAATTGCCCTGAAACGTGCTCCATGTGATATCAACTGCTACAAAATGCGTTGGCTTCTGGGGCTCCGCCCCAGACCCCGCTGGGGGAGCTTACGACGCTCCCCCAGACCCCCTAGTCGGAATAGGCTTCGCGCCTTCGGCACTCGCAGCTTCGCGCCTTCGGCACTCGCAGCTTCGCGCCTTCGGCGCTTGCAATATGAGCACCCCCCAGGAAAATGTTCCGGTTGCGCCCCTGAGTGTGAACATCTATGTATATAATATAGGGGCCTACATATTGCTGACTGCGAATCTTTTGAAGACTGTTATATTATATCCTTGTGTTGACTGTATACGCTTACGGTCAACACCAGTATAGGGCATATGCATAATATATATTATATGTGTATATGTATAATATATATATATATATTTTCCAATTTCACTTGATTCCCGATTAATTCAACTCCGGACTGAAAACCGCAGCTATCTTCTGGCGTCTTCAATTGGTAGTTTTAGATTTAGAGAATAAAGGTCTTTGTTACGTCACTACAATTATGAAAAGTCTATTGTCGTTAAGTTTAAATTGGAGAATAAAGTCTATTGCTACGTCATTTCAATGTGAATCACGCCTATCATTGTAATTTTAATTTAGCGAATAAAGGCCTTTGTTACGTCACTTCAATTGTGAAAAGTCAATTGTTATTAAGTTTAAATTTAGAGAATAAAGGCCTATTGTTACGTCATTTCAATTGTGAAGCACGTCGATCATTGGTAATTTTAATTTAGAGAATAAAGGCCATTGTGACGTCGCTTCAATTATGAAACGTCTATTGTCATTGTTCAAATTTTGAGAATAAGGCCTATTGTTACGTCATTTCAATTGTGAAGCACGTCTATTATTCGTGATTTTAATCTAGAGAATAAAGGCCTTTGCTACGTCACTTCAATAATGAAAAGACTATTGTTTGTAAGTTATTAAGCATTTATAGAATTCAGACACCACCAACTAAGCAATCAAAGAAGCCTGAAACAAACTGGAGTAAAGCAACGTGTCTGAGAGATGTAGCAGCTTATGATACGAACCTGCATAGCTAAAGGTCATTGTCCTGCTTCTTTCAAGGGGAGGAACCCACAGAGCATACAACTGGTGGGTAGCCGGAAAACCAACACCCTGAGAACAATTTGTATAAGAAACACACAAATAATACATTAGATGACCTACGATAGTCACTGTGTCTAAGACCAACATAGGCCAATTGACTAAGTGTTGGGTGGGATCAGAGACTCCACTTTAACGCATCACCGAGTAAGACATCTTGGAGCTCAGTTCATTTAACTCCATTAAATTTCATTCGCTGGACTCGAAATCACAAATATTTGGAGCAATTATCGTATCGTATGGTATCCATAGATTTATATTATAGCGCCTCTCTCAGAATAACTATTCAGAGGCGCTCTCAACACGAAAACCCCGGGAAAATTAAACGTTTTTAAAGAACGAGAGACCAAAGAAGAAAAACCAGTCATTAGTTTAGCCTTTAGTCATTCCAAGTAGAGGGACCAACTACAGCAAATGCCCGGTGTTGAGTCAAAGGCAGTCCTAGTCCTAGGAACAAAAAGATCAAGCCAATCAGCAGAGCGCAAGGAACGAGACGAGGTCGCAGATATCATGTTTCTAACAAGTGGATGATAACAACAATAGCTTTCAGATAACCACATTTAAATCTACATTTTTTAAGCTGGATTACGTGAACGGAATGCTCAAACACGACATTCAAATTCGATCTTGACCATTAAGACGCTTGTGGAAATACTAAGCTGCAGTATAGCAGGACCTCCTCATGCGCTGAGAAGCGAATGTCATGTGACCCTGGATCTCGTACAGTAGCTCCACCTGCGCTGTGACTCTGACTCTTCTTAAGCCTGTACCTGAGCTTGTCGCACTTTTTCCTAAACGCTAAACGGGAATGGTCAGTGGGGGAGAAACGAAGATGACTTCGTCATCGTAATATCTTATGGAGATAGATGAAATAGACATCTATGTGGAGCATCATGATAACTATAATCAAAGTCAGATTAGACATTCGATTACAACAAACAGACAGACACGAATAGGTTGATGCAAGCAGACAGAGAAGAAGACACTGAGAAGGAAACGGAGAAGATATAGAAAGGAAACAGTTGGAGAGGACATACAGAAGGAAATAGTTAGAGACAGACAATTATAGCTAAGAAGGGTAAACTGAGTCTTACGCAACCGAGTCCCATGATGACCCGCAGCAGAATCACCCAGTACGCATGCGCCCTGGCAGCGACCGGAACCAGTATGGTGGCGATGAGTGCTATGAGTATTCCGCCGCCGAAGACGTGTTTGCCTCCGTAGCGCGAGGCCAGCCAACCGCCTGGCACCTGAGTCACTATGTATCCGTAGAAGAAGGAACTCAGAACGTAACTGCGCAGCTCTTTGCTCCACTCCAACTCTCCCTGTCCACAGCATTCGCGAGAAACAAATGAACATATCGTATGGCCTACGTTCAAGACAGATACAGGTCACGTGGGCAAATGCAAACTCTGATTGGAACTAAGGAAAAGACAGAACGAGAGAAGGTAAAGCAGTGGCAAGAGGAGATGAAACCAGGTAAGATTCGTGGTCATTTATTTTGTCATGCATGCACTTAGCAAGCTCAGAGTGCGAGTTGCCGAGGGGTTTGGGGCTAACGTTCAACCGCTGAAGTCGCAGTCCAACCATCGGACGCCATTTTAAGCTGTATCTATGTATGCTTCATGCCATTTAAGTACCTCATAAAAGTGCTGCACTTATGGCTACCTAACTGATCTAAACAACTGCGTTCTTTTAAGACAGTTTGTGAATGTCTACGGCATAAGGCGGCCAGGGCCGACTTTGTTGCACGATAAAAGTAGAACAGGCTACGTTTAAAGAAAGTTATAAGTAGCTGCTAAAGGTAGCCTGCTGTTGTAGATAGAGATGATGATATGCCTTTACCTTGTTCACGGACGTCTTGTTTCCCGTTGACGTGCCTCCACATCGATCCATAGCAAAGGAATCATTTTTGACAGAGGCGAGAAATGAGGCTCGGTGTTCGTCGGTCTGCCACAGAGTAGTTCGATTGTCACCGGTCAGAGTAGAACTGTTGTCGAAATGACCGACGGAATGCGAAGTGGAGTCTTTGACCATGCAGACGATGGCTATGCTGAGGTCGATACGAAGCACATAGAAGAACGTATAACCCAAGGCAGAGATCATCGCCAGAACAACACGACACGACTTATACCACGGAACATCCGGCAACTCTGCTGTTTTCAAAACATACTTCATAATATTGGCTATTATAGATATTGTATTGTATTGTATCTGTACATTTATATAGAGCCGCTCACAGTGCTACACCAATCAGAGAGACTAAATATCTCTCACATGCGATCCAACTCTCATTGTCTTAAATACAGAAGCCACGCAATGAACGTTCACTGGCAATAATAGAGTTGACGATTTCAACAAGTCAACAACAAAAGTCTCACGTATACACCTACAGGAAAACGTTCAAAACGAACACCACATATCAGAAGACCAATTAGCATGAGAGAACAAGAAGCGGTGATTTAGCTCACCAGGATACAGGGCAACCGGTTTTGGCTAATATTATTAAAAAAGCGACCAATAGTGGTCGCTTTTTAATAATGTTAGCCAAACCGCTGAAACCGGTTGCCCTGAAGTAAAATACAGTGGCTGACCGCATATTAACGTATGCAAACGTCTGCGTTTATTTTATTTTGATCGCCGTTTCAAAAGCTCAAAGTGCACGCAGGCCACGCATGCAACGTTTGCATAGACAGTCCCTGATTTGATAGTAACACTTTGATATGAGGTCACATACGGTGTCGTTGCGTTCACCCTGTTTTATACGTAGAAACGGAGGGATTCATTCAAAATGTCTAAAAGTGGACTTTTGGGAGTGTACGGAAAGCGATTTATCTACATACTGTTCTTCACGCCAGTGATGTTACCACTACTCTATGGACCCTCCGGCAAGCAGGTTAACGATTAAAACTGATTAGCCCAAGTCATTATAGACTTGGCTACCTAGTCCAGCCTGAGTTTCTCGTGCGAGACGCGATCAAAGGCCTTGCTGAAATGAACAAAGCACATGTTAAAAGCCTCTGAGTATAGGTTCCTTGAGGGGGCGCTATATATAACTGCTCGAAATTAAAGTAGAGGTTGCTGATGCTTTCTGGTCTTCATGCATGACGATTCAAAGATATGTGACCTGACCTCGTGTTCCAATGCCTCAGCGGATTCCAGCACGTTCATCCGCTACATCAGATTCTGTCTTCATTCCGATCCTTTCTAATGTGACCTTGAGGATGATTTTACTAGCATGCGTGGAGACCAGAGCTATGGTCTGGTAGTTCGTACATTGCTTCATGTCACCTTTCCTTGGAAGACGAATGAAGACTGAATTCTCCACGGGAGGCTCAGGAATGGCCAGAAGAAATAACGATTGAGGCTGAAGCGGAGTGGCCTTTCCTGAGTCTCTCAGGAATGAGTCTCACATTTTCGGTACATCCTGTCTGGTGCTGTTTTTCCAGTATACTTGAACAACTCGACTGGAACCTCATCTGGACCGGTGTTCTTGTCACTGACTGTTTCGCCACTTGCACGAGCTAACTCAGATTTAAGTGGAGCCGGTTCATGTATAAACTTCCTACCAATGTCTTTCACCTCTCTACCATCATATTATAGTTCCTCACAATACTCAATCCATCGCTCTGCAATCTTTTTCTGTAATCATTACACCATTATGCCAATTGGATGCAGAACAACTGAAGCTAGAATTTTCTTGTGTCTTGACTGTTTGAAAAAGTTGTCACATGTTTCGCTATTGGTTTGTTACAATCCAACTCTTCACCCAGATGCAACTAAGCAACTATATTTATTCCGCTTTCTGATTTGAATTATATTGTTTCATTTGATGTGTTATGTGTCTGAAGTTGAACGGATTTTCGTAGGCTCTCAGATGTGTTCCATACCCGTGTAACCGACGCAGGAGTTCCATTGCACCTGAATGTCTGCATTGTTTAACCCCATTGCAAGATCTGGAGTCGGGAGCACCTCTGAGTAGTTACCTTGAAGAGGTGCTATATAAATCTCCTGAATGAATGAAAAGATCTGACTATAACGAGACCTAAACGAAAAGCAATAACCTGCTCATTAGCAGTGATTTTTCAGATGGAACGCTCTGGAACGGCGTTCCGGGACCTTTTTCAGCCATTAGAAATCATGTTGTTAATTTAAATTTTTACTAAAAAATTATTTACTTACTTTAATTTAATTTTAGTTTTTTCAGTGTTTATTAATGTATTAAAATAGGAGGCTGAGGTTTAGCCCTTCGGAACACTTCCGTAATTGTTCTGAATTTCTTCAGTTCCGATTCATTTTTACTGGATAAAAGCATTGCCGTTAGTAACACTAGCTTACCTTCATTTTCTCTGGGCTTGCTTTACTGATCAACAAGTGATAACTCTATCACGGTGGAATAAATCTGCATGCTAATAACTCTTTTGCATAACGTCTAAAAAACTTATCCGTTTTCAACGTTTGATGTTAATCAACAACGTGTTTTTTCCGGGTAAGTCTTACCTAGTGAATATTTAAACAGATATTATAGATGCTGATATAATCGTTGCTCATAGGTTTAGAAAGAGGACATGATTATAAATGGGCCTCGGCATGTTCGACCCTAACGGACCATTAAGCTGACAGCTCACCAGCAAACATGTAAGTCTACATATTATCTGGAACTAACAGTTATTTACTGATAACTTTTCACTAACGAAGTGCTCCTTGATAAAGTTCAGTCAGCTGAGATGATTGCTGTTGGCATGAACCTTTCTATCCATTTATTGCTATTATTAATCTACATCTTTCCTGCAGTCTCCTGATCAACAGTAACGACTGTTGTTAGTTGCTGCTTAACGATACTGTGTCATAACAAAGATGATTAGCGTCGCCCTCCTCCTTTCTCCAGGCTTGGGTCTGGCACTACCACAGGTAGGGTAGTGGCTGAGTTAACGACTGTGCCATGCCAGGGCTGTTATAGGATCAGGCATGGTCCTCTAAGATGCAGTGGCGTAGCTAGGGTCCTTTGTGCCCAGGTACAAGATACAGTCTGCACCCCTGTTTTAAAGTATCAGCTAATTTTACAGGTAGAACTTCTAGTTATTAGTAGGTCCTTAATTTCACTTAGTTTATTTAACATGCTTCTATTATTTAAATGCATTACTGTGAATAGTGAATGGAGTGCGCTGAGTTTTACCGATAGTGTGTGTGGGTCGGAATAGGTGCTGAAACATGTTAAGTCATTAAAGAAGTTACAATCGGGATCAACGTCAGGACAGTTGAGCAGAGGACGATTTGTCATCTGTTAGGAGGTCTAAGCAACAGGTATTAGAAGACTTTAAATATTCCGCATTACATGACCCATCCCCAGCTGTTTTCTCCATAAGCGTGTCTATTTCCAATTCAGAGCATTGCGGGAGCGTATGAATTAGGCAACTAGTGCAATAGCAGGGTCTATTATGCTATTCAGAGTATGCATATGATCCTGCTTTGAGGGGTTCCTAAAATGTGGTTGACATTTCATCTGTCGAACTATACATAAAACTAAATGTAGCTACATCTCAAGTTATAAGGACTCGTTTTGTAATGTGTGTAAGAATATTGCTGCCAATGGAACAGAAATCAGTGATGAGTCTTGTTAGTCAGCTCGTGAGCTTTGTTAGTCAGCTGGTGAGCGTTGTTAATCAGGTGGTGAGCTTAATTAGTCAGATGGTGAGCTCTGTTATTGAGCTATTGAGCTTTGTTAATCAGCGAGCTTTGTAAATCAGATAGTGAGCTTTGTTAATCAGATGGTGAGCTCTGTTAATCGGATGGTGAGCTCTGTTAATCGGATGGTGAGCTTTGTTAATCAGATGGTGAGCTTTGTTAATCAGGTGGTAAGTTTTGTTAATCTCGACGTTTTCTTTAGATGTCCTGCTTTGTTTTACTTCATACCCAAGGCCGCCTCCGCGCAAATTTTATCACACCGCAATTTCAATCTACGCGACGGTTTAAAGTTGATAGCAGCACCACCTGCCGACTTTCATTACACGCAAATTTGAATCTATTCGACGGTTTAAACTTCACAGCAGCGCCACCTACCGACTTTCATTACACGCAAATTTGAATCTATGCAACGGTTTAAATTTCAATCTCCAGCTCCCCTACCACTGCCTATCTTCTTCTAACTGTGCTCTCTTTGAAACGGAGCGCCCCTGACGACGGATCTAATATACTGAGGAACAAAAGAAATCTTGCTACCTCTAACCACAGTATAAATAATCATACAGTATGTCGACTCCGGCCGTTGCCTGTTGACTAGGTTTTCTGGTGACGCCATTTTGAAAGTGAGCTGTTTGACAGTGGGCGGAGCTAACTAGCTGTTTGACAGTGGGCGGAGCTAACTAACTTTCAAATCACCGCTGCCTGTTGACTAGGTTAATTATCTGGTGACGCCATTTTGAAAGTGAGCTGTTTGACAGTGGGCGGAGCTAACTCAATTTCTAATCAGTCACACATTCTGACTGCAGCAGAGGCCGAGAGTCGACGTACTGTATGATTATTTATACTGTGCTCTAACGGTGACTACTTACTGGCTGCGCCAGTCTCGACCGACTCCACGCGGTATTCCCCTCCCTCCCTTCCTTTCCCTCCCTCCCTCCACTCCCTCCCTTCCTCTCCTCTCCTCTCTCCTCTCCTCTCCTCTCCTCCTCTCCTCTCCTCTCCTCTCCTCTCCTCTCCTCTCCTCTCCTCCTCTCTCCTCTCCTCTCTCCTCTCCTCTCCTCCTCTCCTCCTCTCCCTCCCTCTCCTCTCCTCTCTCCTCTCCTCTCCTCTCCTCTCCTCTCCTCTCCTCTCCTCTCCTCTCCTCTCCTCTCCTCTCCTCTCCTCTCCTCTCCTCTCCCTCCTCTCCCTTCCTCCCCTGCTCAGCGACCCTACCGACGTGTCTGGTTGTCACAGCTGCTTGTCCGCTGCGTGTTGCAATAATTGGAAACGAAGTTCTCTGTGTGACGTCATAATAATATTGTGACGTCACAAAAAGAACTTCGGCTAGAATCACAATATAGTCTAGCCGCTGCGCGGCTGTTGTAACCGTGTGACGCTATGCGTCACACGGCTCACACGCGCGTACACATTACACACAGACACACGCTACAAACATTTCTGTGCGTTCATATTATTAATATGGGCAGACAGAACGCTGCTCCCTTTCATGTAATAGATTAAACTGTTAAGTTTACAATGTTTCTTTTTCCACGACATTACAGTTCCATCCTGTAGTAAATATCTCTATATCGTAGAACGTTACAAATAGCAAGAGAAAAAGCAGTGTCAGAAAGAGTAGGCCTACAGTTACGTAATAAGTACAAGGAGAGAATACGCTAGGAGAAATAAAGAGTACCAGGAGATAATACGCCAAGTACCGAGGCTGCTGCAGCAGATTGTAATCGTAATCGTAATCTCCAAACTTCTAAAGCGCCACTCGAAAGCCAGCTTATTCACGATCGCAAGTCGGCTGTTCACAAGTCCAAAATCTAAGCTGAAATCTAACCATAAACCTAACGAAAGAACTGTTGGCCATCTTGTAAATAATATAGTTTTTAGAATTTGGATGACAGTAGATTTGAACTTTTCAGTATGGCAGATTCGTCACTCATCTTGGATCAAAACATTGGCTGCACTTAACCCCATGACTAAACCTAAACCTCTGAAACCTCCCCGCTGAAGGATCACAATCGGGGACAATTCACAGCACCTCTGTTTGGATAAGTCCATGCATTTTGATTTGAGTTTCACCTAACCCTGTCTTCTCCTTGTCTTTCGCAAACTTTTCTCGGTCGTGCATGCAGCATAATCACAGTGAGTAAATTGCTCCTCATTCCTGGCACGTGCAGCCTTCTTTGGCGTATACTTTTTCGGAAATTCTTACGACTCTGGGATCACGTCATGGAGCGCCAGCTGCCGATGAACATAACCGTGTGCATGCTGTGGGCTTCATTCGACTATCTTCGCCGCAATACTAACCGTTCTAACATGTATCACACGTGAAGCACAGAGAGTTGGCATTTAGAACCATGTTAAGACTGCTCGTATTGCAATAAAAACACTTAAATGAATTCTAAGCACTATGTCAAGGCCTTTATTTCTTCAGTTTTCAAACAATCGATATCACTGCAACAATAAAATATAATTTTAAAACGAAGTTACATTTCCAGTCAGTTTCTTAATTGCAGTGTAATTAGAACTAAATAGGTTTATTGTATACAATGTCTATAGTACATGTAGGGCCTATAGGAGATCCAAGGTAACCCAAGTGAGGATTCCAATTTCTAAATTTTCTGCATGATATCTTTTGCCACTTCCGTTTCCTGTTCCGATGCCTCGACCACGTTCATTTCCGGTGTATGTTGCTCCGTTCTGCGCTGGTTCCCTTGGACCAGTTCTGTTCCGTTCCATCGCCAAAGATCGCGTAGAAGACAGTGCTGAAGACGAAGAGTACGCCACTGATGTAGAAGACGTTTCTCCACTCTAACTGCGTATTCTACAGAAGTACAAACAAAGAAACCAATGAACCTCTAAAGTGGAACAGTCTGGCCAGGCTCTCTGGCCTTTCGCTGATTAAATTCGAGTGTGAGGTTTACCGACAATGGTTAGTCACAGCGTCTTTATTAGCCAGTCTTCTGGAGAGTGCAACTGCGGCTTGAGTACCAACAAATTGCGACCATTCCAGGGCCTACTACGTAGGGGGGGATCGAAGCAGACTGCTTCCAATTTGTGCCAGAGGGGGAAGTTTCCCCCCACCCTAGTGAAATGGATGGTGCTGTACAACTGACAATACTGACTCAAATGTCAACTGTTGCAATGGTATCCGGACATTTCCCCCTCGGAAATCCCCCCCCCGAACAGTAAGTAGGTAACTCTACCATTGTCCATGATAACTGTCATTAATCTAAATTCTACTGAAACAAAGACCTTCTTTCATCAATCCCACTTCTATTTAAGCAAAGAATTCCTTTCACCAATCCAACATCTATTTAAGCATAGAATTTATTTAATCAATCCAGCTTCTATTTAAGGAAAAGAATTTCTTTCATCAATCCAATGTCTGTTAAAGTAAAGAATTATTTTCATCAGTCCAACTTCGGGGGAAATGTCTGGGGGAGAAATGTCCTAGACCCGTTGCTGTGGACTGTAATTGAGTCTCTGGACTGTAAAGTTTATGTATTATGGTATTATTGGTATTATTTCATACTGCTTGTAATGTTTGTATACTTTTAATGTGGCATAGCGACAACATATATTTGCTGTACCACTTTTTGTCTGCTAAAACCTAGAAAATACTTTTTATCAATTTAAATGTGTATTTTAGATTACGAAAAATGGCACGAAACACTCAATATATGCAAAAAGCGTCAGACCCCCTAAATTCCAATTTTGCTATACTACTTTTAAAATCGTGGCGACGCACGCTTAGTAAGGGGGGATTGCTTCCAGCTTACAGGGGGGATAGTAGGCCCTGGACCATTCCATACATGTTTTATGAGAAGCAAAATTGTTGCTTCAGAAGGAATTGCACAATTCAATTTCTAACCGTACAGGAGATTTCACGAATTGGTTGGTTTCTCGTGCACTTGCTAAGCTGATTGTTAAAGATGTATTGTTAAAGATGCCAGTATTATATACAGTTCATCTGCAAAGACGGTGTCAGATCAGAGACTGATTCAGATTCATCAGCATGGGACGGGAGTTGATCCATATAGACAGCCCAGTTATGCAAACGGTAAACGTGCGTATAGACGTTCATTTGAAGTTACGCCTGCGCTGCTTCGAGTAGTGCTAAATAAACTGACGATATTTACTTTGAAAACCCTTCCTTAATGGTCGGTGCGTTTGTTAACCAAATTGTTTCTAATGCCTAAACTCTCTTGTCCTAAAACTAATCTGCCTTTGTGCACTTTTTGCCTAGAACGAATAAATTATACAATCTCTGCCCCGTCGTTCTAGAGACTGTTTTGTTAACGATAGTAGGCTGGTGGGGACAATCGATACGCTCACTTGAGATTCTCTTCCAGAATTTAACTTATGCAGGATGGTAATGAACACGACTCTCCTTGATCGGTATGCTCTACCAATAATAATTGCATTGATGTAAACGTTAAGTTAAACATGTGTATTTCAGATATTTGAAATAATTATGTGCATTTGTTCTAATGGACGATTTCATATCATTTTCCATAGAGTAGTCGAACATCACTGGCGTGAAGAGCAGTAGGAAGCGGGATCGTTTCCCGCAATCCTCCCAAAATGGCCCACTCAGCCTATTCATTCGCGAGATGGCGCGTTGGTAAAATGAGATGTAGGACGTGATGGGCGCCTTGCATGGCTGCCGTATATAGTCAAATTCGACTTCTGTAATAATTTGTGATCATCCGTTCATACTGAATTGTAATCATCCTGTGTTGTGTCAGTTTGAAATTAAACGAAGATTATTTTTATTATTCTTTTTGATTTCATTTGGATGGAATTAGATGTCGCACAAATTAGGCTAACCGTACTGCATTTCACTTTTCGTTTATCGTAGCTCACTTGATCTTCACTTATCTTTACATGAGACTACATTACACGACTCCAACGGATGAGGTGCTGAGCTTACGTTTGGTGTAAGCTCTCCGACGGTGATTGGAGCGAGGATGCCAGTAAGCGCTGAAACGGTGTTGCATATTCCAAACAGAACACCCGCATATCTAGAAAGATAAATATTAGGGGAGAATGTCCTCCATTGGGTCAATTTTTACATTTTAATGCATATAGCTGTTGTTAGTTGTAGTACATCTATTTTGTTGTCATTTTCTCTCAAACAGCAACATCTTACGAAACGAATGCGCTATATAATGCAACATTATTTCCATAATAAACCATAGAAATTTAACTTTTTGCTCGCTGAAAAAAATCGTCCCAATACAGGCCACTATGGCCTGCATTGGGACACTGCATGGAGGCATTGGGTCAAGCACCTGATTTTATTCTAATCATATTCAATAGAGTGTAACAGATCATATTGCAGTTGAAGATGATATTCTATTAACAAAATTCACAGTAAAATTATTATTATTTTGTTCATAGGCACTTCAGATCCACCACGAATTAAAAACGTGTTATTACTGTAGGGGAGCGTGTCCTGCATTGGGTCAAGTTTTTCGTTTTAATGCATAAAATTGGCGTTAGTTGTAGAATATTAAAAAAATTGGTTACAGAATATACGTCTACTGAGGTCATGAAATATACAGTAAAACTATTGAGTTTGATTTTCTATGAGTGGCCTGCGTTGGGACCGTCCCATGATTGCATGTCCCAATGCAGGCCATAAATAGCCGGTGACCTATTTTTTCGGATAATACAAAAGGTAATTTGCGTATGACCTCCAAATTTCACCATGTGCTTCGCAATATACTGTTCTAAATAGTTCACGGAAAGTTTAGACTAAATTAGCACCAGATATTTAATGCATTCACTGAGACTGTATGAGTAAAAATTTACTTTTCAGTTTTTTTTAACTTGAAAATTTAGATTTGCAATATCTCTGTCAAACGTTTTTTAATTCGCAGTATAAGACGCGTGATCATTTCTCCACATGAAATACGTTCGCTGAGCGACGCCACAAGCGATAATATGTAACACGGCTTAGATACCACCACTGTCCCAATGCAGAACATGTCCCAATGCAGGACATTCTCCCCTAGATATTCCAAACAGAACACCCGCATATCTGGATTGACAGTTGCATCACATCGATCAACGACAACGGTATAAGAACTTAATTACATTGTCAAAGAAATGGTTTAATCCAAGAGCTAAATGAGAGCTGCTGTCAGTAAATAGTATTATATGTAGCACAGGCGTTTTGTGACCGAATTGGCACAACGAGTTAGAGCTGAAACTTAGCACGACGACCTTAATTATGGCTAAGTTGTTGAATAAAACATATTCAGTGGAAAAATTCATTTCGTGGTGCCTATCGTTTGCAGTAGGGCATCCGTCCCTACAATGACTCTACTGTTGCTGCTGCTTATGATGACGCTGATGTTGATGATTATGAAGATGTAATTGATATTGATAATAATAACTGTGATGCAGCAGTCTTAAGCGTAGACGGATGATTTAGACTAACTTGGGTGAGATGTCGACGTGGTTGACCATGTATCCAGCCCGAGAGAAGCTGTCGAAGAAGAGACATAGACAGAGAACGCCAACAGCCACGTATCTGAGTTCACACGACAGGAAAGCCATCGCAACGATCAACACAGCAGGAATTGCAGACGCTTGTTAAACACAACCAGACAATTTCACCTGTTATCAATTTATCTACGAAGATCGTAGGTCAATGTCCGTCACATCGAAAAGCAACAGTTCACACCACAATTAGTTCTGCATTGCCATCAGTATTTGTTCCGTTGTCTTTCTTAATCATCAAGCAAAGCAAAACTATAAGAATAGTATGACGAGCTATGGCTTATATTTATATAAAAGTAGTTATATATATATATATATATATATATATATATATATATATATATATATATATATATATATATATATATTAGAAATAAATGGATTCGGTATCTCTTGTCTGGTTATTCTGCACACAGAATTTCGAACTCTACGTATGCGACAGCGTATATGAAGTCTAGGTATAACTTACCAATTAGACTTATCGCGTTATCACCTTAAGTGGTCAATGTCCGTCACATTGGAACTTAAAGCATAATGTGTTTCAGGGAGTATAGATAGATTCTTTTGCTTCTTGTAATATGGCGTGTGGACTAACACTTGTTGCTTAATCGAAGATTTCGACAAGTCGTTAAGATAGTGATTATAGACCAAGGCAGAGGAGGCACGTTGGCCGAGCAGCTAATATAATAATAATGATGATGATGACGATGATGATGATGATGATGATGATGATGATGACGACGACGACGACGACGACGACGACGACGACGACGACGACGACGACGACGACGACGACGACGATGATGATGATACTCTTCGTTTAATATTTTCAGACTGACATTTACGCAGTATGATTACAAATCAGTATGAACGGATGATCACAAGTTATTTCAGGAGTCGAATTTAACTGTATACGGCAACCATAATGGCGCCCATCACGTTCTACATCTCATTTTACCAACGCGATATCTCGCGAATGATAGGCTGAGTGGACCTTTGGGAGGTACAGGAGCAATCCCGCTACCTACTGCTCTTCACGCCAGTGATGTTATCACTAGAGAGTGACGCGGGGAGACAATCTCGTCCCCATCCCCGCCCCGCAACAAGTAAGTCTTCCCCATCCCCGCCCCATCTCCGCTATCCCCGCATGGTTTGTCCCCATCCCCGGCCCATCCCCGCAGGTTTTCTCCCCATCCTAACCCTATACCCGCAGGACGACATCACATTCCCCGCAAAAAGATTACACCAATTCAAATTTAAAAAATAAAATTTTTTAGCTTACACAGCTATTTGTATTGCTGACTGCATTAGTTTTTTTATTATCTTATCGACAGTTTGCATTAACCAAGTCCTGACTATTTCTGACTAGTAGGCTTCAGGAAAAAAAATTCTTATCAGTTCTTAAGTTCTTAACATCACCCGGGTTTATTGCCGGTGTCCCGAGATATTCTACCCCCTAAAGCATTTCCCCCGTATGGAATAAACCGTTATAGAGTATCCGGGGATAAACCATTCTATCCCCCATCGTCATACGCATCACGATAGCCTCGACGAAAATCCAGTCAAAATCACCAAAACGAAGTAAATTGATTTCATGTCGACTTACAAACTAAAGATACACAACTTAAAATATTTTATATGTACAATATATCCAAACAGTAGGACTGAATACACTTAGAAACCGCCAAAAATACAAACTAAACCGAATTTCCATTTCGCTAAGGAGGATACTCATGTATGGGGATACACTATATATCTTGACACCGGCTCATTCCTCATTACTGCGGTGTTACCGCGAGAGTAAACCCCATTACCGCGGTATTATCGCAATTGTTGTCCCCATTGCCGCGGTATTACCGCAATTGTTGTCCCCATTACCGCGGGATTTACCGCGGTTACCGCGGTTTTACATCGGGGAAATTCCCCATGTCACTCTCTAGTTACCACTAAACTCTGGACCAAGTGATGTTACCACTACACTATGGACCCCATGCCGACTTTTTATCCCTGCGATCTGGGTTCGATTCCCTGGTATGTTATTTGATTTGAGATTCGTTTGGGTTCTGCGCATGCTCTCCGGCCTCGTCTGTCGTTGATCCGCCTTCTCTGTCATTTTGGCCGGTTTTATCTAAATACAGAAACCTACTGAATAGTTTCTAACATGTTGGAATTTACTATATGGCTAAATTTGCGTATTGGGCTTATTCTGCTTGTAACTGCGTGCGTGTTTGACGGTATTTTTTCGCATTCGTGATTAAATTTTAAATTACTAATAATAATTATTATTAGACATGCTTCACAATTGAAATGGCGTAACAATAGGTCTTTTTCTTTCTTGAAATGCAAACTTAGTAATGGTATACTTTACTATAATTCAAGTGACGTAGCAAGGGCCTTTATTCTCTATATCTAAAAATACTAATAATAGACTTTTTTATTGAAGTCACGTAAAGATAGACTTTCTCAACAGAGGCTGGGCGATGCGTGGTATAATCAAATACGGAATCGTGCTATGGCTAGTTAAGACCACCATTAGATCAGCATGGTCGCATTGTTGAGAAGGTTATTCCGATATTACATGCGAGCCAAGCGAGATAACATAGGTATGAAATCCAGGAAGACGACAGCTTGTAAGGGCGTAATAGATGCGTGCGTCGAATCGACCAGCCGTCTATCCCACTCCTGCCTGGCACAGTGGCTGAGGGAACTTCTTTCTGTCATAGTCATAGTCATTCATTCATTCATTCCGAGCATTTATATAGCGCCCCTTCAAGGAACCTACTCAGAGGCGCTCCCATCTCAGCCACCGTTAAACAGAGAAGACGTGAGAAGGCGACAGAAAGCAGAAATATTGCTGCGAGGTGTCAAGCGCAGCTCAAGTGGGAGCCCATTCCAGGTTGAGGGCCCAACAACTGAAAAGGCTTGAGACATGAACGGGCCCGGGGGGGGGACAAGGAGCTCTCCCTTGGCCGAAGAACGCAGAGCCCGACGGGAGGGCTAGGTCAAAGACAGGACGACAGAGGTCAGAAAGGTATAATGGAGCACAGCCAGCAAGGCACCGCCAAACTAAAGCTGCTATCCTGTAAGAGATGCGTTGCGAGGCAGGAAGCCAGTGCAGAACATCGCGCATGTAAGCAGAGATTGAAGCGCATTTTGGAATACGACCAATAAGTCGGGCAGCTGAGCGGAGGACCCGGTCAAGACGGCTTATTAGGCCAGAAGGGAGACCAGCGAGAATCGAACTACAGTGATCAACTCTGCAACAATAGCAGGGCGTCGCATCGTTGACTCGGCTACGCTTTGCTGAGTTCATCACCAGAAGAAGACAAACACAGACCATCCGAAACATTAAAACGGATAAGAGCAAAATGAAAATGAAAATTGAACGAACTTACAACTGCACTGGAAAATCTTCCTTGTCACCGTCGTATTGGCAATCTGACGCCTGATAAGAAGATCAGCGAATTGTCCTGCTCCAACGGCTCCAATGTAACTGACGATGTATGGCAGTGCAGACAATGCACCATTCTAAGAACAATACCATCGGAAATAAATTCACTCTTTTACTGTACTATGTCAACGCGTCGAGTTCTGCCGCCTGCTGTACACATCTAGCAAATTCTAAACAGACGAAAGTTGGTTTCAATTATTCAGATGCAAGTAAAGAGGTATATACCGGTAGCCGACCAGAGAGAAATTTGGATTTTAACTCCATTAAACAGTAGATCTTTCGTCTTATGTGGTACAAATATAAATTACGACGTGTAAATTGCTAAACCGAGCAGAGTTAAAGTCAAAAGAGAACATTTTCAGACAAACTGACGTCAATTGAAGATAAATGGACAACAATTGGACAAATTAAGCGTTGTAAATGATTGGTTCAGTTTATTTCGATAAGTTTAATCTAAGATGAAATTTTCAAGAGAGTGTTAATTTTGTGATCAAATGTCAATATTTCAATGGCAATACAGCAGAATGTAAATTTTAAGCCTAATTGAATCTGATATTTTTGCAACCTCTGGATACGAGAAGCTTGAAGTGTATACGGTCCAAGACTTATACTTTCTAATGTCAATTGAGGTTCAGTAATCAGCACTATGAAACACTGAATTATGAATAGGAGTTAATTTCTAAGTTTGTAAGGAAGGCACACTTGTTTGTCTTTGAACTTGAGCACCTCCTTCATATACATCGGAATGCACGTCATAATCGTATACAGAGTCCAGTTGTTGCAACATTGGGCAACAACGATCGCCCAGACGGCCTTCGACTTCGCCATCTCACGAAATGGAGTCACTTCATTCAGGTCCTACTTGTACACATAAATATTATTCGAAACAGTCGTAAGTATAAGAACGACACAGCTGCACCAATGCCAAGACCAGTAACAATATTGCTAAACTAACTAACTATACCGTTAAACGGCAGTGGACTAGAGTGATGCCAAAGCGGAGAGCGTTTATGACATGTAGACCCTAAATAGGAATCTGAGCTTTGTATAGCGAGGAAAACATACTATGTAACAGAATCAACTGGATCCTTAGAGTGGAGAACAAATCAATAACTTTTCGAAAACAGGAAAACTTTTATCAACTTCATATAACTTTGTCTTTTGCTCTCACTTGGAATAACACACAACACAATAATGCAATAGAAAAACGCACATGTGACTACACTGACTAGTACACAATGCAAGCGACGTACAGTGTTCATCCTCAATGCCTTTTGTAATGTACTAGTCACTTAGAGGGTTTTTTGTTTCTTGCCACTTCATTACTGTACGTATAGTGTATCATTCCAATGAAATCAAACCTGTCTACCTAGCCTTGTTCTTTTGCCTTGCAAATGAGTCATACAGCATTATAATGTATGAATGCAGGTCTTTAGCGTCATTAGAGGATTTGTCAGACTCTAGCCCAACGTGCAACCAAAACAGACAAAGGATGACAGAGTGATCTTCTATGTTTAGCCCCACATGGAAAACGCGCCTTCAGATTACTTACCAGGCTTTCTGACTATTGCTTTAGTTTACGCACGCATGATAGCGAAAGTATGCAGCAGAAACTATTTTTATAGGCTAAACTTTCACGGTTTTAAGTTGTAACACCAACTACTGATATCTTTTGTACAGCAAATCATAGGTCCTATGTCAGTTTCAGTACGTGTTTTTGACTAATGAAAAGGCCAGTTTATATTGTGCATACTTTTTCGTAAACTTTGGCCCCAATGGAAGCTGTGATGAAATTCAGTTCGTCCGGATCGATTCTCGGATGATCCTTCGGAGTGTCGTAGGCAAGGAAGTTCCAGAATATCAACCAGATCAATCCAGCGCAACCTTGACAGGTGACCACAGACAAGACAGTACTGCATGCAATAGCACTAACATTCAGATAGGTCAAGTCACTGGTCCATCTGACTTGTCTAAAATTGTAATTGTAATTGCATGCCGAACATTTCCATAGCTTCCGCTCAATAAGATCAATGCATCTATTCTGATGACGTTGAAGATATGCAGATCAACAATGCACAACACAAAGAAAGTTTATGATCCAATAAAAAACGACAAAATTAGGTGTGAGGGCTTGTAAAGCAAGGCAACAAATGGCTGTGCTGTGCTGTATAATGTTTCAATCCTGTCTCACTGATACACGTTGATAGACGTAGGAAGCTGTGTATTGACAAGTGCGCAATGGTGAGTGAGTATAAAGCCATGATAGTGAGTAGGATCGCAATGGGTATGACGATGAAAGAATCTAAAGTGAAACGGAAATCGTTCTAACCGTAGACGTAGAAGATTATTGGCCATCCATTGTCTATTTTTACGCATCACAAAAGACTCCAGACAACGACATGGGTATGATTGTTCCAATGTACGTTCCTGCACAAAGCGAAAGAATTTAACTTAAACCAGGTATGGTAATAATAATTATGAAGAGTAAGGTAAGGTAAGATGCGAGATAAAGAAAGTTTAAGTAAGGTAAGAAATTGTATGACCTGGAATAACTTTAAAGCCCACAAAATCGGGCTGAGATTTTCGCTGAATTGCCGAACCCATGTTCTCTTTGATCCACGACTCCTCTTCTTTCCTATTCTCGTTATCCACTTCGGTCCGTTTGCTTGAAACTTTTCTGGCAAGGAGAGCTGACGCTTTGAACGCCTCTGAGTAGTCCTGCGTAAATGCGATGATTTGCATAACATAGTGTTTTACGTAAATGGACAATGCAATCAATTTTCAATTTGTTGTAGTGGTCCAAAAATCGGAATGCACCGTAGATGTAGAAATGCACATTGGCCATCACATTGTCTAAGCTTTTAATATCGCAGAAGGATCCAGACTTCGACATGGCGATGAATTGTTCCAATGTACTTACCTAAATTGCAAAGAAAGCATTAAACCATTATGGTTGATAATTTGTAGGGAAAGGTAAGGTAAGACGAGGATATTGCAATGTAAGGTAACGCGTTTGTGAGCAGTAATCTACTTGAACTTGGTTCTAACTGACTAACCAGTCAACTTTAGAGCACTCACAGAGAATCTAACGTAATCTAAGCGGGGTAGATGTGTGAATGTTCCTACCAATGGTGTCTTGTACTAGTATTATGCTTACATAAATGGTTATATGATTTGCATTTGCATTGAAGTCCTACGCATTGTCATACGAAAGAAGACAAATGAAAATACCAGCATAGCCAAATGCTATAAGCTTGCTTCTTTCGTTGGGAGGAATCCACTGAGCGTAGAGATGATGTGTCGCTGGAAATCCAACGCCCTACACAGGAAAATAAGCAAGTACAAGGAATTATCGCAGTCCGTTCCAGACAAACTGGAGTTTGGTTGTCCAGACACAGACTGAAAAAGCGACTTTTGATAAAGATTCATAATTTGCCTATCTTAGGTGATACTAGCTGAACAACTGAAACCGATTGACCGAATGACCTGCGGTTGCTTGAGTTACTGTACTGAGTTGACTGACTGTCTGAATTATACTCGTTTGCTGACTCATTCGACTGTTCCGTAGCTTAGTTAGTCACTCACGGGCTCACTCACTCACTCAAGCTTACATATATTAAATAGGCCATTGGTAAATGTCTGACTTACTGGTTGAACGCTTGTCTTGAAACACGGAGTATACAGTATATACACGCTTGAGTCTCCTTTGACGCGAAATAAGACTTTCTGTATTACCACACTTGCCTACAGGGGCGCGGTGGTGTAGTGCACAGGTTCGGTGCCTTGAGCTGGAGGGTTGCAGGTTTGAATCCACCTCAAGCCGGCGCGTAGGGACCCTGGACAAGTCCTTCACTCGCAATTGCTCATGCGCTTCGTTCGAAACTCCGATTCAGCGTCCGCGCTGTAGTCGGGAGCGCCTCTGAGTAGAAATCTTGAGGGGCGCTATAACAAGTGCTCATACATACAACATACATACCATACATACATACAGGATCGATTGGCGCTGCTGTTGAAAGATTGGCGCTGCATAGGCACAATACATCAGGTGACAGGCGTTAAACGACTGACCGATGTCGCAATGAGGACGAGAGAGAGTTGGAGTCATGGCTCCATCTTGACACTGAACCTGACTGGAACCGAATACCATTCTGACATAATTTAGGCCTAAACATTTTGTTCCCCCGATGTTGCAAGAGGAACTCCATCTGTCCGTCCATTCGCCTCAGAATAGGCCTATAACGACATGGCGCGAAACTCTGGAATCAAACAAGGAAACTTGTGTCTATATTTTCTAAGTGCACGTGCAACATATGACAGTTGATACATGGTCAAATTCAGTCAGCCTTAGAGGTATAACAACCATTATTATACTCACGCATCCGAGTCCCATGAGCACCTGCAGTGCAATGAGCAGATAGGCGTGTGTTCGAGCGGCCAGAGGTACGAGAAGTGTAGCCAGAGCTGTTATGAAGATCCCGATGCCAAAGACGTGCTTCCCTCCATAGCGCCTGGCCAGAAAACCACCTGGAATCTGTGTGAAGGTGTAGCCCAGGTAGAAGGAACTCAAAGCTGCACCACGCAACTCCTTACTCCATTCCAACTCTCCCTAGAAAACATAATTTTCATCGTTATAGGTCTATGCATTTTGTATCATCAACAACGTGACAACAGTGCCACCATCATCGTCGTCATCGTCAACCTGTATGATGGATTATAACGAAACAACCAGATTCCAGCATAATTATTATAATCCTCAGGAATTGAACTTTATACAGTATCAGCGCATGATTCATGCTTCCATTATCTGCGACAGATTCACCCTATAGTGGCGGTGTGCATGCTTACAACTCAAATCATCATGACCAACATGCATGCACTCATATTCTCCAGTGTTGTCTATGGTAATGCAGTCCTTGCTTCTACCACAGTAACTAGCTACAGTCTATTTTAAATGCTGGCTTATCGGCAATGATTATACATAGGTTTGGGGTATATTCTTTTTCATGCGAGAGCAACTGCACTGTTACCTTTGCGAAAAAGCATTGAGTGTAGTAAGATCGTACATGTACATGTAAACGTACATGTATAACAGGCTGTGTTCCACCTTATCTTAGGCAGCAACCTCGTCCATTCCCTGGTCAAAGATTTATTATCTCTGTTGCACTTGGCAACCTGGTTGACCGACCACGCTAACTTTCATCGTAGAACATTTTTTGCTATCCATCTTTCTGGAATAAGTTTCCTAGCAACCAGCGATTATAGCTTCATGACCCTTCTGAGTCTCTTATCGCAAAGTGCTCGAAACCCATTCGCCATTACCATGGTAACCAGTCTACCTACTTCCAATTGCATAATTAATCAGTTGCTTGCCGTTTGATCTCACATTTAAATTATTATATTTTATCTTATAGCGTCGCTGTATAATTAAACGAAAAGCCACTTGCAACTGACGAGCTTATATAAATTCCTTACTTAAAAACAGAGACAAACAAAGCACCTGATAACCCCCGCCTCGCTACAGACATCTCTCTTGACTCTGTCGCTGACTCTATCTCTCTGTCTGTCTGTGTCTCTCCTTATCTGTCTCTCTGTCTCTGTTTCTCTGTCTCTCTGTCTGTCTCTCTGTCTGTCTCTCTGTCTGTCTCTCTGTCTCTCTGTCTCTGTTTCTATATAAATCTTTAGATACTATACGATACGATACTTCAGCTAGACACTTCTTACTGTCTTCTCCTATAAATCGCTACTTCGCTCTTCATTCAATTGTTCGATCCAGATTTTGTACAATTCCAATTTATACGATAATAAGTATGCATAACAGAGCCTATACAATATGTTCGCCCAACTATCGGGGCAGCATACTGCAGTGTTTCTTGCTGGGCAAGCGTTTCCACTCACCGTGTACGGCGACTTTTCTTTGGCCTTCGAGTACGATTCATCACATACGGATCCTGTTTCTGTGGAAGAGGAAGTCGTTAACTCTTGTGTCGAACTGTTCCATGCTGTCCAGGCCTCGGTCGTGAGCGCATTCGAATGTTCCAGAGGGTCTCTGACCATGCAGACAATAGCCATGCTAAGGTCATTGCGCAGCAGATAGAATATGACGTAACCCCAGGCGGAGACAATGGCCAGCATCACTCTGGCCGACCTGTACCACGGTACGTCCTTCAGTGCTGTTCACGCGTCAATGAAAACAATACAGAATGACAAAAGTCTTTAATAGTTACGAATTAATACAGATTCAGAATGGAAAACCTATGGCATGAAGAAGTACAATCAACTGACTTGACCTCACCATTTAGTTATCTACTTTTCGACGTAACAAGCGGAAATAAGGACAAAGAAAATAAGGGTAGTGTATGATATGTGACCACTTTATATTACAGCATGCAATAAATTAATCGAATTTAATTCAACAATGATAGTATCTATTGAGTCAATTCTTTTATGCGCTGTCTGACCATGAGATTTTTTCTTTTCCTACAACGACCCAGAACATTTCCTCAACTAAAAGTATCTTCCTTTTCATTTAATCTGGTTCCATACAGTTAATATCAATTCAGGGTTTTCTTGCACACAGATCCTAATGTACAAATCATAGTTTAGATTAATCCACCTAAACATCCTACATCGAGAATTGGAATACTTTGTAATCATAAGTACATTAATTACCTGCAAGTGCTGTAGCCGTCATTTAACCGCGTCAGTGCTGACTGTATTACATATAATAATTATCTTCTTGCGCAAAATTAAACTACCTAAACTACAGACGTTCTCTGATTCAAAGCAACAGTTTTTGTAATCACTCAGTGACAACAATAGTCGAATTTTCTTGCGATTTAGTATGGACGTCGACGTCATTTGAACCCAGTCATTATTCTACTTGCATACAGAATTCACAGTGATGATTCTATGTCCTTTGCTGCATCTTTGTCGTCAAAATAATACTATTACCTACTCAGACCGCTTAAATAGAATCAAAAGAATGATTGAATTCGGGAGGTGAGTCACGGATGGACAATTGTCCTTCGACCGTGGAAGTCATTGTCAGAGACAGTACCGAGCAGGAAACAATATAACGTGTTGTTCTGTAGAGCGCCCAGCAGGCATGAGATCATGAGATGTATAGCTTTTATTAGTCAGTAATTGACAGCTGACCTGCTCGAATCCCATATGATGGCTCAGAAGATGAAGGCGCATTCAAGTGCAAATTATTACAGCAAATCAGAAGAGATCACGCAATTGATTTCAGTCATGAATATAATTTCTTCCTAAAGTTACTTCTTTTCAATATCTTTTTGTCTATACGGTTGTACGTACTTGTCTGTTTTATTGTTTCGGATAATTATAGGAGCTGAACGGCGAACAAGCGTATAGAATTGTGTTTTGCAAATATGGCCTCATACGTGCAAAATAGCACGTGGTTTGCTGCTTTTTGGGAGGACAATCTGTGCCAAACAAACAAAAACTCTCAAAAACTATCAAAATATCCGGACACGAAAAACTGGAGGAAGTAGGCTGATAGATTTTCGATTTCTTCAACATATCTCAGCTATTTTGAAAGGAACTTATATTTGATCGAATGACAAAGGCACTAGGCCTATATATTTTAGAAGACCGGGTAACCCACAACTATAGCCTACAGGTCCGAGACGTCAACTATAATGCTGAACTAATAATCGTCACAACGGTGTCAACTGACAGCCTTCATCAGTCAGTGCTCACCTGTCTCAACGGTCAACGTGATCGAAATAACATTATGGCTAAAGTTCGTACAGGGTCTTCAATAATAACTCGTAACGGATATGGATTTCTGATTCGATTCGGTCTTTCACCGAATTGGAAAGGATAAAACGAATATATATATATATCAGTGTTTCACTGCTGATCCATTCACCCGTAACAAAAGGACTTTGTTTTTGTTGATGTTTTAGGAATTGGGAGTTATCACCTGACTATGTTGTCGTTACTTTCTGCCTGCATATCATCATTAGCGTCGTCGTAATGTTCGTCATCGTACAATGGCCAGGTATACTTTGAATGCTTTGTGCCTGGATGGCAGTTAGATGAAGCAGGGACACGAACTACAGAAGATGGCGAGATGAACTGAGAATGAGGTCGGCCTACGTTCAATGAACCTAGACTCTGTGCCTTGGTGTACGTTGATATTCCCTCCACCTTTTTACTCCAAGCATTTCCGGTTCTTACAGCTCCTTCTCGAACGCAGTTTGTAGAATCACTGCTAATTAAGCCAGCATTTCTGTAGCGCTAATTAGCGGATCCGTATACTTGGACGGACTCCATGTTTCGTTCTGCTCAAAGGCCACCCACCGACAGCTGAACAGAATAAAAACAGAAGAAGGTTTATCCAGGTGCATTGAACTACTACCCTTCCACTCTCTCTCTCTCTCTCTCTCTCTCTCTCTCTCTCTCTCTCTCTCTCTCTCTCTCTCTCTCTCTCTCTCTCTCTCTCTCTCTCTCTCTCTCTCTCTCGTTCTCTCACGTCCTCCTTCGTATTTTTCTGGTGCACATTCTCACCAGGTAAAACAGCAAGATCTCCAGATGACTGCAATCTCGGTCCGTTTGTTCTCATTTTACTGCCCGTCTGCCTGGCAGTCTCTTTGTGCGTCTGCCTTCTGCTTCTGTCTGCCTTTGTCTGTCTGTCCGCATCATCACGGATCGAAGCGATCGAAGAGCCGCAGGAGTGGCAGAGGAGTGTGGGTCAAGCGCCGGAAGTGGAAGCTGATAATAATCAAACACAGAGTCGTGCCTCTCCTGACGAAGACTGTTTATAGAGGCGCAAGATAAATTAATACTGACCTTAGCTGGACGCCGTTCGTCCTCAGACTGTGGACGCAAAAACGCCGCCTGCCAATAATTCCTGGTCAGAGTTTAGCCAAACAGAGCGGCGGCGTCTTCAGCCCACTGAGCCGTAAGTGAGCCAAGCAACGGCGGCGGGGGCCAAGCGTTGGAGAGAGAGAGAGAGAGAGAGAGAGAGAGAGAGAGAGAGAGAGAGAGAGAGAGAGAAGAGAGAGAGAGAGAGAGAGAAAGAGAGAGGCTTATGATTGACAGGCCGATAAGACGTCGCACTTGTTCACATGCGACCAGTTTGACCGGCTGAGCATTTGAGCAGCTGGCGTCCGTCAGTCCGACAGAGGAACTGTCGCAGAGTCTTAAGACGGTCAGTGCCATGACTTGTTGTATATTATAGCGCTTCATTTGACCGCTCTATGGTTCATGATTTTATAGCTTTGTGTGGCATTACGTCATACAATGCTCAAAAGCTTATACAAGAATCGATGTAGTCACGTTACAAATTAAAGCACTGCATGACATTTTATGACTATTCAAATACTAAGTTATAATCTTACGTATTTGCTCCTAAACTGCCAAGCAGACGTCTAAGTAAGCGACCTTATAACCTACTTCAGAACATCAACCTACTTTAAGAACATTATGCCTGTAGTAAGGCTGCACCTGATTACATCACTTCTAAAGTCGCATACACTGTTTCCGTTAAGTAGTAACTTCTTTCAGTTAACTGATCTGTCAATTGCAGCTCATCATTGCGAAGGGTATCAACTAACAACCGTATAATGGCAAACCAATTTGTGAGGAGCGAAAGAGCCGGTCGACGGTTATTTCGAAGTGACATTCGTTATTCTGATTTCGAGGATGATGATGAAGACGAAGATGTGGCTGGGCATCTCTTGACTTTCGCCGACAGACCAAGAAGGAGAAGAAGCGTCTGTTCCACGAAGGAGCTCGTGGCGGGCCAGGCAACTCTACCACGACGGAAGGTCTCTCTGGCGGAGTGGCTACTGCCGTCTACAAGAAAGTCACCAGATCCAAACAAATCGCAAAAGGTAAGACGGGCAATAATAATAATAATAATAATAATAATAATAATAATAATAATAATAATAATAATAATAATAATAATAATAATAATAATAATAACAAGGGCCATTCCGGATATTTTACATTAAATAGTTAATATTCAAGTCCCTGAGGGATCATGTATACCTCGGGGCAAAAAATAATAATAATAATAACAATAACAATAACAATAACAATAACAATAATAATAATAATAACTGGAGATCCACGGGAAACAACTTTTTTGTTCCAACGTATCTCAACGACGATACAACGTTTTAATGCAGTGGCCTTTAGGGGCACTTTCGCCGGTCAAGAGAGAGATGAGTAGGGCCTTTCCAGACAATTTTCTACAATAGATAATGTTGAAGTCCCTGAGGGATCCTGTATACCTCGGAGCATTAAAAAAAAAATAATAATAATCTTCTCCAGCAGTCTCCGGACTTTTTAGGCCACCTGAGGGATCCTTGATACCTCGGGTAAAAAAAATAATAATAAAAATAATAATAATAATAATAATAATAATAATATAGCCAACGAACTTAAGCAGAAAACGAAACATAGGATGCATAATAACAATGGCAATGTGATATTGTCAGATAGAGCAGCGTTTTTCAAACTTTTTAATGCTGCAGACCAGTATAATATTCAAATGAGGATTCATAATCTTCTCGCTGTTTGTTACAACTACATGGCTTACTTTGTTACTATTGAATGTTTAAACTGCTTACCACGTATGAACACTGTTTCGTGTTCTCATTTAATTTTTTATGTTTTACAATTTCATATTTTATTTAATTTATTGTTCAAATTTTAATTTATTTGTTGTTCAATTTTTAATTTATTTATTGTTCAGTCGTCAGAATTAAATGTTGCTTAGAAAAACTGAAATTGTTTCCTGTATTTGAACTGAAATTTTTGTCACACTGTGGTTTTGGTAACCCTGCGGGTTCCTTCACTTTATGTTGGAGAGTAGGGTGCATACGGCTTGTTGAAATAGACCTGGGTGCATTGATTTGTGTAGTTTGTACGCCATATGTACATTTTAACGGGGAAAAGACTGTGTTCAGACGGTAGTTTGGTTGCTGGTCCTGCGTCATCGTTCTGTCGCCAATATTTTAGACCCTGCATCTTATAAGTATCTATAAACAACTTGTAACACCATGCATACATTAACATATACCAAATAAAATAATTTATTCGGAAAGCATACATACATACACGCACAATTACACGCATACACACTTACAAAGGCCTACGTATTTACGTACGTCCATACATACATGTACAACATTGTACATGTATCCATGCATGGATTCATACATACATAGGCTACATCCGTACATGAATACATGCACACACATACGGGGTGACATACGTACTTGTGTAAGTACGTACATACACAGAGAATGAATGAGAATTAGAGAAAGAAGGTCCAATGCAATTGTAGTTTGGATTCAGACGATAACGGGACCGTGGTTGTCCATTTGAGTCAGTGTGATTCTCCTTATAGATTTTATTTTAGTTACAGTTACAGTTATAGTTAATGGTTTATTATTTTAGTTATAGTTATAGTTAGTGTTATTTTTTTGTTATAGTACATCTTCCATTTCAAAGAGGAAATGAATCTGAAGGATGGTAGAAAATGAAGGGTCAATGGGAAAATGATGAATATTGGCAGAGTGGAAGAAAGAAATTAAAAATTGAAAGCTAATCGGGAAAAAACAAGACAGAAACAAAAAAATGATAGATAAGTAGTACTCAGGTGCTAAACAGTCACGTCACGTTACTGGAAACAAAATGAAAACAAAGATTAGAAATTAGTTCAGTAGATGTCTCGCTTACTTTTGTTGCATTTGCTGTTATGTTCCAGACTTCTCTGGTTGGAAGTTGTTTCACATTTCATGAGACAATGCAAGGCCAGCAGACAAAAGGCGTCACTGGACAACCACTCTGGTTGGTGCAGCCAATAAAATTCAACATATGTGGTCAATGCACTCAATTATTATCAGTATAACGAAAACAAGAGAATAATAATTTTGTGTGGATTATGGCTAAGATTCTGTTCCCCTTGCTTTCAAGACCTACCAGCCCCATCAGCAACATTGCCGTAGCCTTATATAAACGAGAAAACCATTCATTGTGAGGCGCTGCTGAGTAAAATGGTGGATTGTGATCGTAATCTTGAAATTTATAAAGCGCTACTTAGCTAAACGCAGGGCACCAGCTTATTCACGAGCGCTGCGCCGTGTCAGAAGGGTTGTCCAGAGATGCCAAGTGGAAGTCCAGCAAATTCGGTTGTCAGAAGACCAGGAAGTTAAGACGGCAGAGGAATAAGAAGGAGGCAGAGATATGGATGAATAAAATAATGCTTCTGATTTAGCTTCCTATTCATAGACAACTGATAATATAATGGCCATGAGTGTAGAGAAGATGAGAGTAGCTAATCGCAATTAAACTGGCGCATTTGTGTAGCGCAGCATTCATTGTAACTCCTCACAGTCGCTCGATCCCATCCTGACAGCTCAGACCTCAATCGAACAGAATGCAGGACACGGCGGATGGAAGCCTCGCTCATTCATCAAAGTCTACGAACTGGAATTGCATAATTATGATGACATGCAAAGTAGGTAATCCTATTTTAGAGGGCACTGAAAAAAGGGCTAAAGAATAAATCGTTGACTCTAAGATATAGTTTTAGAGGGCACTGAAAAAAGGGCTAAAGAATAAATCGTTGACTCTAAGATATAGTTTTAGAGGGCACTGAAAAAAGGGCTAAAGAATAAATCGTTGACTCTAAGATATAGTTTTAGAGGGCACTGAAAAAAGGGCTAAAGAATAAATCGTTGACTCTAAGATATAGTTTTAGAGGGCACTGAAAAAAGGGCTAAAGAATAAATCGTTGACTCTAAGATATAGTTTTAGAGGGCACTGAAAAAAGGGCTAAAGAATAAATCGTTGACTCTAAGATATAGTTTTGCAGGTACAAACTATCTGTACCATCAGCTGCGTCGTCGCAAGGTTTGGAGAGCGGAGGTATATATTGGCGGACCCAGGAAGTGAAGTAAGGAAGCCGCCATGTGCTCTCTGTGTTGCCCAATGTTTTGTTGACCTTTAATTAGTCATCGACCTACACTCTTAACGGTCGCTTTGAAGTCTCGCGTTCAGTTTCTTGCTGTCATTTCATATATATATATATATATATATATATATATATATATATATATATATATTCATTCATTCATTTATATATATATATATATATATATTCATTCATTCATTCATTTCAGATATTTATATAGCGCCCCTTCAAGATTTCTACTCAGAGGCGCTCCCGACTACAGCGCGGACACTGAATCGGAGTTTCACGCCGAAGCGCATAGGCAATTGCGAGTGAAGGACTTGCCCAGGGTCCCTACGCGGCGGCTTGAGGTAGATTCGAACCCGCAACCCTCCGGCTGCAAGGCACCAAACATAACCCTTAAGGTGGATTTGAACCCACAACCCTCCGGCTGCAAGGCACCGAACATACCCCTACACCACCGCGCCCCACATATACTGTAGATAGATATGTCATTCATATATAACTTACATATATTCTATGGATATAATCCAGTTATATTATATATTCTATAGATATTATAGCTATATATTTTATTCCTGAGTGGCTCTAGTATGCAGTTTCAAATGATGATGTTTTCCTGAATGATAGCGATGGCATCGATGCATCGAGTAAGATGACAGTTGGCCCCGGTTGTTCCCGTCGACTGTCTGCTGATCGGTTGGATTCTCTTCTGCTCCTCAGTGGCTCCTCTCCGTGGCATTCGGAAATCAAACCTATGACGACGAAATCTACGAACCACTCAGCAAGTAAGATCAAACCCCTCACTAAACGCTTATTCGCAAGTAATCGTTATATCTTATCATCCAGGTTATTGTCATTAATTTGGGAGATTAGGGAGAGATTACACAATACAACTGCATTTGATATTACCCTTCTTCCAACGTTCAGAAGTGCACACGCCTCGATGGCGCAGATGCAATTATATTGCAGAACAATATTATTGTGCGCAAAGGACTTGCTCACGGTCCCTACACAGCAACTACCCCGGACGAGTATCGAACCCGTACTCTCCGCGTTACAGGGCAGGCGCTCTAGCCAATCAGCCACAGTGCCACACAAAGTGCAGAGTGAAAGATGACGAGACCAGAGAGATAAGGATAGGATAGGATTCGACATTCGACTACAATAGAAGACTGGAGAAGAGAGAGATGGAGGACAAATTCCGCCACTGCCCATACTCTGCTAGTGCCAGTCCCAAGCCTAGATGAAGAAGGAGGGCGACGCTTATCAGTATGTCATAACGCAGTGTCGCTAGAGCGTAATTAAGTAACCAAAATAGTGGAGTGGACGCAAGTGCAGACAGGTAACGGCGAAGACAATGCTAAAAGGACAAATACAGACGTAGCAGTACAGGACACGTGACTTGCGGAGAGGAGATGATTGGTCGGCCGCATTTTTGTGTGGAGAGCACGTTTCAGACAGATACGACGACGTCTGTCCGTCAATGACCTACTACTGTCTGTCTGTCTGTCTGTCGTGCACGCCATCTGTTGCCCTCCTCTGGTATGTCACGCCGCCGCCGCCATGTGGGGTCACGTGATCTACGATACAGTTCACGCAACATGGCGCCACTCATAGATCGGACAAACCACTCGACACTCGTGATTTATATTCGGCGCCAGATGACCGGAATTTTTCGCACCAAACGGTCGTCTGTCATTTTTCTTCAGCGGACGACAACTTTCACCATCCATGGTCCAACTGTTACCTCTCACTCTCTGTCTCTGTCTGTCTGTCTCCCGTCTGTCTCTCTGGCTCTCTCTGTCTCTCTCTGTCTCTGTCTCTCTGTGGCTCTCTGTCTGTGTCTCTCTGACTCTCTGTCTCTCTCTGTCCCTGTCTCACTCACTCTCTCCCTGCAGCTCAATCGAGATGAATTGCAAGTTTCTTTACTCGCGGTCCAACACTTGACTGCCTGTGCAGCGATTATGTGGCGGTTTTAAGCAGAAGGCGTCTTCGAAACATGGATTCGAGTCGTCGCTTTAGTAATCTTAATTCGAATGGGGGAGCGGGGCTGAGATCGGGTGAGTACATCAGCCCATCTCGATCAGTTTCTTCGCTCATCCACCAAGACAGGTTCTCAAAGATTCATCAGACAAATTTTTCCCACCGTTAAGAACTACTTATCTGAATCACCTGTGTGTTCGTTCATTTCTTCCCTCACCCCTTCCTTCTTTCCTTCATTTCTTCCTTCGCGCGTTCATCGTTCATTTACTCATAAGTTCCTTCTAACTTTCGTTTATTCACTTATCCCTATTAAGTTCAGTGCTACATGTGTCTGCATACGGCTTGGCGCTTTCGATATTAAATGATCGTTGGAAAGCTCCGTCAATTTAAAAGATATCGAGCCCATTCAGTCCTTGCAAACCCCAAGTGAGCATGCATTTGCGTGACCGAGCGTTGAGCTATGCATGTCGAAACATCGCTAGCAGGTCATTCCAGTTCTATAACAGTCGACTCCGCAGTTTGTCAGAGCTTTCCGTCTCCACACGTAGGCCTATGCAGCGCAATGAACCTAAATGGAAGAAACCATCTTACTTGTAAGCGCACAATCCAGAAGGCTTTGAACTAATATGTAATCGTGCAGAAAGATCTGGCATTCTTGGTGATGGATATGTGATCACTTTTAATCACTTTTAATCACTCGGCATTTGTTGTTACGACGTTTCAGTGCAAGATAACAATAAAGGAGATTATTGTCCAACAGGAAAGAGAGTTAAATAACAGGAGCTTGCATGCGACAAGTTACACAACACTGAATCTCTGCCGACTCACTATAGCGTATGATGAACTGATAACACAGAGCCACGCTGAGCACACGCGTATATATTAGTAGTAGACAACATGTCTCTCTTTTTTTGCCTCAAGTTCCGTGAAAGAATTACTTAGTCTTTGGGACCCAAGACATCTCTCACACCTCAGACTCGCCTGTGCGCAAATTTGGCATTACCTATGACTTCCTACATAACTCCCAGCCCAAGTACCTTAGCGAACTCTTCACTATCCAGCCATCGTGCTCTTCCCGATTAACCTCTTATCTCCTTCTCTCTCGTCCCCAGTCACTACTTGCTTCGAGTTCTCCAACCATCCATATTCTACCCTGAACCTCAACTGTTCAACGACATGTTCTGAGTTTCGCAAATTCTCAGCTTCCCCACCAATACCGCCTCTCAACCACCACTCTGTGCCTCAGGCTCCTCTGCTTCTCATCCTACAGGCTTTCCATTCCAAATTTTACACCTCTTCAAGAATTCCTACCCTAATCCACCCTGTCATTGGTTTCTTAGTTTCTCAACGAAATCCGCCCTAGCAGCTGCTCCTCTTCCTCTCTCTGGTCTTCTGGCAACAGAACTCGGATCTCCACGGGACATTTCTGGACAACCCCTCTGACATGACTCAGCGCTGTGAACAAGCTGTTGTCCTGTGCTTAGCTTTAGATTAGCGCTTAGACGTTTGTAATTTACGATTTCGACTGCAACCAAATTATAGAGTGATCAAACGTCGCGTGATCAAATGTCGCACAGACGAGGGCCTTGCGTGGGAGAAATTCCAGGATAAATAAGCACGACACTCCATTGTTGACACGGCAACACTCATCTGAGTATCTGAGTTAGTCACTACGGAAACTGAGAGGGAGATGAGAGACATAACATACGTGAGGGGCAAGACTAGTAGTGTGTATAGAGTAAAATGAATAAACATGACAGCCCGGTGTTTTGCGAAGCCACCTTTTATTTCACGTTGTCTGTCTATATCTGATGCAGAAATAGACTTCTAGAGACTAAATTTTTCATCGGCAATATGGTTTGAAACAGATCTGCTGCTGAAATGTCCCAGAGAAACTTATTCTAATTTGCTAGGAATTTCTATAAAATGCATCAAACTCAGTCACTGTATGATGTGTATTATAAAGTTTTCTCTTCAGAATTGTCTAAATTACTTTTTTAAACTTCTTAGTTTTTTAAATTAAACCAAATCTCTTTTGCTTCATATTTGCTCTAAAACTTAGCAGTAAGCAATAATTACTCATATTTCCGACAAAAATTAATTATGCAGAACAGCAAGCAAAACTTTCTCTTCGTAGACTTTTTCTTAATTACTCATGACGACTGTTGGAAAGTAATCTATCAGCGCTTTTTCCTAATTTAGATTTCATAGATATAGGGCTTTCCTGCAATAAACCATCTTGAGCTGGATCATTGCTGAAATAGGTTACCATGGAGCCACTGAGATAACTTAAAGCATCATCAATACTTGCCGCACTTGAATGTATCCTGAGAATTCAGGACGTGATGTTGGTTTGATAATATCGACCAGAGCTTACTCCAGTATTGAAGCAAGGACAGATTAGTTTTGACAAGGTGTGGGCCACACTACAAAAATATCTGGAGAAATTTATGATCGTTAGTTCGCCAAGTTCAACGTCATTCGCTTCTGGAATTTCAGGAATTTGACATAGCACCCCTTCCAGAAACGCTCCCACAGCAGTCAAAATTAGACTTGAGCAACTTATAAAATGTTGGCGCACTACCCCTTGACAGTAGGTGAATCTCACCAGGACCCACCAGATTCGAACTGCAGTGATCCAATCTGCTAGTGGCAAAAGCATGGATAAGAATCACAGCAGAGTCATGGGACAGAGAACGAGAAATAGCGCATAATTGACGTAGCTGATATATGTGCTGAGAAAACTAAGTTCTTCATCCAGAGTTACGTTTAAATCCCGGACCGAGTCCAAGAAGGTGACATGCCGGAACGCTTCCGCCACCAGGCACCGGTGAACGCTCATTCACGAGGAACGTTCGTCCACTGTCTGCTTCTGAATCTGTATACTAGGCTATATAGAAACACAAAGAGCGCCATAAATTTACTTAAAAGCGTCCCTTGTGTAAGTGTACGCGCGCGCAACTTGTGGTTCTTCTCTAGTAATTTACTTCCTTCCTCAGGGGAGTCCATGGTGTAACACTCTGTCACCAACACCGTCCTTCCGTCCTTCTGTCCGTCCTCTGCAATTTCTTTCCGGAGCAGGTGCGATCTATGGCAGACCCTCTTGTTGGACGTCATTGTTGGTTTTAGTAATCACGCATTTTGCTTAATTCCATTGTCTCTCTTTCTCTTCTTTGATTCATTGCCTGACTAATTATTCGCCTATCTGATAATAAGTTACTAATTATAATTTGCAACAGCCAGAGATGAGAAGACTCGCTCCGTTCAGATTACGTCTTGGAGTCGTTCGCCAGGTGTAGCCAGCGATCACACCGCACAGAAGGTCGCCACCACGGTAAGAATAATCAACAACAACGACGACTGTGATTAACAATGACGATGATGTCAATGACGATGATGATGATGATGACGAAGACGACAACAATAGCACAAGAGGAACAATTAACTACAAGAACAATAATAATAAATTATTGTCAACTGACAATGGAATTGAAATGAAACGGTCTTAGGTTGAGACCTCGTGGGTCTTGGACTCGGTTTTCCACCCAATCTCCCTCCTCCTCCTCCTCGTGGTGTGGGTCTCGTTAAGACCACCTCTCCCGTGGGGGCTCCACCCACCCGATGTATACTGCGGTGCAATTTTGACAGCGTCTGTTCCTCTCTGCACATAATGTTCAGCAGCACTACCTTCGTCATCGCTACAACGACGTCATAGAGATAGGCAGACGGACAGACAGACGAACTGAGACAACCAGGACATATATACAGACGGACAGACATAGGAACTGGCATTCGTAGAGGTATACATGGCCTGACGATTAGGTAGATATCAAGAACAGAAGGCCCAGAGTCTAACGAATATATATATATAGCTATATAGCATGTATTATATATATATATGTCTATATATATATATATATATATATATATATATATATAACATTATCAAAGATGCAGACATAACGGAGGCTTGCAGACTTGCGAGCAGGTATACGAACAGATTCGAGTTATAGAGAGACAGAGGGACAAACAGACAGACACACAGACATAGAGATTGACTGACTGATTAGCTGACTGACTTACTGACTAAATGACTGACTTACTGACTAGTTGACTGACTTACTGACTAAATGACTGACTTACTGACTAGTTGACTGACTTACTGACTAAATGACTGACTTACTGACTCGTTGACTGACTTACTGACTAAATGACTGACTGACTGACTAGTTGACTGACTTACTGACTAGTTGACTGACTTATTGACTAGTTGACTGACTTACTGACTAAATGACTGACTGACTGACTAGTTGACTGACTTACTGACTAAGTGACTGAGTGACTGACTCACGCACGTTCCCACTCACGTAATCACTCACTCGGCATGCGGATATGAGATCAAGTGCACGGTAGAGAGAAGGAGTAATTAGAAGACAGACAAACAGACAGACAGACTGACAAAACTAGTGAGCGAATGAGTGAGAGAGTGGGTGGGTGGTGCTTGGGTAAGTGAGTGAGGCTGGGCTAGGTAAGGTTGGTTGGTTTGGGATTGGTGGTAGGTGGGTGTTTGGTTTGGGTGCACGGTGTGTGAATTTGTGGGTTACTTATGGGTTGGTTGGGGTGGGTGAGTATTGGTGGGTATGTGAGTAGGTCAGTTTGTCAGTTGTCTAGCTAAGTCAGTCAATCAGTCAGTCAGGTAGGCACGAAGACAGATATTTGATTGTTCTTGCGCACCGCAATGTTTCTGAATATTTCTTCATTGCATAACATAGTCTACATAGACAGATAATTATTGGATGATAGATAGAGTATACATGTAGATATATCTATAGAAACAACGACTAACAGACAGAGACAGACAGACAATTAGACTGACTCAAAGAGTACATTTATTAAGGCAGACTAACAGAAGCATAAACCTTCGAATGATCAAACGAAAGCAGACATAGACAGAGGAAAGCACATAGAAGCAAGAAGACAGATCATTACGTATGGAAAAGTGGAAATGGGAAGGCAGTTAGGCAAGAGCAGAGAGGTATACGAGAGACCAGTTGGATAAGCAGCCAGGCAGTAGGCAGTAGGCCATGGGTATAGGCAGGTATAGTTGGCCGTAACAGTAGGGATATGAAAAACGACAGATAAGATGCCTGAACAGGTGAAAAAGATTGCACGTGGACAGAAAAACAGGTAAGTAAATACATACAGCCACAGGTAGACAGGCTGAGGAAGATAGACAAAGAAAAGTAGACGTATATGCCGGTTGTTGCAGATATGCGTAGCAGACTGTTCACTAAGCAGACAGACAGACAGACACACAGACAGACACACAGACAGATATGCAAACATACAGATGGACAGACAGACAGATATGTAAACATACAGATGGACAGGCAGAGAGACAGACGAATAGAAGTACAGAGCAATGAAGTTGTATACGATTGAAGAGTAGAGAGAGCGGCTATCCTGGCCTACTGCGTACATTCTCTGTCGGCGTTGTTGGCTGAGCGGAGCCCTGTCTCTGAACTCCATCCTAGCTCCAGTCTGACGTATATAACCGCGCCCAGTTTTTATTCTTTCAGCCGCCTATGGCTCCTTCTTCTTCTTCCCTCTCCGCTTCCCTCATGCTTTCCCTTTCATCATCCCTCCATTCTTACGTCTGTGAGATCTCTGCATGGCTATCAGTAATTCGTCCGCTGTGGCCCAACATGAAATTAAGACAGACTTTTGAGTTGCGCCCGTCCAAAGCGCTTTCGTCATGGCTCTGCCGAAGGTAAGGTCTTTGCTACGCCGTATTATCGGTTCTTCATTGCTAGCTACTGAATCTAATACTTGCGCGTCTAATCACGTGAAAATAAACAAAGGTATTGCTCGATGGAACTCCTAAGCAAATACGAGCTTAGAGCGATGAAAACACACACATGTCGGTTCTTGAAACAGCGTGTTCGTTTCTGGTGAGAAGCAACCGTGTATTCGTCAGTGGGTTAATGAGTGCGTCGTACATTGAGTCGGGCGGAGCAATAGAGGAGGCTGCATGATATATACATGCAGAATGTAGGACCACGTTTCGCATAATAAAGTGGCAACAGCGAAACATTCCAAACTATTTTAAGTGCCATGTGCTTATCAACCATTTAAAAGCATATTGGTACTTCAGAGGGAAAGTAAGCAGTGGTTTAAAATGACGAGGCTCAGAAGCAAACAGCAGATGCAATAAACGATTGTTAACTGGATAAAAGCAAACTTCATTCTGACCGCATATAGTGTAAACGACAGAGGCTGATTACAGCCATATAGTGAAACCGCAACATATCATAGAGGCCCGGGGTTTACCTAGATTCCTAGAAGGTATTCGTAATGTCGGAGTTCCTAACAACAGACAACAGTAGAACATATGGTCAGTGTATTTTCATTCGGAGAGGAGATGAGGTGAGTAGAGTAGGGTAGATTAGAAGAGAGTAAAGTAGAAGAGATTAGTGTAGAAGAGAGTGGAGTCGAAGAGAGTGGAGTAGAAAGGAGTTGAGTAGAAGATAGTAGAGTTGAAGAGAATAGAGTAGATGGGAGTGGAGTAGAAGAGAGTGGAGTAGAAGAAAATTGAGTATAAGCGAGTAGAGTAGAGGAGATTAGACTAAAGTACAAGAAAGCAGAAGAGGGTACAAAATAATAGAGTAGGACAGAGTTAAAGAGTGTTGAGTAGTAGACAGTAGCAGAGTAAAAGATAGTTGAGTCGAGTAGAGTAGAGTAGAGTAAAAAGAGAGTACAAGAGAGTAGAAACGATTAGAGTAGAGTTGAAGCAAGTAAAGCAAAGCAGAACAGATCATAGGAAAGGAAAGTAGAGATGAGTAGAGTGAAGATGAGTAGAGTAGAGTATAGTAGAGGAGAGTAGAGGAGAGGAGAGGAAATTCTTGTTCTTGTATAAGTGTACGTTTGATGAGAGACAAAGTGGGGGAAAAGAGAGACATACAGAGGCAGACATAGATAGAAAGAGACAGCGAAAAGAAGAGTCTGGTTACAAATGAGACTGATGAAATTGAGAGTGAAACAAATAAGGGACTAGTCCTCAAGTAGTGCTCGAGGAGCGTTTTCTAATAAAAACGAGAGTGCATCATGTCAAAGAAACCATTGTATTTAAATGCGGAAGTTTACGAATGCCTTAAAGCACTTATACGGGTTCCCTGGTTGCTAAGAGATTAGAGCGATATATATATATATATATATATATATATATATATATATATATATATATATATATATATATATAGGTAGTTGCTGATATCCACAACATTATATATTTATGTATATACAACATATATATATATATACCACTGGGTCTATTCAATATAATGTAATCTATGTAGTTTATATAACCTATAGATACAGCCTGGGACTACGTCACATATGTCCAGCATGATTCCTATATGTAATGTTATTTGCTAAACATTTACAAAATTTGCTCTTGGCTATTATTATAAGAGATGTGTTGCAGCATTGCTTGGTAGTTATTCTACGACTCTACCCGTGGAGCAGAAAGATATAAAGTATAAGAGAGTGGAGTATAAGAGAGTGGAGTATTAGAGAGTGTAGCAGAGAGTTGAGTAGAAGAACAATAGAGTATATAGAAGAAAGTAGAATAGAAGAGAGTAGAGTAGAAGAGAGTTGAGTAGAAGAATAAAGAGTGGAAGAATAAAGAGTAGAGGAATAAAGATTTGAAGAATATAGAGTAGAAGAGAGTGGAGTAGAAGAACAATAGAGTATATAGAAGAAAGCAGAGTAGAAGATAGTACATGTAGAGTACAAGATAGTAGAGTAGAAGAATAAAGAGCAGAAGAATAAAGAGTAGAAGAATAAAGAATAGAAGAGAGTGGAGTAGAAGAGAGTTGGGTAGAAGAGTGTGGAAGAGATGAGAGTGGAGTAGAAGAGAGTACAGTAGAAGAATATAGAGTAGAAGAGAGTGGAGTAGACGAATATAGAGTAGAAGAGAGTAGAAGAGAGTAGAAGAGAGTGGAGTAGAGAATATAGAGTAGAAGAGAGTGGAGTAGAAGAATATAGAGTAGAAGAGAGTGGAGTAGAAGAATATAGAGAGTAGTAGAGAATATAGAGTAGAAGAGAGTGGAGTAGACGAATATAGAAGAGAGAGTGGAGTAGAAGAGAGTGGAGTAGATGAGAGTAAAGTAGAAGAGAGTGAAGTAAAAGAGAGAAGAGCAGAATAATATAGAGTAGAAGACAATGGAGTAGATGAGAGTGAAATAGATGTGAGTGGAGTACATGAGAGTGGAGCAGATTAGAGGTGATTAGAAGAGATGGAGTAGAAGAGAGTAGAAGACAGTGGAGTAAAAGAGAGAGGAGTAGAAGAATATTGAGTATAAGACAATAGAGTAGATGAGAGTGAAATAGAAGTGAGTGGAGTAGGCCTACATGAGATTGGGGTACAAGAGAGTGGAGCAGATTAGAGGTGAGTAGAAGAGAGTGGAGTAGAAAAAGGACAGCGTTTCGTAATCGTAATCTCCAAACTTCTAAAGCGACACTCGAAAGCCAAGCGCAGAGCACCAGCTTATTCACGAGCGCTGCGTCTAGTCAGAAGGGTTGGAGTAAATACAGCGTATGTAATCATGTTTACCCGTTTCCAAAGATCCAGTGGCCTTTTTTCTACTACTGATCTAATTTAATGACTTTTATAGCGCCGATATGTAATAAATTATATTCAGTCGGTAAGTCAACAGTTATTGTTGTAACCGAACTGAAGCAGCTCTAAAATTAGTTGTTTCCATTAAACCAATGGAAAGTCTGACAGTATGTTACATAAAAAATTATATGGTGTGACACGAATAATTACACATTGTGACACTGTGTGACACAAATAATTATATAGTGTGACGCTGCTCTACTTTGTCCACAACAAGACACCAGAATAAAAAAAATACTGCAGCAACTTTACATCTTTATAGCTGATGAATATATTTAGTATTCATTGATGTATTTACATGTATATTTAGCAGCCCTCTCTCAACAGAAGAGAACAGTTTTCATAAATAGGGCATACGTTACATAATTAGGCCTATGTTGGATTAAATGTAAATGTAAATGGATGTCTATGACGACCGTATGGTCTCCACCACGTTCCTTTTCCAGCCAATTGATCGGGTGAGAGAAGGAAGACGCAGCCCTTTTGAATTGACCGGTCTTTGCTTTACACCGAACTAGCATCACTTCTATGAGAATCCCGCAACTAGCGCTATATAAAATCCCGCTCACACTCATTATACATTTGCGTCATTAATATTTATCAGTGCAGAGTAATAACGGTTCGATAATATTCGACACCCTTAGAATAAATACGCAGATCGGGGGAGTTGTTTGTTTACTGTCTATAAATAAACCTCCAAATCCTCTTCCCTGCTAATGCTGCTTCGTGATGGTAATGATGATGGTGATGATGATGATGAGGCAGCCAGAGAACAGCCGATCAAAATGCAAGCAGCACCAGCATCAGCAGCCTTTATCTCGTTTAGACCAGGCTGTGTCGGGCAACTCAGACTTCGATCTCTAATAAGCGATCCTACTTACATCGTCTGCCTTCAAATTAGAACACAAAATGAGCAACAGAAATTGCTTTTCAATGACCAATAATCCTCCGATCGTCCTTCAACTGACCTTCGAAACGACTCCGCTATTTCCTCCCACTTTATTCTTCTTCCTCAAGACCCTTTTCTATTTCTATTGACCCTCTAAAATTACGCGTGCATAAATTCTCACGCCTAAGACACGTTAAGACTAGTTGCATTAGATGAATATGTCATTGATCGATGAAAACGTTATTTATTTAATATAGACCTGTATTCATGGAATCTACATTAAATGAATATGGTTGCCCATGTTTTACTATGTAAGTGGAGTTTAGTGTCCGTCTGTCCATGTCTGCCTGTTGTCTGTATGTATGTATGTATGTATGTATGTATGTAGATCCATGTTTGTGTATGCCCTCCCTGCACGTCTGTCTGTCCGTCCGTCTGCCTGTCTGGTACTCTTGCAGTACTTTCATGCGTGCTTTCGGCTGGTGTAGTTCTATCGGTGCGTGTTTTCTAAATATCACCTTTCATGTTTCACTAGAAAATCACTGCGGCTTGAAGGTCGATATACGATCTTCGGCTGCACCTAACCTTACCTTTCCACCCCTCCTCCTCCTTCTCCTCCTTCGCCCTACACTCTCCCTACACCCCTCATCTTTCACTCGCTCCATCCTCTCACCCCTCCCACATCCGATCATCCGTCATTACTAATAATAGCGTCGCTGGCGCAGAAGAGAATCACCGGCGGAAGAATACATAGTTCGGCCGTGCGGAATAATTGCATCTCCATCGCAATTACTTCTGTGTTTTCACCTTTATTTGGACTTTTACCACTTAACAGTTGACACTTAACTTCTACCAGCTATCATTTACCACTTACCGCGTAAAAGTTGACCTGCAAAGTCATTGTTTAACGATTATGTAGGCTAAGAACCGTTTACCTTGGCCACTTGCTGCTTAATATATTCTAAATTTTTCAGTTAAAATTGCTTACGTGCGTAAAGAATTGGAGCTGAGAGATAAAACTGGAAGCGATGATTTTACTTTCTCTTTAGCTTCCAGCTTTCCAGTTTATGTAATATATACAGTATACTTCCGCTCCTCCTCATCTTCCTCCAGTGCTCAGGTCCTTTTCTCCTCCTCATCCTCCTCCTTCCTCCTCCTCCTCCTCTCTCCTCCTTCCTCCCTCCTCCTCCTCCTTCGCATCCTGCCGGCCTCCTTATTCCTACCCTCCACTTTTCTCAGTTCAGCCAAAGCAGCATCCTTTCTCAGTTCCTCTGAGTCTTTCTGCTGATCCTCTTTCGTCCCTCTCTCTTTCCCTGGCTTTTAGTTTTACTCGTTTTTACGGCTATTAACACCAATGACTTCTTCTTTCGCCTCCTTCACATTATGACCATCGTCATTGTCATTGACGCCATTATCCCAGCCTCCTCTTCTTCATCGATTCCTCCTTATCTTCCGCTGGTACTCATGCTCCTTCACGCTCTCTCTCTCGCCTCTCTCTCGTCTCTCTCGCATCCTACGCATACTATGATGGGTCTCTATACTATGCACTTCTCCTCTTCCACTATCTTCCATTTCATTCAGATCTCGCTTTCTTCCTCTTCTTCCTTCGTCCTCTTCCTCCTCTCCACCTTCTCCTCTTTCCTCTTCCAGCTGCACTGTCTGCTTTCAGTTCCTCTTGTTCCAGTGATTCCATTCTTCTTCTTTTTATCAATCCGGTCTGCCTATTTCTCAATCAACGTCTTTCTGCCAGTCCATTCCATTGCTTCCCGATCTCCGTCGTATCGTTTATCAACAGCAGCTTCCTCTTTTCCGTCCATTTCTTCCAGGATCCTGCATCACCTACTTCCTCCCAGCATCATCCCAGTCTACTGCCATTCAAGCAGGCAGCAGTGGTGAAGGATTTCACCCGATCAATCCACTGAAAAAATAAGCAAAGTCGAGGCCATACGGACCCTATAGAAAAACATTGACATTGGCATCTGCTGTCCTTCTTCCTTCTCTTCCTTTGCTGTCCTTCTTCCTTCTCTTCCGTCGAACTCTTCATCCCTATCTCCCATCCTATCTTTCCCTTTTTCTCTGTCTCAACCTCCTATAGTCTTCTAATCTTCCTCCAACGCGTCCTACTCTTCTTCCTTCTACCTATTCTCCTTCTTTTCGTCCTCCTCTTAGTATTCTCTATACTATCCTTCTCTTCTTTCTACCTTCCTGCCTCCTTCTCCTCTTCAGTCTTCCTCCTCTTCTGTAACTTCTAACAGGGCCAAAGCTTCGCCTTCTTGCTTCCACTGCAAGGCACCTGGCGAGAGCACAGTGAACTCGCCTCTGCGTACCCTTTCCCCTCCTCCTTGTGTTCCCTATTTGCTTTTCCCTTCCGATTTTCTTCAGCTCCTACTCCTCCAGCCTACTCCGCCCATTCCCTCACTCCCTCTCTCCACTCTCTGTTTCTTTGGTGCGCTCGGGTTTCCTCCGATTAGAATCAGACGCTGTGTGTGACTGCTCTCGCCAACTCCGCGTTGTAGGATGCTAACGATGAGCTAAAGGTCTCGCGATAGGAAACAGCGAAAGATCTGCGCAAGAGAGCGAGAAAGAAAGCGAGAGAGAGCGAGAGAGATAGATCGAGAGAGAGAGAGCGAGGGAGCGAAAGAGAGTGAGAGCGAGCGATAGAGAGAGCGAGAGAAGAAACGAGAGAAAGCGAGAGAAAGAGCGAGACAGAGAGAGAGAGAGAGAGCGAGAGAGAGAGCGAGGGAGAGAAAGCGAGAGAGAGCGAGGGAGAGAGAGCGAAAGCGAGAGAGACAGAGCGAGAGAGCGAGAGAGACAGAGCGAGAGAGACAGAGAGCGAGAGACAGAGCGAGAGAGAGAGAGAGAGAGAGAAAGCGAGAGAGTGAGCGATCGAGAGAGCGAGAGCGAAAGCTAGAGAAAGAAAGAGCGAGAGAGAGAGCGAGTGAGTGAGAGAGACACAGAGCCAGAGAGAGCGAGAGAGAGCAGAGAAAGCGAGAGAGAGAAAACGAGAGAGAAAGGAGAGAGCTTCAGAGAGAGCTTAGTGCTTCAATTATTCAATGGATAAAAATCACCGACAAAGATCTTTCACCGAAGGCGATTATGAAGTTATTGCGCGGATTATTGATTATGCATCGCTGTAATTTAGCGAACGATTAATTAGATCTTCATTGTTTCTTTCCTTTCGCTGAACGATGTTGAGACGGAGCAAATCGTTTGTTGTGAGTAGAACGACTAAAAGAATAACCTATGCTTGCGCTATAAAAACGAGACACGTGTCTTATTCGTTATCTTGGCTTTAATCGTTGCCATCAACGTTTATTAGCCTATCATAACCACTGCTACGATCAGTATGTATGCATGCATGACTTGCATGTATATGTGTGTGTGTATATAGGCTATATGTATGTATTTTTGCATTTACGCAAGTGTTTGTGTGTGGATGTGTATCATGTATTATACAATACAATACAACTGTATTTGGTATTGCACTCCTTCCAACGTTCAGAAGTACCTAACACACGACCATACGGCAGAACATCGATGGCGCAGAGCAATTGTGAGTGAATTACTTGCTCATGGTCCCTAAACAGTAACTGCCTCTGGCGTGACTCGAACCCGCACTCTCCGCGTTGCAGGCCAAGCACTCTATCAAGTCGGCCACCACATACGTAGCCTACACATACGCTTGTATGCTTGTGTATGTAAGATTTCTTTCCATTATTCATCGATTTGTGCAGCTTTGTTGTCCTTCTTTACACAAAAGCATGGAAAGAGGCCTCACTTGCTGCTGAAGCTCCAGGACAAGAGCTGTCACTTTTGATTAATCTAGGACAATATGAGTCAGGTGACCCCGAGATCAGCGTTGCTGCCAGGAGGCCCTAGAAACCACTATAGTGGTACCTTTCAGATGAGGCTGTAGGTCTGGCACTGTTCTCAGACCAACTTCCAGTAACAGATAAGGTGAATATCGAGCGCCTCTGGTTAGTTTGCTTGAAAAGGCGCTATATAAATTCCCGAATGATTGAATGCATGAATATTGTTCACAGAGTAACTGCAAAGCCTGGTGAAAGGAAGGTGAGAGGTGATGATGCGGTTAGGGTTAGGGAGGGGGGCTTGCCTGGGTAAATTTGCAACCTGGTGAAAACTGACATTGCTGTCACATCTGAAGATTAGTGATTCCTTTCTTACACTTTCACCAGAGAAATTGATCGAGAATGAGGATTACAAACAAGGTAGAGACAGAATTCAACAGTTGAGAGTGGCTCAGAGGTGTGTGAAGTTGTTCGAGGAATTCAACCCACTCATCACCAATAATGAAGAAGAAAAGCAGTGTCTTCTCCAAGTGGTCATGGCGAATAGGAATGCTATTTGCCTCACAACAACAAAGAAGTCTGTTGTTCATGCAGTGCTTGCAGTTTCTAGACTCTAAGACTGTAGCTGGTGTTGAAGTCATAAAACTGGAACAATCGACATTCATGGTCAGAACGGTGTTTTTTTAATTTTTGGACATTTTCAATTCTTCAAACCTACTGAAATTTTACAGTTCAATCTGACTAACTGTTCTACATCACGTGTGTTGTCAAATTACAGTAATATTTGAGTTATCATGAAATAAAATACATTCGTACGGTGTATGCTCGACGCTTTCATTTCCACAATTAATGTCTTTTTATCGGTATCAGGCAAAGTGACAGTCCGTGAGTACCGTCTTCCCGTTGGAATTGGAAGCTGAAATTTTGTCTAAATAATACTATTGACAGGATAACAAACTGAGAGGGTGCTGGTTTTTAGCTTGCACTTTATTTTGTACCATGCATCTGTGAACCACCCTAGTATGTATGTCTGTATGTATGTAAACTGAATCGAATTGAATGTATGTCCGTATGTATGTACGTATGTACGTACGTAAATGTACGAATGCTAGGTGTCTTTCAATTATATATTGACGTCGTTCGAGAACCTTCCCAGTATATTCCTGGCTTCCCTGTATATAGTGGTGCTTCATAAATCTGATGGTCTTGTTCAAGTTGTTCTAGAGAAGCAGAGCCTACTTTCTTCAACGGGGAAATGAACCTGTTCATTCGGTTTGCAAAGAAGTTTTAGGTTTCCTCTTTTTGTTTTCTGGTCGTTCCATATTTCTTCTACTCCTAGCTGAGATGGTTTATGACCAATCAGTAGGCCATAGTGCACACAGGGTCGATTCCATCCTGCTGCTCTAAGAATTGCTCCATATTGGAAGAATTCTTGTCATGTTCGAGTTATATGACTCGGAAGCAACCGTTCCTGAATTTCAACTATGAATCTCTGCGCTCCAGACAAATGAACATGCAAGGACTTCGAAGACTTGATTGGATGAAGGAGCAAAATAAATGAACTATTGCTGTTCTTGTGTTTATGAGAACAACGTATGCCTTCAACTCCTTCCTGATCAGCTTAGTTAACTTTATAGGCTATTCTGTTGTTCTACTTCTGTTCCTTTCACTTTAAATTCTTTTCGTCTTTCTACGAATTCCACCCAGCTCATTTAAACATATTCTTCTTATTATTTCTGATGATTTCCATTTAACTCTTCGTGCATATTCTTCTTTTCTTTCTCATCCTCACCTCATAAAGTTTCTCTAAGATCTCTAAGATCTCTTCTGCCCATTTGCTTTTCCTCTTCAAGTCTTCATCTCCCGTTCTTCAAATCTCATCCTCAAAATAATAGTGCACATAATTATTACAATTATTATCCGTTCATCCAGCCTTCTGTTCTACGCTATTCGTTCAGGTAATTCTACTTCGGTTAATGTTCGTCTATTTTCCTTTCTTCTCAATGGTTTCTCTCTTTGTCTATCTGTTCTTATCTCTTGTACTCTTCGTTCCCATGGCTATCTGTGGCTATGTCTGTTTGTTTGTCCGCCTTCGTTCCGCTCTCTGTCCGCTGAAGAGAAGAACCTACAGATGTTGTTCCTGTGATGACAATAACCCATGAAATTGTCGGCATGCCATCGACTGACTTGGTGCGTCTTGGGTTTCATGTTCTGCTGTTGCGCTCGTTCTCTGACTCTGTTTCCCTCTTCTTCTGCTTCTTCGTCTGCGGCTTCTGGTTCCGTTGTCTGCAAACGTCGATCATGAATTGCAGACACCCATCATCATAAACAAGAACAGCAACAGTCTGCTTCTGAGTTGGCTTCTGTTTCTGCCTATGGCCTATACTGTACTGAACTTACTTCTGCTATCTGCACCAGATTCAGATGATCTCTTTACTCCTTACATTCATCGCAAAACCAGTTGCCATAAATGTATATTAACATTTAACATAGCTGTAACTATTATGAGAGTTGATAGCAACCCAACAAACTTTTATTCTTTACTTAAAAGGATGAAACCGTCTACTTCTTAATGTTTGTCATTGACACAGTGTTGGTTTGTCAGAGAACTGTTTTATTCTCAAACGACTCCATTATTACTGCAATTCCGTCATCTATCATTTCCATGAGTCTTTCGCTAAACAAACTTCTGTCTTCATTCTTTGGTTTTAACTATCGAAAAATGAAATTACAGTTGCCTTTCTGAATCTTTTAATCTGTCAATCTTCGTGTTTAAACGACCTCCTACTAGATTCACTTGATCATCTGCATATAGGGAGTTGTTACGGTCGCAGTCATTTTACTAAAGCAATCTCTAGATTCAACGTTGGCCTATAACTCACTCTTTAATCTATAATCCATCAGTTCATCAACAAAGTCGCAGTAAACTGGCAACAATTAGTGACACATAGAAAAATTCGATGAAAGCGAGTACGAGACCATTAGCATAAAGACCTATAATATATATATATACATATATACATATAAAATATATATAGACCTATGTGTAAATATATCCGGCGATATTTGAATCTAAACAGAACCATCTCAGAAAAGCTCAATGCGCGAAAATTCGCTGATAGCCGACCAACGACCAGCAAACATTCCGACCACAGTCAGAAATATCTGTTTATGAAAGACAAAAAAATGACTGGATTCTGTGATTTTTCCAGACAACTCACGTTACCAGTGCCACTATCTAATGATGATGGCGTAAAAAACTCTATTTAAAAAAGACTTTTTCAAGGTCCCGCCATGCACAGCGACCTCGCAAACTTCGCGAAACAGTTAAAGCAAGCAAACCACAAAGACTGAATTCGAAGAATATAATCTGACGTTTGTGGTGGATGTTTTGACCGTGAAATGGTTGGACTGAACCATCTGAATGTCTTTCTGGCGTCCATCTGGCGGCATTAGGCCGTGTTACCTATAGATACTTGTAGTCTGAAATCTAGTCGTTGAGGATTGGAACGATGTGGCAATTAGACAGTCTACCTTTTTCAAACGATACTTCGTGTAATACGAGTCCATTCGTAGCTCTTTGTGTTTTTAGAATGTGAAAAGCAGAGACGGAAAGAGTAAACGGACAACGGAAGATGGTCTTCCATCGTACTACAACGCTGGCGGGAGCCTCAACCGATCCGAAGGGCTTCGCAAATACAAAGCCACGAAGTCACCAGGCAACAGAATCCCGTTTCTCTTCAATCCTTTCAACAAAGGGGTTAGACATCTTGCGATTTTACATATATAAACAACATTTATACAGTTTGTTACGGCGTCCCTCTGGGCAGATGGACTGAGGCCACCCTTTTAACAAGACCTAGGCTATATAAGCAGGTAACCAACCGTATGTACTGTTGGTCGATGAAAGGAATAAAGTTGCCCTCCCCTAAAAACTACCAAAAATTATTCCAGATGTAGAGAAGGACTTACTTTGCAGATACCTTTTGATGTAAGGCTCCAAGCACAAGGCTCTGGTATTGTTGCACTGATCGACCTGCAAACTGGTCTATACCTTCATCTCATTGCCGGTATGCTACTACGAAGAAAACAAGATGAAATCCAAAAGTCCAGGGAGCCCAAACCGTTTAAACAGTTTGCTACTTTTCGGCTCAAAACTACCACAATAGCCATAACAACAATAGCAACAGCAATAACGACAGCAATAGCAATGGCAATAACCACAGCAATAACAACAGCAATAACAACAGCAATAACAACAGCAATAACAACGTCAATAACAACACCAATATCAACAGCAATAACAACAGCGATAACAACAGCGATAACAACCGTAATAACAAGCGCAATAACCCACGCACGCAGATGTAATTTCTAGCATTAGAAAAATTTGCCACAATAATACTTAAACCGCATGAAATAGCAGTTAACGAGATTTACTCAAGCGTCTGGTATTAGGTACATCCACAGAGGACAACGGAAAACATTCCTCGAAATTTTGAATAAAGAAAACAACTCACCTATGTAAACGCTGCCCCTGAAATTTTGTCATTCAACCGTAGTTATCAGGCGTAAACTTCTGTCGCTCCCTCTCCAATCCATTTCTCCTGTCACTGAGTGAGCTTCTCAAGTCCAATAGTTCGTGCCCATCTATGACCACTCAAAACTTTTATAAATGCTAGCAATTGAATTAAGTGCGCAATAGTAAAACTACTATAAACTTATTCAATATTAATTGATGGTCTAGGCTTTGATGTTAATACAGTTAATTTCCCTTCCCTCCTCCTCCTCCTCCTCCTATTCTTCTTCTTCCTCCTCCTCCTTCTTATTCTCTTCCTCCTCTTCTTCCTCCGTCTCGCCCTCCTTAGGCACTCTCTATATGTGTCCCTGGACCAACAGCCTAGGATTACCGACCAGTTGCCGTTGCTGTAGAAGTGATTTTGAGATTAAACTATAGCTATAGAAAAGACACATGATGAGATCTGATGTTGATTCAGGTGCAGGATCACCTCGAACAGCTCCAAACCATTCTTCACAGATACACGCTTCACGGTCTGCCACGGATTCCCGATCTGTACACGAGAGGGCGACCATACTACGACCGGAACCTATTTCGACTGGAAGACAACTGGACGGATGTCGTATCCAGCCACGTCAGCCTCAGCAAAAGGCAGAAGGACCAACAGGAAGCCATCTGGGAATTCTTAACGACTGAGGTCGAATACATCCACAAGCTCAAAGTGATCATCGATGTAAGTGGCTTTCTCATAGCTATCGAAATCCAATTCAGTTCATAAGATACTTGTTTACCTGGATGCAAAGTACGACTTCATCACTATAATGTCTGTCTCTCCGTCTCTCTGCCTCTTTGTCTGTCTGTCTCTCTGCCTCTTCCTCTCTATCTTTCCATCTATATGTCACATCGCGATGTTGGTACGACGTTTGCTAGCGCATAATCGAACCGAGTTGATATTTAGATGGGTAAGCGGCCATGACCATATCACTCCTTCTGATGCCCACTCAGCCTTCAGTCTCTTCGGGGTCGGTAAATTCTACCAACGTGAATTGGGATGTTATAAGGTGCGATCATGCTGTTATTATTGTTGACGACGACGATGATGATGATTATGATGATGATGATGATGATGATGATGATGATGATGATGATGATGATGATGATGATGATGATGATGATGATGACGATGATGATGATGATGATGATGATGATGACGATGATGATGATGATGATGATGATGATGATGATGACGACGACGATGACGATGATGATGATGATGATGATGATGGTGATGATGATGATGATGATGATGATGATGATGATGATGATGATGATGATGATGATGATGATGATGATAGTGATAATGATAATGATAGTGATAGCCTGTGATAAAATGATAATGATGATAAGTGAGTCGCCTCTAATTATGACAGGCAGAAATAATCCCTCAGGTGATGAAAAAATTGTCCGGAGACAGAAAAATGAGCTATAATATATTTGCTCGAGGAAGGATTGATCACTTAGGAATGAAGAAAATAAAGAGGGAGAAACTGTAGTAGCCTACTACTACCACTATTAACACTACTATTACTACCACCACAACTGCCACTACTAGCACTACCACTACTACTACTAGAACTACTGCCGCTGTTGCTAATCGAAGGAGACGGCTATATGCTTCTCCGCCTTATTAGCATTATTCGTTGTGCAATCACATGACTTTCCTCGATATCTTCTCACTTGATATAGCTATCTCTGGCACTCGATTAAAGCATCAAAACTAGGTTGTAAAATATTTCTTATCAAATTACTGAAGTTGGCTTTGAAACAAACCTGTACATCCGGTGTATTCCATTTCCTCTTATCAATTCGTATGTCTTTTACGAGCCCTCAAAGGCGTCTCACATTATGATCTTTCTGATCTTTAATGTATGCTGTTTTTCTATAGATTCTACAGGCGCCATTTCGTCTCTGCTTTACTTTAACCCTGTTCTAGACCAATGCCTATTCGCGTTCTATGGTCTAAACGCAGTTTTATTGTATGCTATCTCATTGTCTTTGTATTTTGTCTCCAACTCAGCTAAATGGCTTTAATTTTTGGTTTTCATCCGATTAAATCTCTTTCTGGTACGCTCTTTACCTCATTGTAGGGCCTACTATTATGTGGCATTTCAGAGCCCTATGCTCAGAAGAATGCTCGGAAATCTCAAGTCATATGCTCGGAAGAATGTTCAGTAGTCCCACTTACTGACTGAGCGCTCGTAAATAAGCTGGTGCCCCGCGCTTAGCTTTCAAGTGGCGCTTTAGAAATTTGAAGTTTAGCTTTGCGACTCATAAGCCAATCCAAACCCACATATCCATTCTGCCACACACACTAACACGTATTCGTCTCTCTGTATCTGTCTCTGTCTGTCTGTTTGTCTGTCTGTATCTCTTTCACGCTGTCCCTTCTTTCCAATTTCTATTTTGCATTGTTCCATTTTCTTTCCCACAAAGGCATGGCAAATGTCCAAAGTCTGTTCTTTCCGTTCTCTTTTTCTCAGCTTGTTCTACCTGTCAATAGTTTTTCTCTACTTTCATCTTTGTTTATGTTAACCTGGCGAATCTTAGACGAGAAACACAGGGAGACGATGTGAATAGTCTTGATGTTCAATGTTTCAGGTTTTCTTCTGCTGCCTCGTCAACTTGCAGTCTGAACACATTCTTAACGAGGTCGGATACTTAGCAAAATATACTTAGCAAAATTAGACTAATCTCTGTTTTAATTAGCTCTACACTTCCTTCAACCCCAGTTAGTCAATCAGTATATTTTAACCAGTCGCCTGTAGAATAACTTCATCTTCCTTGTCGTCTGTGAGCTCAGAAACCCAGTTCATACACCAGTATATGAGTATTAGTCTGCGAATTTCAATAACTATCCGTGTTCTTGTCATAACCGAATAGAATGGAATATAACAGCATTGAATAGACCTGATTAAAATTGAATTCGAATTGACTCAATTCAAGTGAGTCACTATACACTGAATAATTAATTAAAAGGAATGCATTAAGGATGATCAGATTCGCCCAGATTACGCTACTCATTTGGCCATACCTAAGTATGCTAGAGTTTAGATTACATGTGATCTCAACAGGTTCTCATTCTCGGCTACTTTCGGCGCTACATAAATCAATGATAGAATTTTCGTGATAAATCGATCGATTTTACGATTGATTGACTGATTGATTGAGTCGTTGATTCATGTCTTTGTCCTTCAGATCGAGACAGGGAAAGTTTTCAGTAACATCGTCGACGTCTATTATGCCACGTGTCACTTCTGGGTTAATCACATGAGTCAGGTGTTGCGGGTCGCTCGCGAAACACGGGAACCACTCAACCCATGTCTACTGAAATCCGGATTCCTAGTGGTCGGTTTACATTTACACTTTTAGAGTTAGGCTATATAGGCCTGTATATTCAGTTAGAACATGTTATTACGTATAGGCATTGACATCGCATTGTAGTTCTGTTGGAATAAACTACAGATCATTGTAGAAACCTGACTACAGCTTAACGTAGAAACCTAGCTACAGATCATTGATATAAAAAAACCAGTAATGTGGAGAAATATGAGGAAGTTCATTTGGCAAGCTGATCAGTATCAACTGATGTTGGAAACGAGAGCATCGGCGGTATAAAAGTCGAATGGTATGCCTAAGATATTATATGTAGGCCCTAAGGCGCCTTTGAGGGCTCGTAAAAGACAGTATAATTATCGCTGATCAGAAACATTTAATGAAAGAAAAACCTTAAGACGTTTATGGGAAGGGTGATAATGGACAAAGAAATGAAGAAATGGTTAAAACGATGATGGATCATTACAAAGGAGAAACGAAATCTGTAGAAAACTGTATCAACGAAGAAAGACCCACAGATGTTGGGCTTTTTAGAATAAACGCAGAATGACAAGAAAGAAACTATATCCTTTATTAGTTATTTACACTCATTTATATATTATTTTGTTATTCATTCATTTAATCTAAAAGATAAAAGACTAGGCCTAATGACTAAATGGATTCATTTTGCTGTTCATGTTCACTTTCAGCGGCTAATAACATTAACCAATAATAGTTCAAGTAGACTGTTTAAACTTTGTTATTTTTCATATGTCCTGCGCAGTTTGACAAGATCTTTGAGCCATACACGAAATACTGCCTCGAACACGAATGCTGCCTCGACTACATACGACTCCGAATGAAAAACAACGATCTATTTAGGACTTTTATACTGGTAACAGTTGAACCTGACATCATTTTAGTTGGATCGTTTATAATTCCCGACTTTTATGTTAATTTCATATCATTATGGTGATTTTAGCCACTTATAAGCGTACATCGTTTTGGTGGCTTATAATAAATACATCATGGCTCTTAGCTGCTGTGCAAGACTGTGAGCCTGTTCCGATCTAAGAGTTTATTCTAATAGGTATTTTCCTGCTGTTCAACCTCTGTAGTACTCAGTACCAAGTCATATTTTATTCCAAGGAATTTGCCTGGTCAGCTTTCATATCGGTGTTTAACTGGATAGTGTCCAAGAAATTCCTGATGTATGCTTAAGCTGTATTTAATCGGTGTGGTGTAGTTAGTGAAGGAGAACGTTGTTGCCCTTTTTTATCCAGTGGGGTGAAACTCAGAAACAGTGCGAACGGTTGAAACTGCTTGACCTGATCGTGAAGCCGTGGCAGAGGCTGACCAAATACAAATTGCTGTTGTACGCAATGAGACGACCATTGGAGAAGATGGATCCCATATCATCAGCATCCTCCTTACCATCATCCATCTTCTCATCGGTATCAGCAACGTCATCGCCACAGGAGCAACAAGAACAAATGAATGATATTAGCGAAACGGTCAGTCATACGTTCAGCGTCTTTACACCTCATCTATGTAACTATTCGCTAGACTTAAACTGAACACCATTAAATGCTCACAAAATCAAGTATTCCAAAAACAACATTCATTTTAGGAATTTGATATAGCACCCCTTAAAGAAACCTACGCAGAGGCTATATATAGGTATATTATAATCTTATTAAGCCTTTCGTAAAAAACCTTTAACGCGCACATTGAAATAGTAGTCCCAGATGCGCGTATAATGATCGTAAAGTAATTTTTAAGAACTATATATCGGTTACAAAAAGAAATACCAGAATCATACGCTAGCCTATTTCCCAACTGAGCTTTAAGTTTCTTGTTGAAACTATGGTTATTGCAATTCTGTTATCATTAATCTTGGTCGGTAGAGCGTTCCACGTGGTGGGACAACAAGAGCAATAAAATCCACGAGCATCAGAGATGTCTTAATGTAAATCATCGGAAGGTCGATAAGACTTCCGTTAGTGGTAGAGCAGAAGTCCGACCGACCGGGATCTGTCGCAACCAGAACACGGACACTTTGTAGAGATAGGACGGTGCCAATCTGTGTCGGCATTTATAAGCAATTATGGCCAACCTTTAGTAAACTCCCTGTAAAAAAGACAGCAAAATGTAAATGCTACATCATGAGATTCGACTCGTTGGCTCCTAGATGTAGTGCGAGTCGCGCATCAGTACACTCAGAATAGATTAGAGTATGTCGTCCAAGTACCGTTGCACACCAGTAATGATGCCGTTGCAGTAATCAAGACGAAATGTGACCAATTTACTGACTTTGGCATGCGCAGTCTCCATGGTTTGCGAAGGACGAATTGTAGCACAGATAACGGATAATATGGCAGCAGAGATTCTAATTAAGTGATTGATAATAATTATGTGGAGTTAGCGACAGATGTTTGGCACCTAAAACTGTAAGGTCAAGAACGCATTTTGACGGGATAACCCGGACGTCAGATATTAAAACTTGACTTCACGGGCAGTCCTTGTGTCATGAGGGGAGCCAGATTATACCTGCTTGCGATGAATTCAGACTGAGTCTGTTGCTGGTCATCCACTTCTCTACTTCTGTACACAGTTCTAAGCGAATATCCAGTAAATGGATGTTCGAGGTACCACAAGACTGGATGATAAATCAAACTGTTGATAGAGCTGTAGATCATCGGTATATGATTGGCCCAAAAGCTATGATTTCTGACGATTGTGACATGACGTCTCCAGAGTTTGCGGACGACGTTATTGCATCAGGCATCTGCAGTTCTTAGAACTTAATCGTAATCGTATTCTCAAATTTCTAAAGTGCTGCTTAAAGGTTAAGTGCATGGCACCAGCTTATTCACGAGCGCTGCGTCATATAAGAGGGGTTGTCCAGAGATACAAAGTGGAGATCCGAGTCCGGTTGAGAGGAGACCAGCGTTAGTGATAAGCTATGGTTAGCTACTGACGTAATTAACGTCCTCGTCAGTTGGATTTTCGTAAATTGTGTCGAGCAACCCTCAGTTTAAAGTGTAAAAGCAATTCGCAGAATGCACTGCCTACATGTTCAACTGCACATTTTGAATTCCGGTGCAGCGTTGAAGAAAAATTAGTGAAACAGTTTAAATCATGACGGTTATATTCGGTCACAATATTATTTCTTTATACAATATCATAGACAAACTTAAGTGGCGGTTTTGTTGAAACCACGCTGGAATTCCTGGAACTCGTCATATCTGGGCCTTAGCTCTCCGCCTCCTCTCGGAATTTGCGTGGGCGATTCACCAGATCAGTCTGTTCTACTTTTCAGATCGAACAAGTGGAGAAGTTCGTCAACTATGTCAACATGACGATGCGTAAGCGTCAGGACTGTCGCCAGCTATCGAACATGATAGAACGCATCGAAACCTACGACGCTCTCGACTCCCTGAGCGAAGAATGCGACAAGGTTAGTCAGGAGGGGCTGGAGGGGGCGGGCACTTAGCCGGGCAGAGGGGTTGGAGGGGGCACTTAGCCAGGCAGACTACCAGGGCAGTGATTAAGAGCAGACTCCTTCAGTTCTGAGCGAAAGCAAAATCTACAAAGACCTCTTACGACGAGAATCGTTAATTATCTTTTGTTGTGTAAGAACTCTTGGAGGAAAGATAATGAAAAAATAGATAAGGACTGATAGATAATTGTAGTAAACGCCAGATGTCCGGAAGCGTGGCCACTCTAGGGAGCCAGTGTACATCGGTGAGTGGTCACTTGTTTCTGGATTCCGGGAAAAGGACACAAAAGAGAAACTAACAGCACAAGTGAAGATACATACCGGGTCTCAGATGAATAATAGGCTACTGAAATAAAAAGAAAGACGAAACGGTTCAAAGAAAGAGGACAAAGAATGAAGGACAGACAGACAGAGACAGAGACATGCGTGCAAAGACACACATACAAAGACATACATACAAAGACATACATAGAAAGACATACATACAAGGACATACAAGTACACGGCATGCAAGGCTGTGCTATTGAATTAGCATAGTAGGCTACTGGTTGTGTGCAGCATGCCAGTGGCTTCTATCCCCCCTAAACATCCGGGCTCAACCCATCCCCTTCCCCCACCGCTGGGCCGGGCCTCCCCGCTCTCCCAGATCCAATATTGCCGACTTGAGTTTTAGCTCATTTCTGATTAGATAAATGTGTCTGTAATTCATAGCTTAGTCCTACTTCTGCTAAAATATCATCAATCCAACTTCTATTTATGTGAAGATTTCTTTCATCAATCCCGCTTCAATTTAGGCAAACAATTATTTTCATCAATCCAGTTTCCATTTTAAATTGACCATATACAATAGATACCAATGCAAAAATAACTAAAGCAGCTAAAATGGAGGAATTGTTCAATGATTAAGCATGCGAGTCAACCAGTGTGAATTAAATAGATTAAAATATCTCATTCTCAATCGCCGAAATGCAACGAATTCATCAACCTACTCAACTTGAGTTGAGCATTAATTAATTATGGCATAGTATTTTCGTTAATGAAATACATAGGCCTAAGTGAAAGCATATTTTAAAGTTGAAACCAATGTAATTTATGACACAGTGTTATTTTTGTCACAACTATGCAGACGATAATGTCGCACGATTAAGTGCAAGAACTCAATAACACATTAAGACTAACAGTGTGCTAACAAAATCGAGCGACTTAGTCGAACGATGTCACCAGTTCACACTAATTTATACAAGAAATGTGGGTCTTCACAGGACTGTGAGTGAAGAATCTGTAACTTGTAGAAAATGTGATAAAAATTGAAAAGAAACATTTCCCCCCCTGTTTTTCACTGGGCTCAACTTGCGCCCGCCCTGTATAGGGATAGAAGCCTCTGCATCATGCTGTATCTGAGCTGTGCACCGGGACTGGGAAGTGCGTGCATTAACCCTCTTAGACTTTGTGGGAATCCAAGATTTCAGTTAAAGTTCAAGTTAGTTGGGCAGAATGTTCGGTAGCTGTCTGTGCTGGGCATGACCACAGTAACTTCCATGGTCTGTAATATAAAAGAATGCGTGAAAGGCGGTTTTATGAAGGAAGGATACCTGAGCAGTATTGGCAGACACATAGGATTCAGAAGCTGATATAGCCTATATTTGACAGCAAAAGAGTTAGCATCTCTAATAAAGCCACGAAAAAGGTTTTTCACTTTTGAACCGTATTCTGTGCCTTTTTTCACTGATTAATCTTGCTTTTCTTGTCAGCTGGTCAGCGAATACTGTCGAGTGGACAATGTACTGACCTGTCCAGTGCCTGGTTGCAGTCAGCAGGAGCTGAGAATATTACTGTTGGAGGGAAGCCTTAAATTAAAAGATGCAAACACAAAGGTTCTTTCATTCTTTCATTCAGACAGACAGACATTCGTTCCTTAATTATTTAATTCGTTCTTTTATTTAGTGAGCAAGTACGTAAGTGTGTAACTACAGTGTAAGTGAGGCAGATAGATAGACAGTCAATCGGCCAGCCACCTGGCCACACTCGCATTCAGACATCAATCATTTCGTTCTGTTCTGTTTGGCGTAGAACAGTTGTTCTTTGACTACCAGTTAAAAGATGTTTTGTTTTGTTGGCCGTCGAAACCCGCCGTGACGGTTTCCATCGTTCCACTGACGCAAACAATGATAATTATAATTAGTCTGTATGAGATTAGCAGTCATTCCACTGCACCACCGCCAGCCATCGATCAAATGAAGCATGGCCGAAAATTCTTTCTATGTGATAACATGGAGCCAACGCTTATCTTGGAATGAGCCAAGGCTCTTATGCCGAATGAAGTGAACCCAGACGAAAAATAGGCGGATATTCGATTCAGATAGGAAAAGGTCTTTCATACAATCAAAGAATTCTAATTAACGGAAAGGCTTTGCGTGTATTTACTTTAAGCCTACACAAAAAGTCCTGCCATTTGCGTCTCAGTGCGATGTAAGTAAGTAAGTAATCTCTATTGGTGCGAGACAAACGTCCAAACTTTACAATAACGATGCATACAATAGTGAAAACAAGTTGCACAATGTCAGTAGAAAATCCGATGCAATATAATAAAGAGATTCGTAAGTCTAAAGATACAGTGCAGCGCTACACCGAACAGCATAACACTTTACACAGTTGGAAATAGTTTACTAACAGGTTAGATATCTTCACTGACCGATGAGAGCAAGTCAACGCTTTCGAAAGGTCTTCAGAAGGGCGCTATACAAATATTAGATACATAAATGCACAAGTTAAGGTGAACAAGAATAACATAAGATAATATAAAGTAAGGTAAGTTGACCAGATACATACTGTACGTGTATAAGTTAAGGTAAGATAAGACAGATAGAATGAGGTATACAGGTATAGGCTAAAGTAAAGTATGGTGAGGTGTGTGAAGGTAGGCCTAAGGCATGTAGGGCAAAACAAGGCAATCTCAACTCTAGGTTCGTTTTATCGCAGGGCAATGATTAAGAGCAAACTCCTTCAGAAAAGTTAGAGTTAGAATATAATCGTCCACTCATTGTTTCTGATTTACGTGTGATGCTCATTTTGCAGATGGATGTCTATTGTTTTCTCTTCACTGATCTTCTGCTGGTGACGAAATCCGCTGCTAAACGCGGAGACAAGATACGGGTAATCAAACCTCCGATGAGACTCGACAAAATCGTCGTCTATGGTCTTAAAGACATTTGTAAGTCCATTGACGTCGTCTCTTAACAGTTTGCCCCTTCAGTTTTTTCCATTCATAGTCTTGAATGGAATTCCTGTATCGGAATGTTGATTAGTTAATCTAAAGTTGCACCTTATCCAACCTTTTAGCAACCTTGATGCCATAACTCCGACAGTAAAAGTACCTGAAACCTTGTTAAACTAAGAATCAGTTTTCATTGTAACAAGTTGAGTATGTGACAACTTGGTTATTCAGAATAAAAGAATATTGAATGAGTGATTGATCTGTCTTTCTCTGAATATCAATACAACCGTTTTCGTAGATTGAAGGAAATCGCGCAAGCTAGGAAGAAACCGAAAAGTTGTGCTAAAAGCATCCGCAAACACCTACATATAGCTTAGCAGCCTTAGCTATTAATACTAATTATGCTGCAGAACCAGACAACTTTTACATTGTGCATTTTGCGCTTTCGGACATGTACAGGGATGTGGATAACTAAGAGATAAGAAGGGTTAGAGCAGACATGAATTGTTGAGTCTTATTGTTCTTTGTGTGTATGTTGCGTTTGCAGCCAGTTTTCTGCTTCTTTATCTGAACGAATATCACATGGCTCAGTCAGCCTACACATTCCACGGAGACTCCAAGCTCTGGATTGAGAATATAACAAAGGCACAGGTGAGAGAAAACAGAAATTACAAAAGCAGAATAAGAAAACAGACAACACAGGTATTCCAAAAACTGAAATTAGACTAAAGAGACAGCAAAAGGCACAAATTAAACAAAGTAGGCTTACGGTATTACGAAATACATATGAATTAAAGAAACATTACAAAAGCAAATATGAGACACTAGGAGAACATATTAAATTAGACAAAGACACAGTTTACAAAAACACAGTTGAGACAACAGACAAAAGAGACATTACAAAAACTCAAATGACACAACAGAGGCGTTAAAACAAAGGTCAAACTAAAGAGACATTCAAATTCATTGATGATAAAACAGATAATTCTACATAACATGTGGAGCTACCTGTTGTCGTGTGAATAGGAAACGAACTATAGAAGTAATGGACGACCTTGACTTCGCCTGGCTTTATCTTAGGCGTGTTGAATAGTCACTACTGCTATAGAGGCGCTTTATAGATGCCCATATACAATACAATACAATACCTTATTTCAACATGGGTCTTAACTCTTTCGTCTGATAAGAAGTGAAAAATTGAAGATATGTGACGTTACCTTATTTAAACAAGAGTCATATTCATCGTTATCCTCGTCTTCTTTTGGTTTTCTGCCTTCCTGGGCAGGTTCGTACGTCTAACTTGCTGTAATCCTCTTCCATCATCCAGTCCAACAACATCATTCTCGGTCTTTCTCTTGTCTTCTTCCCCTCCATTCTTTCCTCATCTTTATGAGAAGTAAAAAGAATTAGCATATGCTCTGCGGAGGCAACAGTCCCGCTGTGGCCAGATGTAGCAAAGTGGGTCCTGTAACTACGTCTCTGTTTCGTGTTTCTGTCCTATAGATCGAGTACCGAGAGAAGCGCAGCCTGCACATGACTCTTTCGGAGAGTCTCATCCTAGACATGTACGACGATGGAGACGACGACTATCCCTCATCCGTCGAGAGACCTTCGTCCGCCGAACCAAACGTCTCCAATGAACCGCATCAGGCGAAAGCCACGCTTCAGCGATCACTGAGCTTCGTTAACCTCTTGAACCCTGCAGAAGGACCGACGAGCAGGTCGCGACCCAAGTCGACCCTACTGACCTCGACCCAGACGCGTTCCAAGTCTCAGACCTTCCTTCCGGGCTGCTCATTTTCGCGGCTGGACGACCCATGCGACGCGGGCGAGGCGGTCGAGGCGAAGACCAACTACCTGAGTATCCCGAAGGCCCTGGCCAGCCTTTCCGGAATGTTCCGTGAACTTCCTTCTCCAAGCGACGACCAGGGTGACCTTGACGTCATCGAGTTGGACTGCGATCCGCATCGGACGCGCCTTAACCAGCGGCGACTGATGCGCGGAGAGCGGAGGTACTACACGGCTGATACTATCCAGGACATGAAGGTCAAGAAGCCGTCCTCATCCTCCCTACACAAGCACCGCAGCTGGAACTGCGCCGGCGACGACCGTGCCCAGGCCGTCCGCGCCTGGCCGTCCTCCTCCAGCGACTCAGTCCAGAGCATCCACAGCTCGAGCGGAGTCAGCTCATCCGGATCGTCGTTACGCATGAGTAGAGACAGCGAGATCTGTGAGGAGACGGAGAGCGAACTGCTGGAGGCAGACTCCATCTTCAAGATCGAGGGAGCCATCTCAGAGGATGAACTGGACATCGCAGGGTCAGAGGGAACTTCCTGCATCGGCGAGGATGACACTCCAACTCGATGCTACACGAAGTCAGCCACCATCGGAACGCAGACTCTGCCATCCGCCGTCGGTGATCTGCCGTCGATGTTTCACACTGCCTCGTGCACTGGTCGCTGTGGCCGGGTCTTAAGGGGCTCACCCTCCTTCTCCCGCTCCATGCCCAACATCGCCGTCCTTTGCAATGGCGTCGACGATTCAAGAAAGCCGAATGGAACTCTGAGAACACGCAGAAGACAGATGTCGCCAGCACAGATTCTACGCACTCAGCCGTGGACGACGACCGTCAAAATTTCGTAAGCAGTTCATCTCAATTCATCTAGTGATCGCACATCAATTCATCTAATGATCGCAAATGATTCTAGTGATTATATATATCAATTCATCTAATGATCGCAAATGATTCTAGTGATTATACATCAATTCATCTAATGATGATCACACATCAATTTATCTAGAGATCCCACATCAATTCATCCAAAGATCGCACATCAATTCATCTAGTGATCGCAAATCAATTCATCTAATAATCGCACATCAATTCATCTTGTGATCACATATAAACTCATCTAATGATCGCATATCAATTCAATTCAAAGTTTAAAATGTCTAATTCTATTAATTTAGAAAATAAATTAAATTTAAAAAAATTAAAAAGTGTTACACCTTACCCCGGCTTGGGGTTGGTTGTAACAAGACATGGGATAAATTGTAACACCACTTTCAATATTGGGGTAGGCTGTAACACTACATTTGCCAGTCAATAGCCTACTGCTATTGCGAGTCGTCAGAATCACAGTTATGGCATATATATGTCATAGTGAAACTAGATACTAGATAGCAATCGCAGCTGCCTCTAGATTTTACTATCTGGTAATAGGTGACCCTAATTTAGCGGAATACTTATCCCTTCAGGTCCTCCTTGTTATCCTTACGATAAAAACTGTTTAATTATAATGCACTGTTCAAAAAAGGTTAGCAATAAATGATGATTGATTGATAGTGCCATTAGTACAATCCACATGCGACCAATTCTTGGATCCACTCTTCTCTTTTGTTTCTGAAAAAAGGCTCAAATCAAACAAGTCAAAAACAGTCATAATTCTCCGCAGTGGATGCGCTGGATGCTTTTCTTTATTCTGAACATTCTTCTTCCTTTTGCTACTTTCTGTTTCACTTTCTGTTTCTTTGGACCATTGCTAGTCTTCTTTTTCCTGTCTAGTTTTCTTCCACCCGTCAATTTGTTTTCTTTGAAGCCTGGTTCTTCTTTGTTTCGGGTGTCTTTTTGTGGATTTCTTTTCTCGTTTTCTTTTTCTATAGAGCGAATTTTTCTGGTGTATCTGTCAAAATTGCAGCATGCTTTCTCTTTCTTCCACCTTTGGTGATTTTTTATTCCCCGACTTTTGAGTGAGGCAACACTAAAACAGGATCAAACGACAACGAAGACGGATGATCTTTTGAGTAGAAAGCAGATGGATTTAATGCAGGAGATGATGTTGCCTGAAGTTGTTTTGCAGCAAACAAAGCTGACAGAGGTTGATGATCATTATCAGAAGAAGAATCAGTGGAAGGGAGTAATCCAGAAGATGAAGTAGAAGGGAATACCTGTTGAGCAGTGATTTGTATGCTGTTACAACCTGCCCCAGTTACAACCTGCTCCGGTCTCCCCTACCCGATAGGGCTTACCCTTACTAAACCGTACAGCCACCGCCCACCGAGGTTAATTAGTAATCCAAATAAGTTGCCTCGTAACTTACAAGGTATAATCAATCAATCAAAATTTATTTAGCGCTCCTTAAAGATCCCTACTGTGAAGCGCTTCCGACCCAGCCGTTGCGGAAAAAAACAGTCTTCAACAGTTGGTAAATCTGAGAGCAGTTTGGGAGGTGTCGTAAAGCTACGAGAAGCCCGTTCCAGGTTAAGTAGGCCTATATGATTTGTTAGGCAAAACATTTATACGAGTTGGCAGTTCAACAATTCGAGCTCAGCTAAAATTTATAATCGGAGGATTATCGGACTACTTACAGTGGCGGCGCCAGCATGGGGCTAAGGTGGGCTGAAGCCCCCCTATCGGCGGCTCAGCCACCCCCCAAACAGAAGTGGGAAATCACTGCCAATGCCAGAGAGGAGGAGGAAAAAGGCATGGAATTGGGGTTTTAGCCCCCATACCTGAAATCCTTGCGCCGCTACTGACTACTTATCCCACAAGCACAGTTCCGAAATCTGTAGCTATTGACTGTCTTCTTCGTCCAATATTATTATTAAGCCTACGGTTCCTATCAAAGCGACAGGAGATCTAGCAAAGCGACAGCAGAATCGCTAGATCTCCTGTCGTTGTTTCTTAAACCAAACGAGTAAATAGGAAGCCATAGGTCTAAGACTATTTTGTTTTTGCTTTTCAGGGAAGTGTAATGGTCGCTTGTTGCCTTCGCCATTGTACTTCAGTTGACGAACCATTCGAAATCAAGATTCGCTATTTCTCGGAAAACTTATTTACCTTCGAGGAATAAATGACGAACATTAGAGTTTGAACATTAAGATTTGGAAAGCTGAAATGACGAGCCATTATTGCCGGTGACAGTGATTGTACCGCTGGTTTACAAAGACCCTGTTCATTTAGGAATTAATATCATAGGTACTTAGTTGACGAAGCGCTTCCTGGAGCATTCCAATTTGTGCCTTTGTAAATATATTACGTAGTGATGAACGTTTCTGACATCACGTACTGAATCTCGCCTTAAGACATCTCGTCGGAAACACAGATCTTTACGTTGGTTGATAGTTAAGCAGACATTAGATTCCGAGTGTTAATTGTCAATTGTTGTCTATCAACTGCTAATGAGAATACTGTTGGTCAAATTACCCGCTTTGTCTTTCCTTGACCTCACTCATTATTTCACATACCGGTACTGTAAGTTATTTTGTGAGTTAATTATTCTCGAGATGCGAGTGCAAACCAGTTCCTTATTGTCTCGTCTTAATGTCGCTTACGACTCTAAAGACTTCTATAACTGGTGAATTTAAGTTCTCGAGATGTGAATGTAACCTAGGCAGAGAGCAACCCAGTTCTTTTCGATGGATAGGCTAACAGAGCCCACGGGCATGGGCGTATTTTTGGAGTGGTTTACGGGTTAACGCGCCCCCCAATAAATGCATTAGGGGTCTACTGTTGTTAAAAACTAAAATTATAGCCTTCTCTGGATTCTGATCTGGCATCGAACGGCCCAAACAACTCGGAGGATTTCATTTGATATTTGGTTTTAGTGTAGCGCTGAGGAATTTTGGTGATTTACATTAAGTTTTTTACATTGCATAATTTGCGACGATACCCTACCTTTAACTACAATATAATCCAATGTGATGCCATGAAAATCTCCGAATTTTTAAAGCGCAACATAAACTCGTGTCAGGAAGAACAGCCTACTTACCGGCGCTATATAAATCAAGTCCGCATATCAAATCTGATCCTTGAGCGAGCCATTGAACGAGCGTGGGTGAGGAGTGAGTGCGTGAGCGAGTTAGTGAGCGAGTACGTTAATGAGTATGAGCGAATTTGTTACAAGCAGACTGAATGACGGATTAACTGAATGAACGAATGGAGGAAGAAAAGACAGAAAGAAGGAAGAAAGGAAGGAAGGAGGAGGTAACGAAGAGGGAAGGCGAGTTGGAAGGAAGGAAGGAATGTATCTAAGGCAATGTTCAACAGCAATGATTTGCAGAACAGTAACAGCACGAGTGTAAGACTATGTAAAACTTAAATTGAGTGAAAGCAACACAAAAACAGCTACAGTCGATTGTAACGTTCATTTCCCACACTAAATCCATCTTATCTACATGTGTATGCTTATATATTTATGGTTGATTATATTTGATGCTAGGTTAAGCGTTGTTACATGCTAGATTTTATAGAGAATTTAATCTTTTAAACTTAATAGGCCTAAATTGACCAGCATCTATGACCGGCATCTTAGGACATATTATATTAGAGTAGGTTCGGGATAGAACTTGAAGTCGAGGTTACAGAAGCTGAGGTGTGACGATTTGAATGGGTGGATTAAATCCCAAAGAGATCTTCAGAGTATCGTCTGCGGCGCATGCCTATAGTGGAGCCTAAGAGAGCGAGAAGTCAGTCGAGCGCTGCATTTAGATGGTAATGTAGGCCTTTCAGGAATGATTCAAGCCACTAACTCGTGATCCGTTCGAATCGAATGGTGTTAATTCAAGGAGTCAATCAGTTTATCGAACGAAGGGGCAGAATTAAACCTGTTCCTTCGATAGGTGAAGTGATAGACTAGATAACTTCGGACTTGAACATCAAGCGCTGTGCAGAGGCACGTTTACCAGTAGGCGCACTAGGCGCGCGCCTATGGCCCCCAAATCTCAGAGGGCCCCAAACGACTGAATTTTTTCAAAATTAATAAAAATAACGTTTTTGAGTTTTTAATTATTTTAAGGATAACCTATTTTCTATTTTGTTACAGCTTAGCATTCACATAAAAGTGTATTAGACCTATTGTAATTCCTATAATTGTTTTGTTCATTTGGGTTAATTTTTGTGCAAAATAACATCAATCTTGTGCAGCAAGTTTTATGTAAAAGGTATTTTAGCGGTAAAAATTAAAGGTAAAAGTGTATTTTAGCGTATTTAATCATTGGCCATTACATGGGCTTCAGCGTTCGACGAATACAAGTTAGACTGACGAAAAGAATTCTTGCTAAATAGAAGTCGGATTGATGAAAATATTTTTTCATTAAATAGAAGTCGGATTGATGAAAAGAATCTTGCGTAAAAATAGAAGGTGGATTGATGAAAAGTAATTCTTAATTAAATAGAACTTGTAATGATGAAAAATAATTCATGCTTAAATAGAAGTTGGATCGATGAAAAGGATTCTCGTTAAAGTAGAAGTTGGATTGAAGAAAAATAATAATGCTGCAACGAGCGAGTATTAAAATACGCTTTAACCAAGAATGATGCAAAAGACAGCATTCATGGCCATTCTCCGTCTTCCACAAATGTGAATGTGTCGTTGCAACAAACAAGTATAGGCCTACTGTAGCCTACACTTATAAATATTCCTGCGTTTTCTTTTGACTAAAATCAATAACTTCACATTCCTTGAAAATAGCTTCTACAACTAATCATAATTACAGCGTCAATAACACTCACAAAACGGCTTCAACTTCGTGGGTTTTTGCACATGATAGGCCTCGGTGCTCAGTCTACACACGTAGACTCTACAAGGTCAGAAGGGCCCCAAAAATGTTTGCGCCTAGGGCCCCATTTGCTGTAAACACGCCTCTGGCGCTGTGATGTTGCTGAGCTTACCTTAAGTTCAGTGAAAGTTGTCGAACGTTTAATTCCACATCCTGAAGTAAACTAAGTATTGAAACGGACTTATTTCCCATTTGAATAGAACTGTGAAGGATCGATTAAACATTTCTACTTGGAAGAAGAACTTCAAAGAACAAGTAAGAAATTCTACGATGCATGCTACAAGGGAGAACAAGATGGAGACCATCGTAACAGCTTGTCGAATCGACGACACGACGAAAAGGATTTTCCAACTATTTCAACAAAACTGCGCAGGTGACTGTCATAACTGCGAAGAGCTAGGCCTACAACTACTACTGAGGGAGGTTAGCTAGGTAAATGAATACAAAGACTGATTTAGATTAATCAGTTGGTCTAGTCTAGGACCGTCTAGGTAGGCTAGTATAAGCTTACTTTAATAGAACTAAGGAAGCCTATGATTGAATTGTTTGTAAAACTTAGACATAACGAAATTATCTGACTATTTTTGATATTCTAATTTCAAATGAACACTTGTTGATTCGATTATATCATTGCATTGCCTAAACATCGAGTAGTGCAGTGCATGACCTTGCATTAATTCCCTTAAACTTTAGGTTGAAATTTTAAGGAAAGCATTTACATAGATCGTGTGATGTACATCACCAGAGCAATAATAACAGTTCACTAGAATTAAAATGCCTAATATTGGACACAAACATAATAGCCCTAGCTAAATCGAACTAAAAATGTCACCAAAAACGTAAAACAAAAGCAGGATCTTTGAATATGTAAAGCCCTAGGGCCGGCCCTGGTTGAACTGTACTAAAGCTCTTACTTTGAATAAAAAATTGACATGCATGAAAATTCGTTCATGCTAATCACCATAGATTGAGTAGTCTACAATTCCATTTGCTTCTTTTTTGGTCAACTGTTGCTGGTGGAGGTAAATAACATCAAATATTTAAGGTACTTTCTGGTCGAGACTTTTGTTTCTTAGTAGACTCGAAGATCGCGAAAATGTTTTTTGCTAACCTCGCACAGAATAGTTTCTCTCCATTAAAGGTTCATTCATGTATTTCAGACGAATTGCACTGGAATTTGGATGTCTTTTCTCACGGATAGATTCCACGTTGATTTTGAAGACTGTAAACTTTAGAAGATGTTTTTAAAAACTTGACCCAGACACTGAGTGAGTTTTTTCATGACTTCTCAGATCTGAAGCGCTTGAGTACGTTTTATGACATATCTGGCAAAGGTATGGTTTCTCTCCAGTATGTGTTCTCGTGTGCCTCTTCAGATGACAGTTATCATAAGTTTTGAATTCACATAATTGACAGTGGTATGGTTTCTCTCCGGTATGAATTCTTGAATGCTTCCGAAGACTAAAAGATCCGATAAACCGTTTTTCACATACCTGGCATTGGTATGGTTTTTCTCCAGTATGGATTCGAACATGATCTCGCAGGTGAGAAGATTGGTAATAACTTTTTTTACATATTCGACACTGGTATGGTCTCTCTCCAGTATGGATTCTAACATGAATTTGTAGCTTTGAAGGTGTGCAAAATGTTTTTTTACAAATAATGCACAGAAATGGTTTCTCACCAGAGTGGGCTTTTAAATGACTTCTCAGACCTGACATGTTTGAGAATGTTTTCTGACATACCCGGCAAAGGTATGGTTTCTCTCCAGTATGTATGCTCATGTGCTTCCTTAGATTACCCCTATACTTAGTTTTAAACTCACATAACTGGCATTGGTACGGTTTCACTCTGGTATGAATTATTGCATGGACTCTTAGACTTGAGGATTGGGAAAAACGCCTTCGACATACTTGGCACTGGTAAGATTTCTCTCCGGTATGGATTGTTGCATGAATTGATAGACTGTAACACCGAGAAAAACGTTTTTGACATACTTTGCACCGGTAAGATTTCTCTCCGGTATGAATTCTTGCATGACGTGTTAGAGTTGAAGATTGGGTAAAACGCTTTTGACATACTTGGCATCGATAAGGCCTCTCTCCAGTGTGAATTCTAATATGGTTCTGTAGATTGTTAGAACTAGAAAATATTTGCAAACATATCTCGCACTGAAATGGTTTCTCTCCAGTATGGGTTCTAGTGTGTCTTTTCAGACCTGAAGGGTATGAGAATGCTTTCTCACATACCACGCAAAGGTGTGTTCTTTCTCCAGTATGGATTTTCGTGTGCTTCCGTAGGTTATAGGCGTGCGTAAATACTTTTTTGCAAGATTCGCATTCGTGTGTCTTTGCTTTCGATTGGCTTTTCTTGTTTTCCTTCTTATGAATATCCAGAGCAAACGGTTTCTGATACAGCTGGGAACTTTCTCTCATGTCCTGAGTTGCATCTCCAATGGAATCTCCTAATGACTGCTCTAAAGAAATCCTTTTTGACATCATTAATGATTAACGATTGTCCGAGTTTGTACTTCAGATAACAATTCCCGCAATCTTCTGTGAGTTGAAATCATTCTCCATCATCGCCAGTATGAAGTTAACTATTAATTCGTAAAAATGTAAAACAGTACATTTATTTTTCTTCCATTTCTTTTATATTCACATTGTTAACCGAAGGAAATGTTGAAAAGCATCGTCGTCGCAATAAAAAAGACATATTATATGGGAGACAGAATCAGAATTCCATCTGTTTGGTCGCCTATGACATAATGCAAAAACAATTGCAAGAAACACACTGAGCATGCAATTACACTCTGTATTTCACTATTTAAAATAGTCGACTTGCAGTGTATTCAAACGAATGTGTATGAACTTTAACCTGTGAAATTCACAGCTAGCTGACTACAAAAAGAACTATGCAGGATTAGACTATTTTTCAGCGCTTCACAACCCGTCAAATGCCCAATAGATAGCCTAGGCCCTACTTCTGAATAAATGGCATGTCTAGAATGTTAATTTTTGCGGTCCGCAGTTGTAAGACTTAACACTGATAATTATATCTGCTGAAAATAGAAAACAATTGATAAATCAGTGACAACTGATTGAAAATCGAACGATTAACATGAATTAATTTTAAAACAGAACGATTTGACCTTGCCTAGTAGAGTAGGTCGCTGATAATAGTGACGTCATCATTCTTTGTGCTCATTACGTTAACAAGTAGTTTAGACCCTATATCGTGATGCTTATAGCGACTGGATTGATATCCACATTCAGTAAGTAAGGCGACCGTTCAGAATCTGTTGCAGACGTTTGCAGTGGCGTAACTAGGGGTTCGTGCGCCCGGGGGCAAGAATTTCCTGAAAATTTTCTTTCTTAGTTCCGCCAAAATTTGTAATGCCTTTTTTTGGCCTTTTCCACAAGAAAATGGTCAGAAGCCTCTCATTTTGCGCCCCCCGCGCCCCCCCTCCGTGCAAAACTCATGTATAATAGTTACTTTTTCACTATTCGTGCCTGATTTCTTTCAAAAAAAAATTGTCATAAGCCTTATTTTGCGCCCCACTGTCCTGCGCCCGGGGCCCCTGCCCCCTCGTTACGCCACTAGACGTTTGCCACTCATGGCTTACCTGAACAGTACCGTGCTTCACCAGTGATGAGTTTCGCACATTCCTAAGCCAAAATACAAAATAGAGACCTAGAGCACACAATCATTCTCTCCCACCCAAGGACAACTCTCAATTTATTTCCAGATCATCATATAAAAATATTTACTAGTTTATTCTAACATTTTCTAATGAACTTTAATTATCCATTATCACCCATGTTAGCATTTCTGCGTTTTGTCAGATTGTTTTTCTCAATAAACGAATATATATATATATATATATATATATATATATATATATATATATATATATATATATACAATCCAACTGATTCCTTGGCGTAGTTTCACCCCTCTTCTAATGGGTAGTGGTTAAATCGTTCAAAGAAGCTATGAAAAAATCGGAGAAAAGCCCCTGTAGTCTACAGCGAAGGGTATCTTGATTCCTCTTCACCTATCGCGTAACTCCGCACACAGTTACCTGTAGGCATATCTCCAGCTGAATCACTGATGAAACGGACACTCCGCACCAGATTAGATGGGTTAAGATCCAACATTACTTCCCGAGTACAGAAAAACAGGACAAAGAGAAATCCATCCATGAACAGCATTGTCGTCAAAGTAGATTTTAAAGTCGGAGACAAAGTGTTTCTTGAAACTTTAGCACGCATGTGGATTCTGGGCAAAATGGACACCAGGTGAAATTGGTGAAATTGTTGAGCGTACTGGGCCAGTTTCTTATCAAGTGCAGTCAGAGACGGGTCCATCATTGGAAGGCATGTTGATCTCATCCGGAGAAGGTGGTAAAAACACTGGATGTTCTTAAAGGGATGGACAAGAATCTGGGCTGTACGGACAGTTATCAACGGAACAAGGCAACAGAAAGGGTTGCAACCTCAACACCAAAGAGAATGTCGCAGATCAGCACACAGGAGCCTACACTGAGAGAACGTCGCAGAAGAACACACCTGCATAGTACACTCCTCACAACAATAAACCGTCAGAAACATCGCCTGCGGTACATGAGGATCGTCCCGCGAGGAATAGAGAGCTACCAGAGTACACTATACTCAGGACAATCAGCCTCAACCACTGGAAGCGGCAGATTCTAACCCAGAATTCGCTCGCCTTCCAGTGTTTCACGCCCCAGACGGAATTCGCCTTAGCAGCTCAAACACCTCCTACTTCTGTTCGTCTGACAAACGGAGCGGTATATCTTGTGACTGACAACGGTATCGTGTTATCGATGCTACTTGGTACAGGAATTCTGAACACGGTGTCAACCGTTAATTCTTGATGGCACACATTCGGTGGGGCATTTCCTGTGTGCAAGGACACACCAGTTATCAGTGTTATAGTCATGCGGCATTGCTCGCCTACTGAGGAATTATTTGTTTAAAAGCGAACCAGGACAACCGAAGCAACACCAACACGTTAAGCAACAACACAGACAACAGAGACCGAGCAGCTCCGAAGATACCTTGACGGAGCTGGAGGACGAACATGTAAGCCGGAAGCAAGAAGCCCTAAGAACTATCAGTGCTGGCTTGTATTTTCAAAAAGGATGACGTTAATTAATAATAATAATAATAATAATCTTTTCTTTATTAAGCGCCTGACAAACGCACTGCGCTTTACACATCCACCAAAAGACTCCCCAGAATTCTCCCATCCTTTACCATCCATCCATTGTTCAGTTGAGTAGAAGACTTTACTTTACTTTTGATTTCTTTGGCAGAGTGCATGATAGTCAAGTTGTCAGCTAGGTAGTCCAGACTGTCAGTCGAGAGATCGCGAGATTAAATCCCCACCAGGGTAGAAATTTTTATCACGATTTCTGCTCCATTTGCGCCTCCTTGCTAAATCAGCTGTAATGAGTACACTGACCATACACCGTGAGTACTAAGGTCAAGCGACGAGGGAGATGACTGGCTACGCGCCCCAATATGCCGAGGCTAAGAAATGTTGAGTTCGCAAGCACTTTATACCCTTGGCCAGTGTTTCCATTAGAGTCCAAAAACAGGACTTATTTACGCCATGACCAAGAATTTTTTGGACGTAGCTCATTTCTTTCGGCCATCACACCGAAAAATCTGGACGTTTTGGACGTTTTTTAACGGACGTAAAAACGGGCATTGTTGTGCGTTAACGGAAACACTGCCCTTGGCTGATTCTCAGGTTATGACTGACCACCACTGTTAAGTCAACAGCTTATGACCTTACCCTACGAGTCGAAAATGGTTATATTTATTTAGTCACTAAGCGCATTGGCTTTATTTTTATCAACGCAAGAATGCGTGTTAGAGATGTTTAAGACGAACATTGTATTACTAATTGTTTACCACACATCTTGTGGCCTCCCTCCTCAGTAACTTGCGTCAATGATAGGGTAGAGTGGGGCAAAACGCCCCCGCGGGGCAAAACGCCCCCTCCCGGCCCTGTCCCCCCTGTGCCATGTAATGAAATTTTTGAATGTTCTGGGGTTTCTTAGTTGTACCCTAATGAGATAATCGTCAGTTATTTATCTTTAGATGCTTTGCTTATTTTTATTTTAGAAAAATTGATTTTTTCGTGTTTCCTTATAAGAGTCAGCCGCCAATTCTGTATGCCAAATGGTGCCAAAATGCTAGATATAGCCAATAATACAAATATAGGTCTAAAGTATACCCTATATCGAATAACTGTGCACAATAAATGGGGCTTTAACATATCAATTTTTTATTATATGGGCAATCTCACAAGGTAGCACCAAGCGGGGCAAAACGCCCCCTATGGAAAATGCTGACATGGGGCAAAACGCCCCCCTCACCTCAGAGTCACCTGAAGCAAAGCATATTTTTTTATTTAATTATTTTTTATGACATCTTTTAAAAAAATTCTAGATCTCTTTACTTCTTATAGTTATTGTTGCATCATGGCAGTGATTGCAGTTGATTATGTGCATCGACTTTTCAGGTAGCGGGGGTCAAATCACGGGGGGCGTTTTGCCCAGGTGAGGGGCAAAACGCCCCCTTTTGAAGCACTCTGTGTTTTTTATTATTTTTTAATGTAATCTTTTGGGGCATTTTATCGGACATAATTTTACTTTACTTGGGACATTCAGTACAAGGTCTTACAATAATTTCATGCTGAAAATGTTGTTACTCACGTTGTAATTGAGCAAAACCCGTTAAAGGGGGCGTTTTGCCCCACTCTACCCTATTGTTTATTTATAACGTGTCACTTGTTTGCAAAGAAATTAGTTTTCTCATTGAAAGCTTATAATACTTACGCACAGTTCATGTTAATTATTTATCAAAACCAATAGTAAATTGTAAGCTTATTTTTATAAGCATCTACCCTGCCAGCATGCCTATATTATGGAGCCTACTTGGGACCTCCTACCCCTTCATAGGACCCGTATGGAGTACATAATTATTATTAGTCCCGTCTAATACCCAATAGAATGCTGGTTGTGTGACGAATGCAGTTCATGCCAAATAGCATTTAGAACCAGCTTTGGTTGTAGCCTAAATCTATATTTCAAGCTCAACAAACAATAGCGTCTTTGTTTTGTCCGAATCACGCGTTTCCTTGCTTCAACAATACGACTGTAAACACATCGTCTCGTGATATTTAGACATCTTGATGGATTGCATTCACTTAGTTGACATCCATTCTGATTGAGTGGCTGCTATCATGAATGTCTAAACTATCTCGTTATCTTACGTCAAATATTATTGTAAGATATAAGAACCAGATTATGCGCTAAAATGTTTCTTATTTTTCTAGATGTGCGAGTTTGTTTAATCGTCGTCTTATCGAAGCTAGCAGTTGGTGAGTAGACAATTTCTTACTTTCACAACTTCCATCCGTAATTTAAGGCGAATGCTTATTAGTTGAAAGTTTAATCATCCTAATTAGGTAAACTAATGCCGATACTATTGCAGTAGGCCTAAATGAGAACAGGAATTGAACGCAGCATTGCTCACTTAGGCGATTTATTTCACGTTTCTTTCAATGAGAGTGAATCTATTAACTAGAGAGCTAAACCTAGAAGACCTACTTTATTTAGATCTGTTCTCCAGCAAAGGACGAATTCCTAAAGTGATAAGTTCTATTATCATTCGCTGTCTAATAAAGTCAGGTACCAAAATGTATGTCCTGCGCAAGCAACAACGATGCGCAATCATGAGTTTTTGCTAAGCGGATTTGAACATGTTATGGATGGATAACGTGTAGAGCATAATTATTGCAGAATAAGCCACTCAGCCCTTTTCAACTTTATGGTTTGTAGTACCGGTATCTTGTGCACAAATGGGTAGGCTAAGGTGAGATGTTTGAAAGTGTTCATTCGTGTTTATTGTTTAGCTGCAGGCGATGACGATTTACAGTTTGACTTAAACTGCCAATTAACGAACAACTGCTTTGGAAGAACGATCAAGGATTTGACCGATGAAAGACCAAAGACATCGACGGTTACTGACATAACAGTTGCTTCAAGCACTCAATCTGCTTTAACTGATATAGAAGATGCAGCAAGAGGAACATCAGACACTCGCCTTTCATTGCACACTGCAGAGGAACCATCAACCGAATTACTTACTTCCAGCTGTGAAACTACACAAGGCATCAATGTTACACTCATTACATCGACACCATTCTCTGCAACCAAACAACTCACTAAAGCTACACAGAAAACGTCTCAAGCACCAACGAAAACTTCTGAAGTCTCCAAAACGTCCGCTGTCGCTATGACAACAGCAAGAGCATTGAAATCAACTCCTGCGTTGACAGCATCGAAAGGTAGAATTCAGATTCACACCAAAATGAACTGAGTGCTATTTATAGCAATATTATGAAGAATGGGCTACTGATATAATTGTGGTTGGTTGTTAATTTACCCAACCACATGTAATATTTGTCCTGTAATACTTGGGATTAGTACTGCTGTTGGTGAACAAAGGTTTTCTGGACCTGTATTTTTTGTTACTACCTTCTTAATCTCTTCGCTCTACACAATCGTTGATATCGTTACGATAACCCAGTTCAAATCATCAGGGGTCTGCTTACCCACCATGTTGGGAGATTGATCTTTTGTATTTTGATCTGATTACGGCTTTGGTATTTTGTTCGCCATCGTTGATATTTGTCTGCATTGTGGCAAATGGCGGGGATATGGCAAATGTCATTCAAATTAATATCATGAAGTGTGATGGCATTGCATTTCCATCCTGATAAATAAGGTTAGATCATGAAAACTCGACAATTCATTTCATGTCATGAATACAATTTTACAGTAGCATAATTATTGCACCTCGATCTTGTGTGTCATTTGTCTTCCTGATTTAAATTGCTGTGATGCACGATTATTGCAACAATAAAACAACTTTTCTTTACAATTTTCGTGGATTAACAACAAACAATTTGTCTTGACGCCCAGGAATCCGAATCCATCTAACACAGTTTCAGTGTTTATTCATATAAATATTTTCACTTAAAATAATACTTTTCTTCATTGCAGTGTACAACATCCATTTACTCAGAGAGTTTGACACGTTTCTCTGTAATCCCAGGAGTGTCATCAATCTAAGGAGCCTTATCTACGTATTATGTATCAACCCTTATCGTAAGCCTGAAGTCACATTACGAGCTTACGAGGATATCTATCCGTACGACCTGCTATTGATAACTATTGTAGAAGAGATTAATGGCCTATCAACTTACGACATGGATGGCATTCAAAACCCAGCAACTATATACGTTAGTGACCATGCTGGCCGATGCATCTGGAAGATAGATATGGATAACAATAGAGTCTCTCGCTGGCTCTCGGAAATAGGCCTTTATTTCAGCTTGTCAATAACTAATGATAATCAACTACTGTTGCTGAGAAGTTTTGAATACCCGAAGCATTTGGAAATTTACGATCAACACGCCAAACTTCTACGAAATGTTAGAATCTCAAACAACTTCATAGGTCGATTGAATGCCATACAGAAACCGAACGGAGAATTCATCGTCAGCCACGGTTATAAAACCATGTCCAGATGGTTTCGTGGTTCTAAAGAGCAAAGCATCATAAGTGTTCTAAGCACTAGTGGTCGAATAATCGAACAATTTCTCCTCAAAGAAGATTTTTCCTACGAGGAAATGCGATTGTTTCTGGATGCAGACAGCAATAATCTTGTTGTTGTTGACATGCAGAATAGACATTTCTATCTGATTGACCTGAATACTCAAACCCGAATAACCAAACTCAGTTTCCTCTTCTTTCTTGATAAGTTTAATGCCCTGTATTACGACGGAAAGAGAAAACAATTTATCAGGCTTCGTCCCTCAAGTTTTGAAATTTTCACTTTGGAAAAAAATGAAGAGATGCTGGTTAAGTAGAATAACTGTAATAGTAAGCTTATTTATAGTTTACAGCTCAACATGTCATGCAATGATTATATGATTGTACAAGGACATCATTTTCATTCTAATAAATAAATAAAATTCATAAACTGTAAAAAGTGTCTGGCATTCTTTTCATTGCTATTATAAATAAACTATTATAACAGACTATTTATGATAAGGCATTTACATAAAAGTAGCGGCCTCATAGCGTACTTTCCAAACATGGCACTGCAGGAGACGAACTGCGAGAGACATCCATTTAGCTTTAGAAGTTTAGAATCCTTAACATCTTAACCTCGGCATAATATTACAGCGGATGACCAGTTCTCTTCTCCGTAGTCTGACCCTTCCAAAGACCACCTGGCGTCAGAAATGTCAACAAACGTGCCTGCTGAATTATTGTCAGAGATCAGTATAGTAACTTTAGAGCTTTTTGAACATGTGGCCATAATAATTTGCTCTGGACTCTTAAGAGACTCACTTTTCAGCTGTTGGATGGCCACGTGTTGATCGCTTCTGAGAGACTCTTAAGTTGCGGTTTATAAATGTCTTGTTCCATTACATTACACTACATTGTGCATCGGCTGCAGTTCAGAAGATTCGCTGTATGAAGGAATGATTGGATATCATATTTATAAACGAATGATCAATACTAATACTGAGAAATCTGATCCGTGGCCTTTTCCTTTGTCCAAAAATAAACAGATCTCATTGTAATATCTCATCTTTGTCCTTCCCTCTCTAGACTCATGGCAAGTGAATAATTATTATATTATTGATGATGTATCTCTGGATAATTACTCTAACTTGATGCAAGAAGATATTAAATGGAGAAATGATTAATTGGTAAAGAAGTCAAAGACAAAGGTAAGAGGGGCGAAGGGAAATAAGGACTGGAAGAAGAAAAAGAGGATAGGAAGAAGAAAAGGAGGGAATAATGGAATGAATTGCGGAGGAAAGGCGGATCAAGAAGAAGACTGATGGGGTGTGATGGGGTGGGCACTGTGAGAGAGGAGTGTAGCTAACGCTGAGCAACAGAAGATTTGTTTCCGGAGTGGACATTCCGCCTACAAGCGCGCAGTTGAGACTGAATGATAACAAATCTGTTTGAAAATAACTGTGCATTAGATTTGGAGCATATCTCGTTTAAAGTCAAGTCCTGTCCACAAACTAATGATTTATATGACTCGATTAGAAACTGACAGTTTCTAAGAATTATCTGAAATAAGAATCTCCGTTCAAAGAGGAGCAAGACAAACTTTGGATCATTGAATTTTGTTGACTATCCGCCAAGATTTACATGACTCGCTTTTTCATAGTAAGTGCCAACTGTAAAATAAATGTTTATGGTCTCTCAAAAATCTTTCAAAAGCGCGTTGTTCTATCCAATGCAATGAATAGTTGACAGTTGCTTAGTTAGATAGCTTAAGATGCCTGTCGTTGCCTTTGGCATGGTATGTCTTTAATTAGGGCGTTTCTCAGAATGAAGTCGACGGCAAAAACAATGGGTGTCATTCATTGGGCCAGAAGCAAGTTAAAACCAATTCAATACCCGGCTTTGTATAATGAAATCTAAAACCAACACTAGAAACGAAGACATTCATTTTAAACACCAGTATAAATGTGTGAAATTTTATTCACAGAAGCCCCAATTATTGCTTTTATTTGCTCAAGTGCTGTTCTAATTGTTATTGGACATTTATTAGACTGGTCTAAAGCGCTCTCTACGCAAGTCGAGCGGGTATTAAATTTCATGAAGAGGTCAGCCACGCTAATAAGAAGCAATGTTTAGATAACTAGAAATATAACAATAATTATATTAGTAAACTCGCCAACTAACGATTTTCCATTTAGATTTAACAGAATGATGTCACCGTGAACAGAGTTCCTGGTCTAGAAGCGTGGAATGCTTGGAACGATGTGAGACAGTGAGAACGACAGAGTCGTCTGCGCTAAACAATACTAGCGTTGTTCTTGTCTCCTACTTTGATTCTCCGCACTAATCTTATCATTTTTCATCGCCTCCAGCACTAGCCTGTAATTCTGGATACGCCCTAACCAGGTCTGCTTCTATCTAATTTCACGCATTCGTTACAGGGCAATGAGAATTCGCACTGAATGTAATCTTCGTTTATTAATTCAAACTGACATGTAGGCCCTATGCAGTGAGATTACATGATTTAATAGTGACAGATATCAAGAAGTTTAACAAGAGCCTGAAATGTGGGAAAATACAGAGTCCAGGTTGACGACAAAGGAGGGATCAGGAATTTTTAGAAGGTCAGGCAAAGCCCATAAACTTGTATGAATTCGGTTTTAGATGAGTTCAAGCACACGAGAATTAGTGAATGCGTGAAATTTGATTTTCAGAAGCACTGAAATTTTCTACTTTAGCCTTAGTTAGAGCATAGTTACATTGGAGTTCAATTTTCTGCCTCTGCTGAGTAGGTTTATTTCTATGACTATTTTTTCTTACCAACTGGAGAGCTGTTTGTTGAGTGGTCCATACGGAAGTCCATCGTTGACTTCTTCGTTTTCTGTCCCTTTCTCATAATATGATGGCGATGTCCAGTCCTCAGATCGTCTGCTCTTCGTTCATTCATTCATTCATTCATTCATTCAGATATTTATATAGCGCCCCTACCAGATTTCTACTCAGAGGCGCTCCCGACTACTGCGCGGACGCTGAATCGGAGTTTCACGCCGAAGCGCATGAGCAATTGCGAGTGAAGGACTTGCCCAGGGTCCTTACGCGGCGGCTTTGAGGTGGATTCGAACCCGCAACCCTCCGGCTGCAAGGCACCGAACATACCCCTACACCACCGCGCCCCACAAAACGTTGTTCATCCGTAAGACCACAGGTGAAGTGACTGAAGCCGTCGTTAGAAACATCGCTCTGTCGTCTTTATCTGCAACTTCTACATTCTCTGCGTTTTTGTAATTATCGGCATTTACTCTATCTTAAAATGCTTTTAATTTTGATAAAGATCGGTTGATTTCATCTGTTCATTGGAGAAGACATTTCCTCCTCCATCGTTGACTCATCTCCTTCATACGTCGTTTTATTCATGGAATTGTCGTTAGGCCTACTACTTAACGTGACGTCCATAGGGCGCTTATCCCCGTCTCTGCACATTTTCTTTTTATGATAATTGAAGTTCAACTGCCAAGTCTTCTGACCTAACAAATCGTTTGTATTCTCTCTTATATCTCAGCGGAAACATGATTTTACTCCAAAACAAAAGAAGAATTATGACGGAGTAAATAATTCAGTAAACTCCATGACCAGTAAAGAAAATCGGGCGATGGTTTAACGGCAGCTTATGACAACATTGGCCGTTGCCCCCGACCAGTGGCGTAACGAAGGGAGAGCAGCCGAACGTTGTATGAAGTGTTATCCATGACTTCGCTTAATCTTGCGGATTCCAAAGCAGTGGCGTCATTTGGGGGGCAGGGGGCATTTCCCCCCTGAATTTTACTATTTATATGTATGTCAGTGCATTGGATGAAATAATATATCTTTATTCGTCACTAGGAGTCTAGGACAGCTGCAGCCCTTAAAAACAGCCACTTGTGCTTTTCCAAGTATATTGCTGTGTTTGTCTACATCTAGGGCCTACATATACATGTAGAGTGAGGTTGGCCAACATAATTATTTTATCGATAGGCCTATAGTAAAACGCAAGAGGCCAATTACAAATCAATTCAGGCTTTTACGATGGTTGAGAACACTTGCAATTGAATTCCTCTGTCGTCAATAGATCCTAAAATTTGATCGATAAATTTAATTGAATTGGTTAGTCTTGCAGGTAAAGATTTGAAATCGAAAGTAAAAGCGAAGGCATGGAAAATAATTATTGATCTATTAATTTCCAGTGACGCAGATTCATTGAGCAAGCGACGAACGATAACTAAGCCTAGACCTACTCATTAGTACCAAACCACTTTAGCAGTGATGAGTGGCAAGATGAGTGGCAAGATAAAATCTAAGAGTGACAAAGGTATTGGTGGTTTGAATTGGCTAAAATCTTGATGCAGATAACGTAACGTTGAAGTTTGAAGATAGCCATAAATGACGTTTTAGACAAATCGATTGGCTTGCGAGATATGCAAGCTCATCGAGGGTCAGCAAAGTCCGTAACTGAAGACTGACAACAGTGATAAGACTTAGGCTAAACAGCTATGATAGGCGACACCTACACCATTCTCTATACGGGAATGTTAGCTTAGCAATTGAAGTTTACGAGGATTGTTTAGTTTTCATGTGTCTTCTTTAGTAGATATTGGGACTTTCTAATAGACAAACAAAGAAAAACTTACAGGTATTTCACGGCATGTTATTAGCAAGTCAAGTCACAGTAAGATTACATGACGTAGTAGTAACAGATGATGACAAGTTTAACAGTAGTCGAATTTAACTGTATGGCAGCCTGAAAGGCGCCCATATACCCTACTCTTCATTTTACATGCGCCTCCTAGAGAATTGAAGGCTGAGACAACCTTATGGGCTAAAGAACGTTCTTCTTTTCGTATGTAGCCTACTAAATGTTACTTTAAAGACTGAACAATCTCGCTCAATTTTAACACAACTCTGCTTAGCTGTAACAAATAAATAAGAGAACTCTTATGAGTTCGCAGAGAGACAGAGTGCACAGTGCAATCTTACCACGATAGAGAAGATAGACCCTGACACTTGGACCTTTAACTTTGGAACGGAAGAGAACAGTTAAAGACTTATGTTCTTCGTTCTGCTTTGGTTCTTGAAAACGAACGAATCTTCGTCGTCTGAAAAGAAATCGACTTATCTTATAAGGTCATTTGTGCTCTAACATTATAGCCTACCTCTTCTGTTGCGCGATCAAACGAATGATTGAAGGACTCACAGCCACAATAGGATGTAACCTCTCACGCAGAAGCACCTAAGGACGCACGCGTTGGACAGTACTACATTCATCAGTCAGGCATTTTTATTAGATTCAATCGATACTCCAAACTGATTCATTTATTAGTTTTACTCGATACTCCAAAGTGAATAGGCCTAAGCCAAGTGATGATTTAATAAAACGAAATCTGTAGCATTTGTATTTATTCACGTTGTCAAGAAAAAGCTTAAATGTAACAAATCGTCATTGATTGCAGTCAAAGCTACACAATATTTTGACGCAATATTTGTTGATTTTAGCCCTATAAATAAAAATGGCGATCCCTAAAGTGAACAAGCAGAGCTATGATTTAATGCTGTCTAAAGCTAAAGTGTAAACAATCGTGATCGAATATTGCTAAGGCTACACAATTGTGACGCAATATATGTTGTTATTAGGCAATACTTAACCCTATAACGAAGATGGCGAATGCAAGAGAGAAAGCTGTAACCCAACTTCGAGAAATAACAGAATGTTCAATCTGCATGAATTCATTCACTGATCCAAGAATGTTGCCATGCATTCACACATTCTGTTTCCAGTGCCTCAAACGCACTGCAGAAACGACGCGGAAGAAGCCAGGAGACAAGGTGCCTTGTCCGCTGTGTCAAAGACAGTTCATCATTCCACCAGAAGGAATCACTGGTCTACAGAGAAACTTCTTCATGGAAAACTTTATGGAGTACATGATGAACCTGCAAATGGAGAGTGACTCCCCCAGCTGCTATTCGTGTAATATCAGGAATGACGGGAAAAGAGGAAGCATATCAAGAGCCACGAAGAGATGCTTGGAATGTAGAGATGACTATTGCGATAGTTGTTCGAAGGTCCATCAAATTCAGAAAGTTACTAAAAATCATCATATTGCAAACATTGGAAGCGAGACCGAGGAAGAAATTAGACGAATGACTAAAGTGAAATCCTGCACCAAACACATTCATAAACCGTTGGACTACTATTGCGCCGAATGCAAGAAAATCGTTTGTGTCTCGTGTTTCGTTGAAAGTCACAAATTACACGATTGCAAAGATGTGACTACAGTCGATGAAGAATTTCGCCAACTGATAGAAAAGAGAGCATGGAAGATACCGACCTACGTGAATGAAATGCTGTTATTGAGAAATATTAAGAAGAAGAGAGAAGCAGATTTCGTGAAGGAAATAGCCGAAACAGAAAAAGTAATTCATGAAAGACATGAGGAACTGAAAGACATGATAGATCGACATACACAATCACTCTTGACTGAGTTATCTCTTATAAAATCACTTCATTTAAAGGAATTGGAAAATCAAATGGAGGAAATTGACAGATGCTGCACCATATTGACAAGTTTCGAGGCTTATTGCATTGAATTAAAATCGAAAGGAACGGCCAGCGACATCTGCAGTTCGATTGACCAGTTAATTCTTAGAGCAGACGAGTTAGAGAAAGATCACGAGGCATTCATTGGTAGCGCACAACAATCAGTCAAAGTCTCTTTCCAAACAATAGATTTGAGAGACGTTTTACAGAATTCCAACGGAAATTTTGTCGGAAACATCGAAGGTAACATTTGCCTTTTTTCATCAAAATTGAGGCTTTAGTTTAGAGCCAATTATGACTAATGTGGCATAAAATCGGACAATAAACTGTGTTACTCAAGATGAAATAAGATATCTTCAGATTATGTTAGATAATGTGTGTTTATTTATATGTGTGATTGCATGGATACATTATGTAATTATGTCTGTATGTATACATATCTATGTATGCGTGTATAGCATATGTCATTTGGTCTACTTCAGCAGGCACTCATGCTTGCATGTACCAAGATGCCTAACGGCACTCATGCTTGCATGTACCAAGATGCCTAACACAACGCATTTTTGTACCTTATAAAGCACAGAATTAATCATACTTCATTGGATTATATAATTATGATTTAATTAGAAATCAGAATGGATGTTTTATTAACTAACGTATAAGAATGGCCTATGAAAATAAGCAGTTTGTTAAATGCTGTGTTGAAATTTCAATTGTGAATTATTATGTCTTTCAACAGTTAAAACAGAAACCACTGTACTGGTTGAGAACTTCGCTGTTGTCCTGGGATTGGACGATGGCCGCCTGACTATAACAAAGGATGTCGTCAAAATAAATCTAGATCCGTCGAATAAAATCTCAACACTAGAACAAATACCAACTGAAATGGTGATCGAGACATTTGCCGCCGTTTACTGTAATACGATGTACGTAACTGGATTAGGAGTCAATTGTGGTGAAATCTGGAAGTACAACATAGCTTCTGGTTGGATGAAATGTGCATCTTTAGTTCAAGGCAGACGTAGACATAGCGCAGCGTTTATCGATGAAGTATTGTACGTCTGCGGAGGACGTGAGTTTACTAATAACCAGGTTATAGACAGTGTTGAAGCCTACAATGCAGTCACCGACAAATGTAGAATAGTTGGAAAGTTGGGTCATTGTGTCAAGAGTTCAGGCAACTGTGTTCCATTTAAGAGTTCACTGTATATTTTTGGTGGATCAGGTATAGATAACAAGGCGTTTAATGACGTTCAAGTGTACAACACAAGGCAGAACATTTGCACACTGCTTTCGAAGCCAATGCCATCTGCTCATTCTAAGATGCGAGCTGTAATTTGGAAGACATCTGCTATTCTACTTGGACGCAATACTTGTTTTATTTTTAACTTTGAGACGGAAACGTGGCAAACAAGAAAACAGTTCAAGACTGATGTTAATCATTTTGGTTTGGTTCTGAAGACTGAAAGAGTCTATGTCATCGGAGGAGGAATCTCCGAAAGGGGTTTCGATGATGATGAAATATGGAAATGCAGAGACGACGTACGTTATATCCCTCTTCGGAATATCCTCCACGATAAACCGATCGGGTGGAAGATTCACGCAACATTACCTCAACCAGCTCTTATACACGCCTACGACAAATTGATTTTCTTTGTTTCTTAATTCAAAAAAGCGGTGTATTATTGTTTAAGCCTAATAATCATTATGCGATTGCTATTATCGTTATATTATAAAGCCCAGATACCTTCTCCTCTTTTTTTCTCACGGCTGAAATTTCATAAACCATTCTTTCTGATTCGCCTTTTTTAACATAAGACATTTCTTCATTAGAACATTTATTTATTCGCAAAGTCTGTGGTAAAAGTAAGTAAGTAAGTATATTCTTTATTAAACCAATTGCATATCCGCACTGTGGTGTACATACATTTATAATACATTTATACAGAGTATACAATTCTTATTATAAACCATCTGCGTGTGAGATTGTCCGCTTGTAGAATAAAACGGTCATGTAATCTCGGGCGCAGGGAGTAGGGGAGTGCCTTTTGGGAGGGAGTAGCCCATGGAGTACATGCCCCGGGTTTCCCAAGACCGCAGAGAAGAGGCGTGAGTCAGCTGAATTTAAAGCTTCTCTAGAATGCGTGTTAAAGGTGTTAATTACTTTAACATCACTATTGAAGGCGGTGCTGTTGTGATGTATTTATACAGTGCAATGTGTCAAGTATATGAATAACTAGCTAACCATACATACGTGATGACAATGAAAGTTTTCAGATTAAATTAGAATATTTTATCAAAATAATCGTTTGTGGTCGAGGTCAATGTGCTTGACTGTCTGTAATTCTTGGAAGGCATCTGACCTTCCAGGTAGCGGCCTTCTTGCCTCCTTCTTGAACCGTTGTCTGGTAATTCTTCGATAAAAGCAAACGTCGGCTGATCATAAGAGACCTGATAACTTCTTCGTCTCTCTACCTTTTTAAGAATTCTATATCCAGTGTATCTATAGGACTTTTGTAAGACAAAGTCCTACATCTCCAGTGGAAGATCGTACAGCTGAAATGCAGGCAGAATAGCAGATGTAACATGAACCCTGGAAGACTATAGGCCTACATTGGATATCATGATTAGTTTACCAGAAGATTATGAGAATACCTCCGTCTAGGCTGTATATGATATAAATATATATAAATAATAAATTAGTATAGGGCGGAAGGGATGCCTGGAGCCAATCCTCATCCGATAGTTCCACATTCAAAATACTCAACAGTTCATTTCTTAACAGTAGTAGAAGCGGTACAAGCCAAATTTGGTTAGTATACTGCATTTTTTGAACACGGATTGCCGCTTTGCACAGTTGTAGTTGACACCTAAGAGAACATTTTAGGAAGGGGAGGCATTCGAAATTTCCCTTAGAATTCAAGATGGCGGCTTTTTTCAAAATGGCCGACCGAAATTGAGATTTTTAAATATCTCGGCTTCTAGTTCACTTAGAATCATTATCTTGGTGTCTAAACATACATATTTTGGGGCAATGATTCTAATGGGGCCATCGCGGATTAGCCCCGGTCTCATCGGTCGGCCATTTTCAAAAATGGCCGACGAAAATTGAGATGTTCACAATTTCTCGGCTTCTAGTTCACTTAGAATCGTTATTTTGGTGTCTAAACATACATATTTAGGGGCAATGATTCCACTAGCCCCTCAAGTCCGACTCACACCTTAACGTGGTGAGGGGTGGCAACAGTCAGTACGGGAGTGCCTGCTGAGGCTAGGCCATCGCAGAGTAGCCCCGGTCTCATTGGTCGGCCATTTTTCAAAATGGCCGACGAAAATTGAGATTTTCAATATCTCGGCTTCTAGTTCACTTAGAATCGTTATTTTGATGTCCAAACATGCACATTTAAGGGCAATGTTTTGACTAGGGCCTTCGCAGATTAACCCATGGTCTCATCGGTCGGCCATTTTCCAAAATGGCCGACCGAAATTGAGATTTTATTTTCCAAATCACACGAATCTAAGGTCTTTGTCCATCCCCAATGAGCTGAAGATGGCATATCAGTTATGATACTGTCTGCCTGACCACACACAAATGTCACACATGCCCACCTTGTTATATGGCTCGAACAGTGTGTAAGACTAGCGCATCACATGTGGGAGGAAGAATTGGCAATGGTGTCACTTTAGTAGCGGACAGATAGGCGAGCGCCATGCCGCAATGACGAACAGTCCTGAAATTCTCTCTCACAATATTCTCCAAATGTTTTTCAGAGCTTTTCCATAGGCGACAGCATACAGCACCTCTCCATAGGCGACATCATCCAGAGCTTCTCCATAGGCGACATCATCCAGAGCCTCTCAATAGGCGACAGCATACAGCCCCTCTCCATGGGCGACATCATCGAGAGCCTCTCCATTGGCGACGTCATCTAGAGCCTTTACATAGGCGACATCATCCAGAGCCTCTCCATAGGCGACGTCATCCAGAGCCTTTACATAGGCGACAGCATACAGTGCCTCTCTTAGGCGACATTATGCACAGACTCTGTATAGGCGACGTCATCAAGGAAGACTTGGCAATATCCTAGCTGAATTGATAATCCAGCTGAATTTTGTGGAAGTTCAGGTGCTTTTGTTTATGACGGTGTAGACCTCATATGATAATGGCATGAAGCCACGTTGTTAAAAAACATTTGGAGTATATTGTGACAGGACAGTTCGTTGCGGCATGGCGCTCGCCTAACTGGCCCAGTTAGCTACATTGGTAAGAGCGTTGGCTGCGCGTCTCATGCACCTCTGAGAAAGAGAGCATGCGGACCGTGGCTCGCTTCCCGATGCCAGCTTATTTTCAAAGATTTAAATCTCGGGCTAGCACGGTCCTTGCACGGGGACCTTAAATGGCGTGGCGTCCATTCAAACGGGCGAGCGGTGGTGAAGGATCTCACCCGATCAATTCATTGAAAAATGAGCAAGGTCAAGGCCATAATTATAAGGTCGCTATAGAAAAACTCGAACATTTGCATCTGTATGCGACCAAAGTGACACCATTGTCAAGTCTTCCTCCCACATGTGATGCGCTAAGTCCTACACACTCTTCGAGCCATATACGAAGGTGGGCATGTGTGTGGTCAGGCAGAGAGTATCATAACTGATACGCCATCTCCAGCTCATTGGGGATGGACAAAGCGAGGTGAGGTGTGGACTCCACAATGGACTACCCAACCAGCAGTTTGGCAGATATGCAGAGAACTATTGAAATGTGGGTGCAAGGAGGGTTGTACGTCAAATAGATGCTCTTGTAAATGTACCGGTGACCCATGCACACTGAAGTGTTCCAACAGTTACTGTAGAGGGAAATGTTCGAATCCTAGCTAAGGAAGTAATTTCTTACATTTCACGAAAGAAAGATAGATAAACTAGGACTAGTAGAATGTTTTATAAATCCATGGAAGACTCTTATTATTAAAACTTTTAGATACCAGCCACAGTAATGAGGGAAGCTGCCACAAAGAAATTGGAAAACAAGCACTGAATGCAGAAAGTATTTATTTGTTTCTTGTTTAAAACAATTTCGCCGTTTTGCAAATAAATTTACCTTCTTTGGCTTCATTTTGATGGCTTATGTTAATTTTGACCCTAGGCTATAGATTCGTGTTATTTGGAAAATAGAAATCTAAATTTCGGTCGGCCATTTTCCAATGAGACCATGGGTTAATCTGCGAAGGCCTTAGTCGAAACACAGTCCTGAAATGTGCATGTTTGGACATCAAAATAACGATTCTAAGTGAACTAGAAGCCGAGTTATTGAAAATCTCAATTTTCGTCGGCCATTTTGAAAATGGCCGACCATGAGACCGGGGCTACTCTGCGATGGCCTAGCCTCAGCAGGCACTCCCCTACTGACTGTTGCCACCCCCTCACCACGTTGAGGTGTGAGTCGGACTAGAGGGGCTAGTGGAATCATTACTCCTAAATATGTATGTTTAGACACCAAAATAACGATTCTAAGTGAACTAGATGCCGAGAAATTTTGAAAATCTCAATTTATCGTCGGCCATTTTGGAAAATGGCCGACCGATGAGACCGGGGCTACTCTGCGATGGCCCTAGTTGAATCATTGCCCCTGAATATGTAGGTTTAGACACCAAAATAACGATTCTAAGTGAACTATATAGGAGCCGAGAAATTTTGAAAATCTCAATTTATCGTCGGCCATTTTGGAAAATGGCCGACCGATGAGACCCGGGGCTACTCTGCGATGGCCCTAGTGGAATCATTGCCCCAAAATATGTATGTTTAGACACCAAAATAACGATTCTAAGTGAACTAGAAGCTGAGATATTGAAAATCTCAATTTTCGTCGGCCATTTTGAAAAATGGCCGACCGATGAGACCGGGGCTAATCCGCGATGGCCCCATTAGAATCATTGCCCCAAAATTTGTATGTTTAGACACCAAGATAATGATTCTAAGTGAACTAGAAGCCGAGATATTTAAAAATCTCAATTTCGGTCGGCCATTTTGAAAAAGCCGCCATCTTGAATTCTAAGGGAAATTTCGAATGCCTCCCCTTCCTAAAATGTTCTCTTAGGTGTCAACTACAACTGTGCAAAGCGGCAATCCGTGTTCAAAAATGCAGTATAAATTCGTGTACCGCCTGGACTACAGTGAGTCAAATCTGGTTGGACTAGGACAGTCAGCGATTCAGCGCATATAAGGCTGAGGAGCGCATTTTGTAGAGGAGCTTCCGCACTCTTAGTCCATTTCGCAACAGGATTATATTAGGGCTCATGCGAATGAAGCATGGAAATCCTCCATAGCGCTCGTTCCAAGTTCAACCGCCTTCTTACTCATTACCATATAGACGGCTGGCCCACTAGCGTCGCCTTTCCAAGTGGAGTTGTCTTTGTCGTAGAATGAGGGATCTTAGACTTTATTGTCGTAATTCTGGAAGACTATTACGTGCGGTTGAGTTGAAGCCCAAGGTCAGCACCGTCAGCTGACTCCTGAGCGATCAACTGAACATCGTGGGCCACCACTTACACCTTGTCTCCCAGCGTCAGATCGACTCTAGGAATCTAAACTCCGATTTGAGCGTTTACAGGATCGGCTGTAGTGTGAGGCAGAATTATTATAAGTCATTTATTATTATTACCATTATCATCATCATCATCATCATCATCATCATCATCATCATCATCATCATCATCAGCAGCAGCATCATCATCATCATCATCATCATCATCATCATCATCATCATCATCATCATCATCATCATCATCATCATCATCATCATCATCATCATCATTATTATTATTATTATTATTATTATTATTATTTAATCCATTGATTTCAATGGCGCCCGTTTCAGTAACCAATCATCCTTAAGCTGTACGATGACGTTATCTAATACGACGTTTTCGTCACAAAAGAATTACGAAACAACCTTCTATTTGCAAATGACAGTCTGTTCCACAGATTATTTCGTTTATTATCCGTAGTCTATGACTGTTCCACATTGTATCAGTCAGTACTGTGAAATTTAAATGTAAGGCTGCAACGAAAGTTTGATATCCGGTATCAAAAGAATCAGTTCCTTTATAAGTGAAGATTCGTAGGAAAGATGTCGTTGCCAAACAATTCAGGTGACAGAAAGGATCAAGTTGGCATCCTGGAATTAATTCTGCAGAAGAATACGAAGACCATTCAGCAGCAAGGACACCGTCGCATTCTAGGTAAACCTGGTCATTGGCTTATCGATAGGTGCATCTGATACTTATGTTACTATATTGCTACTTCGGTCAAGACTGTAGCCTTTGCTAAAATATAAGTCTGTCTGAGAAGCCATTTGGTCTGCTCAGGTCTCCATAAGTAGGCCTACTGTCGAAAGTCGTTATGAAGTTGATAAAATTGATCAATACAGGACTGGTGTTTCCCACATTAAATACTCTTTTGTCGTTTGTCTGAGAATGAATATTTGCTCGCAGCAGGATCTTCGTATGATTAAGTATACGTTTAAAATTTTCATCTTGATCATGCGCCACAACTCATCAAGACAGCTTTCGGCTAAAACTTTGCTTAGCTTAGGAAACTGGTTACACCTTCAGCCTATAGACACCTCGCATGCTATTGATAGAGACGCATTGTAAAGGAGCTAGATGATTCATTCGATTCGTTCTGATTCTTTGGACGATAGATGTCGGCGGTCAGGCGATGCATGCGTTGGAGACGAAAAAGCAGCCGGACAATCTGAGTACGTGGTTGGCTGTGGAAGAGGCGATGGAAGAGATCGACCAAGTGCATCAGTGCCAGACGAAACTGACGCTGAAGAAACTGCGACAAGAGATGGAAAAGGAACAGGCAAAAGAGTTGCTCCAACAACAACAGGTTAGAAGTGGAGGCTGATTCACTGACAGGCGCAGTAGCTTGCTAATTAATCAGTCTAATGACTGCCAGAGGAACTGAGATCGTGACTGCAATGGAGTCCAGCCATGAGCTTTGTAATAATCACATGTTTACGTATACTATACATATAAATGTATAACACGTGTGTATCTATACACAAGCGTATATATCTATTATATATATATATATAATATTTTTTTATTTATATTTATGTATTTATGCAAGAACAATCAAAGCGCTCTGTGAGGGCAGAACACAATGAGCGCTACTGAATGGAGGCCATTCAGTAGCGATGAGGTGGAAAAGAAAGAAGAGGAGAGGAGGTGGAAGGAGACATCGCCCAGTTGCTGTGAGCGGCGCTATATAAATTACTAATTAAATTACATTTACATTACAATGAAAGTAATGCATCTTTTCTGTCTCGTATTACGTGATGCAGTTGGCAGGAGGAACTTATCCATGCGTATGAGACAACGTTCGCCTTCTCTTCTCATTCTAATTCTTCTTCATCTTCCGCTTCCTTCTCATATGTTCCTATGGCTTTCCATTCCTCTTCTCTTCCTTCCTTCTTTCTTCCGTCTTTCTCCCTCCTTCCACCTCCTCTCCTCTTCTTTCTTTTCCACCTCATCGTGATCGTTATTAGGCTATCTTCATCGCCCAGTTGCATAATGTTCATAATGGGTTAATTAGACACCACAAAACTAAGCTTTTGATTTCGTATCTGCATATCCATTATGTTTTCTGTAAACGATAATTGATCGGAATTTCTTTGTCAGAATTATCAGACAATAGCCGAGCGGGAGATGAAAGAATTTTTCCGGAACATGGAACTCAGGCTCAAGCGGCTTGATAAGTAAGAACGATCATCTCTTATTATTTGCACGATAATTTCAGTACTTTATAAAGAAGGTCACTCTGATGTAAAATAATACTAATGTAGTATTATTTCAGAATAGCTAGGCTATTTCTCACTTCCACGAGGCCTTTTGACACATTGCGCCTAAGACGCAATATTAGGCCTACTATTATCGTAAATATTAGGCCTATCATATTCATATTGCTATCATGTAATGCAAATGTAATCGAAATTTCTCAGCTCCACACAAAATGGCGTTATCGGGATACCATAAAGCTAGCGCTATATGAAATCAAGTCCGCGAATGTAAGAAGATTTAGAAGCTTCAAGGGTATTGTAGGTTACAGAGACACTTTGGTGAGGGATGCACTGAGAGGCTTTTAGCCAATGAAGTGATCTGAGAACTGGGGTTTAGTGGATGTGTTTGGGAGTTTTGGTGACTACATGAAGCATGTGGATGCTTTAAGATTTTTTATGAGAAGGCCTAGTCGAGTTGAGATGAGTAAAAGGTATAGAATAAGGAGTTGGATGTTGAGTTTAAGTTGTCTTTAAATAATTTTCTGGTTTTCAACAGACGCCAATGCTCCCACAAACGCTGTTTGCCAGTTCCAATCCAAATGGAGTGACCCTCCTATTGTTTATTCAGCCCATAGCTGTTTTATTTGTCAAAGTTACAATAATTGAATATGCAGAAACCCGAGGACTTGCGCATTTTCAATATTTGTTGAAATTTGTAGAACACAGTATCAGTGTTATTTCTATTAACTGTAACTGTAACTGAAATAGCAAAATAACTGAAAAATGTCTTGCAGTTAACTGTAACTGTAACTGAAACTGAAAAATACTGAATAACTGAAACTGTAATAGTAACTGAAAAACGAAAACTGTATAACTGAAAAATAACAAAAGTTAACTGAAAAATAAAACATGAGTGTTTTTCTTACTTACTTTTTGAGTGGTAATCCTACTCTAGTCTACGGTCAGTTTTCTATACTCATTTCACTTCTGGTTTCCTTTCAGTTTTCTATGCTAGTTTCACTTCTGGTTCCTTTTCAGTTTTCTATGCTAGTTTCACTTCCGGTTCCTTTTCCTTTCGTTGTGTTGTCTTTGGCGCTAAACCGTAAATTCGTAAAACAATCCACGACTACGAGAATAATGTTTAAGCCAAGTTGTGGTCAAAAAGTAGAAAGTGGCGTGTGGGAATATTTTGTTTACGAAGACGCAGACGACAAAAGTTGCTGTTGTGTTCACACCGTTGCTGGCAAGGACGTTGAAAACCACGATCGAGTGTGGCACGCTAATTGTTGGAACAGAGCAAGTGTTAATCTGGAACGTCGTGTTTTCCTTAAAGTAAACCGACAATACGTTAAATCGCATTGATTTGCTGCGTAAATATTTCTGGTAACTGCTCAGACTACTTGTGGTCAGTGTGTCATTAGTCATGACTTGTGAGAAAAAAATAACTGATGCTATAACTGAAAAATAAAGAGAAATAACTTAAACTTAAACTGAAAAATTAAAAAAAATAACTTAAACTGAAAAATCTGATTTCAGTTAACTATAACTATAACTTTAACTGAAAAATCATAAATTAGATAACTTTAACTGTAACTGTAACTGAAAAACCATAACTGAAATAACACTGCACAGTATACGAGATTGAATTAGACGTACGCGGACAATGCCAGCCTAAAATTAAAAAAAGCCTTAGGGGATTGGATTCAATCCGCTATCCTCCTACATAAAGGCGCTGTGCGTAACCGAACTGTTTCGATCCGCTTCGCACAAAGCACAGTCCGAACGCAATGGCTCCATTCAAGTCCATTGTCATATCAACCTGTTGAAAAAGTCTCCAGAGTGATGTGGAGCGATGTCGTACTATACTCTGCTTAGGCTTCCTTCCTTCGTACTCGTAATCTCGAGATTTCTACAGCGCTCAAATCCGAAGTCGCGGGAACCAGCTTATTCACAGGCGCTAGGTCAAAACAAAATCGATAGGTGGCGGTGTAAACACAGTTCCAGGTCAAGATCCAAAGGGATCAGGCATGCAGACAGCCATACATCTAAGGTGGATCGTGCTTAGAACTGAAACGGCGAGGGAGGGAGGTAACTCGTTTACATCCTTGTTAAACCTATGGTGCTATAGTATTTAACTATTAGGATTTGCAACTGGAGATGGAAGTGTCAGATGACGTTGGTGTCTTTACAGGCAACTGGAGAGGGAAATATCAGATGACTTGGATTCTGCGGTTCAACATTTCGACATAGGACGGCGAAAGGCTGTTCGTGAATCATCGACTCAACTCAAGACACGACTAAGAAACGAATTCGCCCTCGATAAGGAAAGAAAAATAGCAGATAACTTACGTATTGCGCGAGTAAGTAGACTTACCGCGGTTGTCTGGCTCCGAATACATCCGTTATCACGATTAACGTTAATTAGGCCTAATTATTAGACTGTGACGAACAGTTTTGATAGAGACTCCTCCGAATGTAAATGTCAATGTAGACCCCTACACTATTTTATATTGCGACCGTGTGGCCTCGAGCCTGCTCATTTTGCAATGAATTGATCTGGTGAGATCCTTTACCACCGTGAGCCATTGTCTTTCTTAAGTTGTACGGTTGCAGTTACGGTACCTCAAATTATTAAACGAAACGCCTTCGTTCCAAATTAAATTAACAGTAACAATATTAGGAAACTATGGGAACAATGATGCTGATGATGAGAATAACAATAGTAGACCATATAACAATAATAATTAGGCCGAATCAGCGTTGGCTTCTGACCCACAAGACAATCAAAATTTAGAAAAGATCAAGAAAATATTTCCTATAGGCGTCTACTCAGTGTGGCATGAGTGTGCAAAATAGACTTGTTCAGACTTCAGACGTGATAACATTTCACTGCGTCGTTCAACATTCTAATCCCGTTGTATCATGGGGAGGGGGTTTAGGATAATGGTAACACTCTGGCGCGTAGAGGCAACTGACCCGGGATCGCTTCCCGGTACCCTCTCTAAGGTCGACTCAGCCTTTTCATTCGCTAGGTGGCGTTGAAAAATAAGCAGTAGGACGTGATGGGCGCCTTGCATGGCTGCCAACAAAACAGTTAAATTCGACTTCTGTAATAACTTGTGATCATCCGTTCATACTATGATTTGTAATCATCCTGCGCCGTACTTGTTTGAAACATTAAACGAAGATCATTATTATTATTTGCCTTCGTCCGACCGCTTTCATGGGGCCGTCCATAAAGTACGTCACGCTATTTTTGACCATTTTTACCCCCCTCCCCTGTCACAAACTGTCACAAAACTCGGACCCCCTAAAGTACGTCACACTTTCGAACAGTGATTAAATAATAAAAAGGAAACAAAACAATTTGACTAAAAAAAGACTAGATTCACAAATTATGTGATAAACTCTTGTGCTATACCAGGTAGGCCTACTGAATCTGTTTATTATGGGCCTGTGAATTATGTTTAATTCAAAAATAAACTTTTATCCCAGCCAGGCCGGGTTTTAGACACGCTGGCCGGGCCGGGTCGGATTTTAGGTACGGTAGTACTATTAAAAGAACCGCTTGTGGATATTAAAGTAAAAAAGCGTGGTGTAATTTCGATTTAATATACGATGACATATGAATTTAAGTGGGTATTTATTAGATAATACAATGGCTTGGTAGGCCTATCATAATATATTTTAAAGAATGACGTAATATAATTGTTTATAAGTTCATGATAATAATGATTAAATTATTATAAATATTACCTCTGAATCCTCAAAATTTTGTATTATAATAATTACTATATATGTAAAAATTAAATTCAGAATTTATCGCTCAGTGACATAATTATGCAGCGGACAACATAGAAATAATAATACTTCCGAAAGCAAGGCTAATACATAGGCTAAACAAGGCTTTGCAACAGCATTATTACTAGCGCTCCTAGCGAGAGGAATCGTGAAAAACACATTCAGGAGATATGCATTTCATGCTATTTTGACATAAAACTAATTAAAATGTTTCAGAAAATGTTTGAAAATTATTTTTAAACCTATGAAATTCTACTAAAAATAAAAATAAATTATAAATAAAATTTAAAAAAATAAATGTGTGACGTCACACATGGCCTGACCCCCTCCCTCTGTCACAAACTGTCACACTTTCTCAAACCCCCCTCCCGTGACGTACTTTATGGACGTCCCCCATAGAATTTGCGCATATAATACAATAATAATTCTTCTCTGTTAATTCAAACGGACAAGTAGGCTACGCAGTAAGATTTACGTGATATCGTAGTAATAGACGATAACAAGTTTAATAGTCCTACATTTACCGACGCCATCTGGCGAATGGAATGCTGAGTCAACCATAAGGGGTAGCGGGAATCGATCCGGCTTCCAATTTGATGTTCTGCTTTTCGTGCCAGTGATACTACCATTTATCTATCAGCCCAACAAAAGAAACTTGACTTGGCCCGAAACTTAAAAAACGTCTCTGAATATAACTTTAACGGGAAATGAGCAATGACTCAATTTATCTTACCTTGTCTTGCAACTTACTCTAACCTGACTTAACTGACCTGATACAATCAATCAATCAATCAATCAATCAATCAATCAATCAATCAGTCAGTCAGTCAGTCAGTCAATCAGTCAGTCAGTCAGTCAGTCAGTCAAGTCAGTCAGTCAGTCAGTCAGTCAGTCAATCAATCAATCAATCAATCAATCAATCAATCAATCAATCAATCAATCAATCAATCAATCAATCAATCAATCAAAGATACGTTACCTGAGCTAAATTGTGCTAAATTATGTCAGGCGAGATTTCGTGAGAAGAGGCTGAAGACCATTCGATACGTCGAGGAGCAGAGCAAGAAAGAGACAATGGAAATACTAGAACAAAAGGCCAAAGAACACCAGCAAACACTCGACTACTTGAAAGAACGGTCTGCAGCCTAGTCTAACTTACTTTCCTTTTAACTTGATTACGTCGGCATATTTAAACGATATGAAAGACAGATAGTAAAAAGAAGGGAGGAGGAAGAATATGATGGTTTAATTGCTATCATAATGATACGGCACGGCAGTTAAAACAATATTTTAGTTAAACAAAAACAGAATAAAAAGGCTTTGGCTTTCACTTTCTTACTTTTATTCTGCCTCCCTCGATCTTTCTATATATCCTCTGCTCAACTATATGTCTGTCTGTCTTTGTCTGTCTATCTCTGAATCTAGATCTAGCCTAATATAAACATTTAGTAGCCTATGCCTAAATTTTGTGTTTAGAATCAAGACCCTGATCTCTGAAAATCTGAAACTGGAGGATTCCAGCCTTCGATTGAGTCTTGCATCTAAGGTGAGGCGATTCGAACCATTTGATTCGAAAACATTATTTCATTTCCGTCCTTAAATTGCCCTATTAGGCAATTATGTTATGTTGTAGATCCGCGCAGTTGATCGACTTTGACCATTAATAAGCACCATATGTTCATTTTCTTCGGAAACAGGTCTATATAGATCTACATCTACTTTGCCCTGTACATGTAGGCCTATTGCCCATAGACCACGACCTCAGGCGGAAGCTATACAGCGTCGGATATGGCCCGTAAGAGCGGCTGGCTGCTGAAAAACTTGGTGGTTAGGGATAAAATTATTCCGATGGAGACGAAGATGTTGTTGTTGTTGATGTGGTTGTTGATGGTGATGACGATGTCGTTGTTCGTGGTGATGATGAGGATGAGGATAATGGCTGCGACGGCGGTGGTGGTATAGGACGACGATGATACAATAATTGTCGATTGTTAAATCGTGGTTTGTGACAGGGTCTGTCCGCTGAATACCAGAAGCTGTTGAGCAGAGTCGAAGAGAACAGTGAACTGGTTCGTCCTAAGACTCCGAACGAAAACTCCGTCGAACAGAGCGCCAGTAGCAACCGAAGTTAAGACGAGGTTAAGACTCGCCGCCCCTCATCGTCCAGCGCTGACCAACAGAACACTTTCTCAGACACCTAGCTAGCTAGTCGGTCTAAAGATTAAAGAAGAATCAACGAAGGCAATTCAAAAGGCTTCGTCAGCAGAACAAACACCAGTTTAAACAACTGAATAAGAACAACTGATTAGAATTTTAAACTAAGCCAAGACTCGACGCTATTTCGACTGCAGTTTAAACTACAGCGATTGTCAAATAGTGATTCTTATGGATTTTTTTATTAGACAGTCATCCTTCTCATCTCATCTGCCTTAAATGACTCGCAGATATGTATGTATATAGACCCCTAGCTGTGTATGGATGCATGAATGTGTTTTGTATGTATGTATATATGCATGCATGCATTGCATATACTATAGTATGTATAGGCCTATGCATGGATGTATTCATGTGGGTATCATGTAAGCATGTATATATATATGTATGTATGTATGTAATACATATGTATGTACGTGTATGCATGCATATATTCATGTGTTCATGTATGTATGCATTCATCTATGTTTAACGTATTAGGCCTATGTATTGATGTACATGTATGTATGCATTCCTCTATGTTTAATGTATTATGTATTCATGTATGTCTGTATGCATGCATGATGATGCATTTATGTTTTATGTATGTATGTATGTATGTGTGCGCTATCGAGTCCGTGACTGTACACGATGTATGCCTAAGGGATCGCAAAAATAAAATGCATATAATCATATATGCATTATTTTGTCTATTCGCTTCTAATCTAATCTGGAAACCTCACAAGTCATCAATCGTTGTTGACGTAATCGTAATCTCCAAATTGCTAAACGCCAATCGAAGACAAAGCGCAGGACCAGTACCGTAGGGAGGGGTTTTCCAGCGGTGCCATGGAACAGGGCGCAACTAAAGAGCGGGCGCAATTTTGATTTAATTATTGAACTAGGCCTAATTACTTTATCTTGAAATATGAATGAAATATTCATCATAAATGAGCAAAACAGACACTTCGTTTCTATATTTTTTTAAAGACAAAGTTTTATAATAAATTCAAGATAGTCCCAACAAATTTGGTCGTTATTGGTTAAGTTGATATGGGAGGCGCGCTAGATTTACGCTTGGCACATGGCGCAATTATAGCTTGCTACGGCTCTTCACAGGGCACCAGCTTATTCACAAGCACTGCATAAAGTCAGAGGCATTTCCAAAGGGAAGCCAAATTGGAAAAGGGTCGAAAAAATTGAAAGGCGGAGGATCGGATGAATCAGGGCAGGAATTATGGAAAAGGTGAGACAGTTGTTGTCTTCTAAGCAACGCTGCATTCGCAAAAGATGAACATAATGTAAACCATTAGGTCCTATATACTCTGTCTCATTACTATTATGCCCAGGCTTATTCACCTCGGCTTTTGCTCGTTTTAACCTCTCGCTGTAAATGTAGGCCTACTCAGTTTCATAGGCCATAGCGATCGTATGGTCTCGACCTTTGCCATTTCTCTCACTCGGTTCTCTTTAACACCTTGTTTTCTAGGAATAGCCTCATTCGGTTATCCTTTACAAAAGCTCTAACACCTTGTTTCATAGGAATAACCTCACTCGGTTAGCCTTTACAAAAGCTCTAAGATGGAGCTTGTTTTCTAGGAATAGCCTCATTCGGTTATCCTTGACAAAGGCTCTAACACCTTGTTTCATAGGAATAACCTCACTCGGTTCTCCTTTACAAAAGCTTTAACACCTTGTTTCATAGGAATAACCTCACTCGGTTCTCCTTTACAAAAGCTCTAAGATGGAGCTTGTTTTCTAGGAATAACCTCACTCGGTTATCCTTTACAAAAGCTCTAAGATGGAGCTTGTTTTCTAGGAATAACCTCATTCGGTTATCCTTGACAAAGGCTCTAACATGACTTGTTTCATAGGAATAACCTCTCTCGGTTCTCCTTTACAAAAGCTCTGAGATGGAGCTTGTTTCATAGGAATAACCTCACTCGGTTATCCTTTACAAAAGCTCTAAGATGGAGCTTGTTTTCTAGGAATAACCTCATTCGGTTATCCTTGACAAAGGCTCTAACACCTTATTTCATAGGAATAACCTCACTCGGTTATCCTTTACAAAAGCTCTAAGATGGAGCTTGTTTTTAGGAATAACCTCATTCGGTTATCCTTGACAAAGGCTCTAACACCTTATTTCATAGGAATAACCTCACTCGGTTCTCCTTGACAAAAGCTCTAACACCTTGTTTCATAGGAATAACCTCACTCGGTTATCCTTTACAAAAGCTCTAAGATGGAGCTTGTTTTCTAGGAATAACCTCATTCGGTTATCCTTGCTAGGACCGTCTAGGTAGGCTAGTATAAGCTTACTTTAATAGAACTAAGGAGGCCTATGATTTAATTGTTTGTCAAACTTAAAGACATAACGAAATTATCTGACTATTTTTATAATTTCAAATGAACACTTGTTGATTCGATTATATCATTGCATTGCCTACACATCGAGTAATGCAGTGCATGACCTTGCATTAATTCCCTTAAACTTTAGGTTGAAATTTTAAGGAAAGCATTTACGTATAGATCGTGTGAAGTACATCACCAGTGCAATAAACACAGTTCAATAGAATTAAAATGCCTAATATTGGACACAAACATAATAGGCCTACCTAGCTAAATCGAACTAAAAATGTCTCCAAAAACGTAAAACAAAAGCAGAATCTTTGAATATGCAAAGCCCTACGGGAAATACTCAGTTGAACTCAGGGCCGGCCTTAGGCACAGGCAAAGCAGGCAGTTGCCTGGGGCGCCAAAATCTAGGGGGCGCCATTTTAACACAAAAAGTAATTTTCAACAGTGTTATGGTTTTCACTTTGCCATTTTTTTCAATTGAAATGATTATTTTAATTTTAATTCAAAACTTTCGCGTATGGAACAAATTTTAAAACAATTATTTATTTCATTGCACCTTTTCAAGTACCTAATTAATTCAATTTCAACACCCCACAAATTTTATTTTGATCATTAGGCCTACAATTCAATTATTCACACATCTGTACTCTGTAGTTTGTGTCTCTAATAGCCCTGACTGTCGATAAATCTGATTCTGACACAGCTTTCGACACTAGCCTAAATGCCAACAATTAAAGAAATATTGTAGTATAATATAACCTATTTAATCTATGCAGCTTTATTAAGTTAATTCTCTGTAAAATCTGTACATTTACATTTGAATAGCGGTTTTCTTAATTATATCTAAATCAATTAATTTACAGACTTGATCCTATAAAATTAATTTTTAAATTTAAAAAATTAGATAAAACGCTATGGAGCGTCAGAAGTCATCGGGTGCTCAAAATTGTAAGAAAATCAAGAAACAGAAATTAATATCAAAAGCGAAAAGGATGGCTTTCCAACTATTTCAACAAAACTGAAACTACTTTGGCTGTTATAGTGTTATAAGGCCTAGTGCCCGGTCATCATCAGATCATCTATAGACTATAGTCGGCCTAATTTGTTTGTAATAATTATGCTAATATTGCAGGTATTTGCTTAAATTGCTTTCAGCTTTAGCCCCTATTGTGTTTTGATAAACTGAAACCTGACGGTGTAAAACTGCAAGCAGGAAAAGATTTCTGATTACTTGAACAAATGATTTTGTAATAAATATTTTATTCTTTTTTGGGTACCGTAATTGGAATTTTTCGGTAATTCGAAGTGTTTGCTTGTTGCCATCGCCTCCAAAAGATTCAAAATTATCTAGGGTCGAGTGCACTAATAAAAAATACATTACAAATAAACACCATCTCAGTTGAGCTTAATGTTTTATCTGGTACATCTATTGAGTTGTGACGTGGGGTGGACCTTCAATTGCAGTGAGGGGAGAGGGGCGCCAAATGTGGCGCTTTGCCTGGGGCGCCATTTGGGCTTAGGGCCTGGCCCTGGTTGAACTGTACTAAAGCTCTTACTTTGAATAAAAAATTGACATGCATGAAAATTCGTTCATGCTAATCACCATAGATTGAGTAGTCCATAATTCCATTTGCTTCTTTGTTCGTCAACGTTTTTGGTGGAGATAACTAACATCAAATATTTCAGGTCATTTCTGGTCGAGACTTGTTTCTTAGTCGACGCGAAGATCGCGAAAATGTTTTTTGCTAACCTCACACAGAATAGTTTCTCTCCATTAAAGGTTCATTCATATAGCCTAGGCCTACTTCAGACGAAGTGCATAGGAATGTTTCCTGAAATAATCGCGTGAGAATGTTTTCTGATAGAACTAGAATTTTTATGGCTTTTCTCAATGATAGATTCCACGATAATTTTGAAGACTGTAAACTTTAGAAGATGTTTTTAAAAACTTGACCCAGTCACACTGAGTGAGTTTTTTCATGACTTCTCAGATCTGAAGCGCTTGCGTACGTTTTATTACATATCTGGCAAAGGTATGGTTTCTCTCCAGTATGTGTTCTCGTGTGCCTCTTTAGATGACTGTTATAATAAGCTTTGAATTCACATAATTGGCAGTGGTATGGTTTCTCTCCGGTATGAATTCTTGAATGATCCCCAAGACTAAAAGATCGGATAAACCGTTTTTGACATACCTGGCATTGGTGTGGTTTTTCTCCAGTATGGATTCGAACATGATCTCGCAGGTGAGAAGATTGAAAATAACTTTTTTTACATATCTGACATTGGTATGGTCTCTCTCCAGTATGAATTCTAACATGAGTTTGTAGCTTTGAAGATGTGGAAAATGTTTTTTTACAAACAATACACAGAAATGGCTTTTCACCAGAGTGTACTTTTTCATGACTTCTCAGACCTGAAATTTTGGAGAATGTTTTCTGACATACCCGGCAAAGGTATGGTTTCTCTCCAGTATGTATGCTCATGTGCTTCCTTAGATTACCTTCATACTTAGTTTTAAACTCACATAACTGGCATTGGTACGGTTTCACTCTGGTATGAATTATTGCATGAGGTGTTAGATTCGAACCTTTAGCGAAACGTTTTTTACATACTTGGCATTGGTAAGGCATCTCTCCAGTGTGGATTCTTGCATGACTTGCTTAGATAAAAAGGCTGAGAGAAACGTTTTTGACATACAAGGCATTGGTAAGATTTCTCTCCGGTATGAATTCTTGCATGAATCTTTAGATAGATTATGAAGACATCGAAAAACGTTTCTTACATATTTGGCAAATGTAAGATTTCTCTCCGGTATGAATTCTTGAATGAATTGTTAGACTTGAAAATTGGGAAAAATGTTTTTGACATAGGCCTATTTGGCATTTGTGAGATTTCTCTCCGGTATGAATTCTATTATGGCTCTTGAGACTGTAAGAACGAGCGAATATTTGTTTACATAATTCGCACTGAAACGGTTTCTCTCCAGTATGGGTTCTAGTGTGTGTTTTCAGCATCGAAGAGTATGCGAATGTTTTCTTACATACCACGCAAAGGTATGCTTTTTCTCCAGTATGGATTCTCATGTGCTGTAGGTCACAAATGCGTGTACATATTTTTTCGCAAAACTCGCATTTGTGTGTCTTCGCTTTAGAATAATTGTTCTTGTTTTCCTTCGCAAGACCATCCATCAAAACTGATTTCTGACATAGCTGGGAACTTTCTATCTTTTCTAGTGTTGCATTTCGGATGGAATATGCTGATGAATGCTTGGAAGAATTGCTTTTCGACATCATTAACGGTTATGAATTGACTGAGTTTGTACTTCACTTAATACTTATGATTCTTGCATCAAAATCAGAGTTCAAAACTATGTACTTCTTGTAAGATTCACATGTTGACTGAAATTATTGTTCAACCAAGACAAATAATATGGGAGACAGAATCAGAATTCCGCCAGCTTGGTCGCCTAAGACACAATATTAATTTGCAAAGACAATTGCAACACACACATTGAACATGAATTTACAGTCCGTATTCCCAGTACGAGAATTGTAAAAAAGAGGAGACTGTGGGGCTCAGACTTTGGTCCATTTGAAATTTGGGGTGAACAATGAAGACTTAATAATGGGGTTACAAAGAAAGATTTGAAGCCCCCCACAACCCTAGCAATTCTCAGCTTGCGTATTCCACTTTCTAAAATATTCTTTTAACATCATAATTCGTCGTTATGCAACTTCTTGGCCGTTACCTGAATTAAAACGCGTTAAAATCGTGCAGCTTGATTCATTGCTGCCTGATTATGTTTAGCAGGCTTAACATGAATCTGCGTGGAAGAAGTACGATTTGTAACCTTAAACCACTTAGTAGGGTGCATCGCAGATAATAGTTACGTCATCATTCTTTGTGCTCATTAGTAGAGTCATTACGTTACCAAGTAGTTTAGACCTATATATAATTTTATATCGTGATGCTTATAGCGAATGGATTGATATCCACATTCAGTCAACAGCTACCTCTAAGGCGACCAGTGCGACCACTTAATATTTTCTGAAATCCCAAACTCTTTCCAGAAAATTCCCAAGATTGGCCAAAAGCGTACCAAAAATTCCAAGTTACTGAAAACTTGAAAAGGAACAAGTTTTGCTGAAATATGAAATGCCTTTTAGCTATCACAATTATTCACAAAAATGCCTAGCTAAGAACTGGCAAAGAAAAAACGAAGCATGACATTGAATTAACAAATTACGATGTTTGCAAGTAACAATAAGAACTTAATAATAAACGTCTTTCTGAGCGTTTTATTTCTTGTTGAAGAAATTACATCTGTTCAAAAATCTCAGCAAAATCTAGCCTGTAGTCTGTAGACCTTAAGGAAATCCCAAGATTGCTATAAAAACTCCCCAGATCCCATAATTTAGATATGTTTAGGAAATTTTGCTAAGCAATGTGCCGAATATTTTCTCGATAGCGCAAACACGCACACAATCTAGGCCTACATATCCAAAATGGCAATTGAGCTCATTTGCTTCAAGAACCGATGTCGACAGTCTTGAAGCTTGTAGTCAAAACAGGAAGAATAAGCTTTACTGCAGCGAAGAAGTCGTTTAGACTATTGCTTGAGAAATCTATATGTACAGAAAATGAAGAACCACGGGAGAATTAATTGAGGTAGAAAACAAAACGAATATTGAAAAATTCATAATATATTCCAGATTCAATAGCCAGTAACAAAAATTGTAGGCGTAGCATTCTATTGTAACGGTGGAGTCCGGTCAGCATCACTCTCAAAAGTGGCCGTATCAGCCACCACCACTTTTGTCCATCGTTATTTGGTTTGAAGTAAGTTTCGCGCATGCGGCCCGCTGTTTAGTGGTGGTCATCACAATGTAGTCAACAGATTTAGCAGTTGTGAAGCAGAATGTAAACATGATACTTTGCCATCTGTGGTCGACTGCAAAGTGGCGAATAAAGCATTAAAGGGAAGGGGACGTAATGGATTTTCGAGGGAGATATCTTATCCGTCAGAGGGAAGGGGACCAGAATACCATTCTGTAGAGGGACACACTGTACGGTCAGAGTTGACCTGAGCTTTATAGCAATATAAAATTATCAATATGTAAAATGCGTTGAAATTTGCGTGAAATATAAAGCAGATATTTAGGGATATTTGTTTTTGTCTTAGCGTTTTCGTTTGTCTTCCTAGGCGAGATATTGGTGATACTAAACGAACGACGGATATGAAAATGCCACAATATTAGCCTACTTGCGGTTCGCTAGTTGTGAGACTTTACACTGACAATTATTATAAAAGAACGTTTCTACTGAAAATGAGAAGCAATTGAAAATTGTGAATACATCATTACATTATCAACGATTAATATTAGGGTAGAGTGGGGCAAAACGCCCCCGCGGGGCAAAACGCCCCCTTCCCGGCCCTGTCCCCCCTGTGCCATGTAATGAAGTTTTTGAATGTTCTGGGGTTTCTTAGTTGTACCCTAATGAGATAATCGTCAGTTATTTATCTTTAGATGCTTTGGTTATTTTTATTTTAGAAAAATTGATTTTTTCGTGTTTCCTTATAAGAGTCAGCCGCCAATTCTGTATCATTAATGGTGCCAAAATGCTAGATATAGCCAATAATACAAATATAGGTCTAAAGTATACCCTATATCGAATAACTGTGCACAATAAATGGGGCTTTAACATATCAATTTTTATTATATGGGCAATCTCACAAGGTAGCACCAAGCGGGGCAAAACGCCCCCTATGGAAAATGCTGACGTGGGGCAAAACGCCCCCCTCACCTCAGAGTCACCTGAAGCAAAGCATATTTTTTTATTTAATTATTTTTATGACATCTTTTAAAAAAAATCTAGATCTCTTTACTTCTTATAGTTATTGTTGCATCATGGCAGTGATTGCAGTTGATTATGTGCATCGACTTTTCAGGTAGCGGGGGTCAAATCACGGGGGGCGTTTTGCCCAGGTGAGGGGCAAACGCCCCTTTTGAAGCACTCTGTATTTTATTATTTTTTAATGTAATCTTTTGGGGCATTTTAACGGACATAATTTTACTTTACTTGGGACATTCAGTGCAAGGTCTTACAATAATTTCATGCTGAAAATGTTGTTACTCACGTTGTAATTGAGCAAAACCCGTTAAAGGGGGCGTTTTGCCCCACTCTACCCTACATTTATGCTATATAAACATGTGTAGGGATGATTGTGTGTATCTTTTATACATAGATTAGTTTCAAAACACACATAATCTTATATTTGTTTATCCAAAAAGTACAAAATGTACGCAATAATATAAAATATTGCTAATTAATGGGTTCCGTTGTTAAAGTGATGTAATTTCGAGGTGCATTCACATAATGCGTACAACTAAATATACCATTCTGTGCAGAAATGAATACAAGTTATGATATGTGAAACCAAACACGAAATCCAGGGGGGTGGTAACCGATGTCACAAAAGCCGATGTCACAAAAAAAGCTTGGTAGCCCTAGGGTTAAGCGAACACGTTTAATCGCTGGTCTGAATACCGCTTCTTTTCACTCTAAGGATAAGGTCGTCATTAACGGCCCTTGTCGGCCACAACATGTTGACGAACAAAGGGAAACTGCCTAACATCGGGTGGTGCCAGTCTGAAGCTTGTATTTTCAAATAGGATGACGTTAATTGTTTCTGTTGTGACGCTGCGTCGTTAAACCGAAACTACTACTGATGATGAAAATACTTATAGGCCTATTAGGCAAAGCTCGAGGGTACGTACCATACGTATTCTATTTTTTGAAAGGTACGTACGTTTTTAACGTACCCTATTTTAGGGTACGTAAACAATACAAAAATACGTTAACCACGTCATTGCTCATTATAAGAATGTTCAATTTAATTTAAGCAAACAACCACGACCCAGTATACAGCGTAGTAAATTGCTGCAATGCTATAGGCCCTATGGTAGGTCTATGTTTATCCAGCAGACATTGCACTTAATGCGCTAATGTCAGATTATACGTAGGCTAGGCCTATACTGTTCCGTGGTCACCGTAAACGAGCTCCCCAACAAGCAATGGAAATTATGATAGATAACAGGGAAATAGTGCAAACTGAATGCACCAAATGTCTTGGTGTTTATGTAGATCGTCATCTGCAATGGAATGAGCATATCACACATGTATCAAAGAAATTAGCAAAAATATAAGTGTTCTGTCACGAATTAAGCATTATCTGACTAAACCTGTTCTCCGACAGTTATACTACACGCTGTTTTTCCTTACTTATCATACTGTAATATCTGCTGGGGCTCAAACTACTCCTCTAGATTAAAACGCCTTGAGACTCTTCATAAACGTGCCATACGTGTGACTTGCTTACTGGTCTGGTCTGGTAGTACAAAATTAATATTTAAAGAGCACAATATTCTAAAATTGAATGATATTACAAAATATCAAATTGGACTATTCATGTACTGTTATCATTATGGGCTTCTTCCATCACTGTTTGATAAATATTTCCTTAAGGGTGTAGCTATCCATGGACATGATACTAGAGCATCCTGTAAATATCGAACCCCAGGGGCACGAACCAGGACTAAGCAGTTCTCAATTAAATGCTCAGGTCCACCACTTTGGGATTCTCTTCCTCCAAATTTAATAAATATATTAGGCCTACACATGGCTCAATTTAAAGCTCAATTGAAACATTATCTCTTGAACATATAAAAAGTATAGAACGACTCGATAGATTGTACCTTAGTTAAGATTGTTTATAATGTACAACTGTGAACATTATAATCTGTTTTGTTTTTGATTTTGTTTGTTTGTTTGTTTTAAATCTAGTATTGCAATGTTTTGTTATTTAGTTGTTTGGCTATGATTTAGCCCTAAAATTGTTATTTAAATTGAATTTTCTATAACTATATGATCATAAAAATCGTCTTGCCATCAGTAAATGTAATATGGAAAGGGGCAGCCCTGCAATAGCGGATTATTTTATCCTTTAGGGCTGTCCTGTTGACGGCATCAGCAAATTAACATTTTTTAAAATGACTGATTGTTAATTAATTGTGCTGTTGTTGATTCAATAAACGGCTGATTGACTTTAACGGCCCCTGGCGGCCACAAATTGTTGTTAAACAAAAAAAACTGCCTGCAATGAGTGGTGCCAGTCTGAAGCCATGATGACGGAAGAGGGCCACGCTAATGATCTTTGTTTTCACAAAGTTGTCGTTAAACTGAAACTGCTACTAAGCTTACTAATCGCTAAAAACACCGCTTGGCCCCTACTGCCCGCACCACTTTGCCATCGATAATTAATTATTGGTCCCGTCTAATACCCATGAGAATGCTGGCTGTGTGACGAATGCAGTTCATGCCAAATAGCAGTTAGAACCAGCTTTGGTTGTAGCCTAAATCTATATTTCAAGCTCAACAAACAATAGCGTCTTTGTTTTGTCCGAAACACGCGTTTCCCTGTTTCAACAATACGACTGTAAACACATCGTCTCGAGATATTTAGACATCTTGATGGATTGCATTCACTTAGTTGACATCCATTCTGATTGAGTGGCTGCTATCATGAATGTCTAAACTATCTTGTTATCTTACGTCAAATATTATTGTAAGACTTAAGAACCAGATTATGCGCTAAAATGTTTCTTATTTTTCTAGATGTGCGAGTTTGTCTGATCGTCGTCTTATCGAAGCTAGCAGTTGGTGAGTAGACAATTTTTTACTTTCACAACTTCCATCCGTAATTTAAGGCGAATGCTTATTAGTTGAAAGTTTAATCATCCTAATTAGGTAAACTAATGCCGATACTATTGATGTAAATGAGAACAGGAATTGAACGCAGCATTGCTCACTTAGGCGATTTATTTCACGTTTCTTTCAATGAGAGTGAATCTATTAACTAGAGAGCTAAACCTGGAAGACCTACTTTATTTAGATCTGTTCTCCAGCAAAGGACGAATTCGTAAAGTGATAAGTTCTATTATCATTCGCTGTCTAATAAAGTCAGGTACCAAAATGTATGTCCTGCGCGAACAACAACGATGCGCAATCGTGAGTTTTTGCTAAGCGGATTTGAACATGTTATGGATGGATAATGTGTATAGAGCATAATTATTGCAGAATCAGCCACTCAGCCCTTTTCAACTTTATGGTTTGTACTACCGGTATCTTGTACACAAATGGGTAAGGTTTGAAAGTGTTCATTCGTGTTTATTGTTTAGCTGAAGGCGATGAAGATTTACAGTTTGACTTAAATTGCCAATTAACGAACAACTGTTTTGGAAGAATGATCAAGGATTTGACCGATGAAAGATCAAAGACATCGACGGTTAGTGACATAACAGTCGCTTCAAGCACTCAATCTGCTTTAACTGATACAGAAGATGCAGCAAGAGGAACATCAGACACTCGCCTTTCATTGCACACTGCATCAACCGAATTACTTACTTCCAGCTGTGAAACTACACAAGGCATCAATGTGACACTCATTACATCGACACCATTCTCTGCAACCAAACAACTCACTAAAGCTACACAGAAAACGTCTCAAGCACCAACGAAAACTTCTGAGGTCTCGAAAACGTCCGCCGTCGCTATGACAACAGCAAGAGCATTGAAATCAACTCCTACGTTGACAGCATCGAAAGGTAGAATTCAGATTCACGCCAAAATGAACTGAGTGCTATTTATAGCAATATTATGAAGAATGGGCTACTGATATAATTGTGGTTGGTTGTTAATTTACCCAACCACGTGTAATATTTGTCCTGTAATACTTGGGATTAGTATTGCTGTTGGTGAACAAAGGTTTTCTGGACCTGTATTTTTTTTACTACCTTCTAAATCTCTTCGCTCTACACAATCGTTGATATCGTTATGTTAACCAATTTCAAATCAGGGGTCTGCTTACCCACCATGTTGGGAGATTGATCTTTTGTATTTTGATCTGATTACGGCTTTGGTATTTTGTTCGCCATCGTTGATATTTGTCTGCATTGTGGCAATTGGCGGGGATATGGCAAATGCCATTCAAATTAATATCATGAAGTATGATGGCATTACATTTCCATCCTGATAAATAAGGTTAGATCATGAAAATTCGACAATTCATTTCATGTCATGAATACAATTTTACAGTAGCATAATTATTGCACCTCGATCAGAACTACAGTCCTCTTGTGTGTCATTTGTCTTCCTGATTTAAATTGCTGTGATGCACGATTATTGCAACAATAAAACAACTTTTCTTTACAAGTTTCGTGGATTAATAACAAACAATTTGACTTGACTCCCAGGAATCCGAATCCATCTAACACAGTTTCAGTTTTTATTCATATAAATATTTTCACTTCAAATAATATTTTTCTTCATTGCAGTGTACAACATCCATTTACTCAGAGAGTTTGACACATTTCTCTGTAATCCCAGGAGTGTCATCAATCTAAGGAGCCTTATCTACGTATTATGTATCAACCCTTATCGTAAGCCTGAAGTCACATTACGAGCTTACGAGGATATCTATCCGTACGACCTGCTATTGATAACTATTGTGGAAGAGATTAATGGCCTATCAACTTACGACATGGATGGCATTCAAAACCCAGCAACTATATACGTTAGTGACCATGCTGGCCGATGCATCTGGAAGATAGATATGGATAACAATAGAGTCTCTCGCTGGCTCTCGGAAATAGGCCTTTATTTCAGCTTGTCAATAACTAATGATAATCAACTACTATTGCTGAGAAGTTTTGAATACCCGAAGCATTTGGAAATTTACGATCAACACGCCAAACTTCTACGAAATGTTAGAATCTCAGACAACTTGAAAGGTCGATTGAATGCCATACAGAAACCGAATGGAGAATTCATCGTCAGCCACGGTTATAAAACCATGTCCAGATGGTTTCGTGGTTCTAAAGAGCAAAGCATGATAAGTGTTCTAAGCACTAGTGGTCGAATAATCGAACAATTTCTCCTCAAAGAAGATTTTTCCTACGAGGAAATGCGATTGTTTCTGGATGCAGACAGCAATAATCTTGTTGTTGTTGACATGCAGAATAGACATTTCTATCTGATTGACCTGAATACTCAAACCCGAATAACCAAACTCAGTTTCCACTTCTTTCTTGATAAGTTTAATGCGCTGTATTACGACGGAAAGAGAAAACAATTTATCAGGCTTCGTCCCTCAAGTTTTGAAATTTTCACTTTGGAAAAAAATTAAGAGATGCTGGTTAAGTAGACTTACTTACTTAATATCGTTTATTTAACGACGCCGTCATATCGACGATGATTGGCGTTAAATATACTGTAATAGTATTTATAGTTTACAGCTCAACATGTCATGCAATGATTATAATTATGATTGTACAAGGACATCATTTTCATTCTAATAAATAAATACAATTCATAAACTGTAAAAAGTGTCTGGCATTCTTTTCATTGCTATTATAAATAAACTATTATAACAGACTATTTATGATGAGACATTTACACAAAAGTAGCGGCCTCATAGCGTACTTTCCAAACATGGCGCTGCCGGAGACGAACTGCGAGAGACATCCATGCTTTAGAGTTTATAATCTTTAACGTCTTAACCTCGGCATAATCTTACAGCGGATGACCAGTTCTCTTCTCCGTAGTCTGACCCTTCCAAAGACCACCTGGCGTCAGAAATGTCAACAAACGTGCCTGCTGAATTATTGCCAGAGATCAGTAGGCCTATAGTACGTTAAACTTTAGAGCTTTTTGAACATGTGGCCATAATAATTTGCTCTGGACTCTTAAGAGACTCACTTTTCAGCTGTTGGATGGCCACGTGTTGATCGCTTCTGAGAGACTCTTACGTGGCGCTTTATAAATGTCTTGTTCCATTACAATACACTACATTGTGCATCGGCTGCAGTTCAGAAGATTCGCTATATGAAGGAATGATTGGATATCATATCTATAAACGAATCAATACTAATACTGAGCAATCTGATCCGTGGTCTTTTCCTTAGTCCAAAATAAACAGATCTCATTGTAATATCTCATCTGTGTCCTTCCCTCTCTAGACTCATGGCAAGTGAATTATATTATTGATGATGTATCTCTGGATAATTACTCTAACTTGATGCAGCGCCCATATGTATTTGGTGTAAGTGCGAGTTCATCACTCTAACTGCGCCATGGGTAACAATTTGGACTATATAGGCCTACCACTGCTAATTTGGTTTTTATATAATACTGTGGCGCTCTCAGGAATAACAGGAAAAACAAAAACATAGAGAACTTTGTCAACAAAAACGTTAAATTAACTGCTCCGCTTCTATTCGGCTGTTAAGCAGTTGTACTGTAATAAGCTGTTACCAAAAAACGAGGGTTTGTGGAATGACTGAAGGAGACAAAGAGGGATGGAAGGGAGGGCGAATGTGATATAGGAAATGGAAAAAGGAGTGGAGCAATTGAGTAAATTGGACAGCTGGACAGTGGCAGAGAAGAGATAGATGGAAATGGAGGGAAGCATGGAGTCAGAAAAGCAAGGCCTTTAGAAGACAAGAACGGACTATAGGCAGGGATGAAAGGGAATGATGGAGAAAGGATTCAGGAAAGGGACAGATCTACAAGAAGAGATTACATGGAGAAATGATTAATTGGTAAAGAAGTCAAAGACAAAGGTAAGAGGGGGCAAAGGGAAATAAGGACTGGAAGAAGAAGAGGAGGATAGGAAGAAGAAAAGGAGAATAGGAAGACGAAAAGGAGGGAATAATGGAATGAATTGCGGAGGAAAGGCGGATAAAGAAGAAGACGGATTGGGTGGGCACTGTGAGAGAGGAGTGTAGCTAACGCTGAGCAACAGAAGATTTGCTTCCGGAGTGGACATTCCGCCTACAAGCGCCCAGTTGAGACTGAATTATAACAAATCTGTTTGAAAATAACTTTGCATTAGATTTGGTGCATATCTCGTTTAAAGTCAAGTCCTGTCCACAAACTAATGATTTATATAACTCGATTAGAAACTGACAGTTTCTAAGAATTATCTAAAATAAGAATCTCCGTTCAAAGAGGAGCAAGACAAACTTTGGATAATTGAATTTTATTGACTCTTGCGCCAAGATTTAGATGACTCGCTTTTTCGTAGTAAGTGCCAACTGTAAAATAAATGTTTATGGTCTCTCAAAAATCTTTCAGAAGCGCGTTGTTCTGTCCAATGCAATGAATAAGTCTGACAGTTGCTTAGTTAGATAGCTTAAGATGCCTGTCGTTGCCTTTGGCATGGTATGTCTTTAATAATAATAATAATAATAATATCTTTTCTTTAATAAGCGCCTGACAAACGCACTGCGCTGTACATTTACATGTTATGCAATTTAAATCTTAACTACTAACAGAACAGACAGCCTGCAATACAACGGCGCTAATAGCAGCCTACAAAGCATATCCGCCCAACGGGGGCTCGAACTCGGTACCTCTCGGTCTCTGTGCCAGATGTTATCCAATGCGCTATCGCCCCCGATTAATTAGGGCGTTTCTCAGAATGAGGTCGACGGCAAACACAATGGTTGTCATTCATTGGGCCAGAAGCAAGTTAAAACCAATTCAATACCCGGCTTTGTATTATGAAATCTAAAACCAACACTAGAAACGAAGACATTCATTTTAAACACCAGTATAAATGTGTGACATTTTATTCACAGTAGCCCCAATTATTGCTTTTAGTTGCTCAAGTGCTGTTCTAATTGTTATTGGACATTTATTAGACTGGTCTAAAGCGCTCTCTACGCAAGTCGAGCGGGTATTACATTTCATGAAGAGGTCAGCCACGCTAATAAGAAGCAATGTTTAGAAATAAAATTATAACAGTAATTATTAGTAAACTCGCCAACTAACGATTTTCCATTTAGATTTAACAGAATGATGACACCGTGAACAGAGTTCCTGGTCTAGAACAGGGGTCTGCAAAGTTTTCCAGCGTGGGACTACAATGCTGACTTTCTAAAGCTGCACGGGCCAAAACTCTGAAGAAAAAACCGCGAATGAATAACTTTAAACAGACTATTTATTCCTGAGGTCTGATGCAGTGCAGAATTTCAATGCAGATATCAATAACAATAATATTAAGATGGTTTCTCGTTAGTCCTGCTTAGTTTGCAAACAGCGACATGGATTTTGGAAATATGCATGTCAGAGTAGGCCTACAGGGGCGTTAAAAATTTCAATTTTCCCAATTTAGTTTGTTTCTTCAAGGAGAGTTCCGCGGGCCAGATTAAAGGCCTTAGCGGGCCGAATGTGGCCCGCGGGCCGTACTTTGGAGACCTCTGGTCTAGAAGCGTGAAATGCTTGGAACGATGAGAGGGCGACAGCATCGTCTGCGCTAAACAATAGTAGCGTTGTTCTTGTTTCCTACTTTGATTCTCCGCACTAACCTTATCATTTTTCATCGCCTCCAGCACTATATAGCCTGTAATTCTAGATACGCCCTAACCTGGTTTGCTTCTATCTAATTTCACGCATTCGTTACAGGGCAATGAGAATTCGCACTGAATGTAATCTTCGTTTATTAATTCAAACTGACATGTATGCATTCGTTACAGGGCAATGAGAATTCGCACTGAATGTAATCTTCGTTTATTAATTCAAACTGACATGTATGCAGTGAGATTACATGATATAATAGTGACAGATATCAAGAAGTTTAACAGGAGCCTAAAATGTGGGAAAATACAGAGTCCAGGTTGACGACAAAGGAGGGATCAGGAATTTTTAGAAGGTCAGGCAAAGCCCATAAACTTGTATGAATTCGGTTTTAGATGAGTTCAAGCACAGGAGAATTAGTGAATGCGTGAAATTTGATTTTCAGAAGCACTTAAATTTTCTACTTTAGCCTTAGTTAGAGCATAGTGACGTTGGAGTTCAATTTTCTACCTCTGCTGAGTAGGTTTATTTCTATGACTATTTTATCTTACCAACTGGAGAGCTGTTTGTTGAGTGGTCCATACGGAAGTCCATCGTTGACTTCTTCTTCGTTTTCTGTCCCTTTCTCATAATATGATGGCGATGTCCAGTCCTCAGATCGTCTGCTCTTCGTTGTTCATCCGTAAGACCACAAGTCTTGGGGGCCCGTGGCGCATTGGATAACATCTGGCACAGAGACCGAGAGGTACCGAGTTCGAGCCCCGTTGGGCGGACATGCTTTGTAGGCTACTATTAGCGCCGTGTATTGCAGGCTGTCTGTTCTGTTAGTAGTTAAGATTTCAATTGCATAACATGTAAATGTACAGCGCAGTGCGTTTGTCAGGCGCTTATTAAAGAAAAGATATTATTATTATTATTATTAAGTGATGTGACTGAAGCCGTCGTTAGAAACATCGCTGCTGTCGTCTTTATCTGCAACTTCTACGTTCTCTGCGTTTTCGTTATCGGCATTTATTCTATCTTAAAATGCTTTTAATTTTGATAAAGATCGGTTGATTTCATCTGTTCATTGGAGAAGACATTTCCTCCTCCATCGTTGACTCATCTCCTTCATACGTCGTTTTATTCATGGAATTGTCGTTACTACTTAACGTGACGTCCATAGGGCGCTTATCCCCGTCTCTGCACATTTTCTTTTTATGATAATTGAAGTCCAAATTCCAATTAATTAAGTCTTCTGACCTTACAAATCGTTTGTATTCTCTCTTATATCTCAGCGGAAACATGATTTTACTCCAAAACGAAAGAAGAATCATGACGGAGTAAGTAATTCAGTAAACTCCATGACCAGTAAAGAAAATCGGGCGATTGATGGATCCACAGTTTAACGGCAGCTTATGACAACATTGGCCGTTGTCCCCGACCAGTGGCGTAACGAAGGGAGCAGCCGCCCCCGGGCGCAGCACCAGAGGGGCGCAAAATTAGCTTTCAGTGGTACACAGTACTATGACAAGAACGATTAAAAGTCAAGAAGAGAATTAAAAGGGGGCGCAGTCATCAATCCTTGCCCCTGGGCGCTGAAACCCTTCGTTACGCCACTGCCCCCAACAAAGATTATTTACGGCATATTACAGCTCTTAATCTTTTTGACATAATCGGGCGATAAAACTCAACTGAAGAATAACAAATGTCCATTTAAGTCGAGTAAAAGGTGTCTAAGAAGAGAGCTATATTGACTAGTGTTTAGCGCCATCTATCGACCTCCGTCGACACGAACGACCCTCACAAGATTCACGGACACAATATTATATTATAATTATGTCCAGCATTCGACGACAGCGTTTTATTATTTACTTCTTAAAGGTAATTTATTTTGCGCCACTCCACAAATTCAGAGGATCTCTTACAGCGATTTTAAAGACATCTAGCGACGCTGTGTTCGTTCGCGAGCCAAACTCATTCTTTATTACGAGGAGTTAAGGACCAGGGTCTGTTGGCAAGAACGTCCTTCAACTGGTCTGAAGTTCTCTGAACCCCGGACGCTGTGTTCTGCGTTGCGCTTCTTATGCACCGAAGGCTTTGCAACAACGCTGCGTCCCTCTGTGTAAACTTATAAGACGATACTGGCGACATCTGTCATGGAGGGGACGAACGATACAATATACGACGTGAACCTACGACCTCTCGGTTGATATTCCAGCATGTTTAACCACAATACAATAGCGCAACGTAAAACGGATCCTAAAATATTGTCGGCAAGCCCATAAAAATACGATATCGTCAAAATAAGTTGCTGGAACGTTGTATGAAGTGTTATCCATGACTTCGCTTAATCTTGCGGATTCCAAAGCAGGGGCGTCATTTGGGGGCAGGGGGCATTTCCCCCCTGAATTTTACTATTTATAATTTTATGTATGTCAGTGCATTGGATGAAATAATAGGCCTATATCTTTATTCGTCACTAGAAGTCTAGGACAGCAGCCCTTAAAAACAGCCACTTGTGCTTTTCCAAGTATATTGCTGTGTTTGTCTACAATACATCTACATAGCCTATACAGTATACATGTAGAGTGAGGTTGGCCAACATAATTATTTTATCGATAGGCCTATAGTAAAACGCAAGAGGCCAATTACAAATCAATTCAGGCTTTTACGATGGTTGAGAACACTTGCAATTGAATTCTTCTGTCGTCAATAGATCCTAAAATTTGATCGATAGATTTAATTGAATTGGTTAGTCTTGCAAGTAAAGATTTGAAATCGAATGTAAAAGCGAAGGCATGGAAAATTGATCTATTAATTTCCAGTGACGCAGATTCATTGTGCAAGCGACGAACGATAACTAAGCCTAGGCCTACTCATTAGTACCACACCACTTTAGCAGTGATGAGTGGCAAGATGAGTGGCAAGATAAAATCTAAGAGTGACAAAGGTATTGGTGGTTTGCTTTGGCTAAAATCTTGATGCAGATAACTTAACGTTGAAGTTTGAAGATAGCCATAAATGACGTTTTAGACAAATCGATTGGCTTGCGAGATATGCAAGCTGATCGAGGGTCAGCTAAGTCCATAACTGAAGAATGACTACAGTGATAAGACTTAGGCCTAAACAGCTATGATAGGCGACACCTACACCATTCTCTATACGGGAATGTTAGCTTAGCAATAATTGAAGTTTACGAGGATTGTTTAGTTTTCATGTGTCTTCTTTAGTAGATATTGGGACTTTCTAAAAGACAAACAAAGAAAAACGTACAGGTATTTCACGGCATGTTATTAGCAAGTCAAGTCACAGTAAGATTACATGACATAGTAGTAACAGATGACAAGTTTAACAGTAGTCGAATTTAACTGTATGGCAGCCTGCAAGGCGCCCATCTACCCTACTTTTCATTTCACATGCGCCTCCTAGAGAGTTGAAGGCTGAGACAACCTTATGGGCTAAAGAACGTTCTTCTTTTCGTATGTACTAAATGTTACTTTAAAGACTGAACAATCTCGCTCAATTTTAACACAACTCTGCTTAGCTGTAACAAATAAATAAGAGAACTCTTATGAGTTCGCAGAGAGACAGAGTGCACAGTGCAATCTTACCACGATAGAGGAGAAATACCCTGACACTTGGACCTTTAACTTTGAAACGGAACCTTGGAACGGAAGAGAACAGTTAAAGACTTATGTTCTTCGTTCTGCTTTGGTTCTTGAAAACGAACGAATCTTCGTCATCTGAAAAGAAATCGACTTATCTTATAAGGTCATTTGTGCTCTAACATTGTAGCCTACCTCTTCTGTTGCGCGATCAAACGAATGATTAAAGGACTCACAGCCACAATCGGATGTAATATACTCTGACGCAGAAGCACCTAAGGACGCACGCGTTGGACAGTACTACATTCATCAGTCAGGCATTAATTAGATTCAATCGATACTCCAAAATGATTCATTTATTAGTTTTACTCGATACACGTCGATACTCCAAAGTGAATAAGCCAAGTGATGATTTAATAAAACGAAATCTGTAGCATTTGTAGGCCTATTTATTCACGTTGTCAAGAAAAAGCTGAAATGTAACCAATCGTCATTGATTGTAGTCAAGGCTACACAATATTTTGACGCAATATTTGTTGATTTTAGCCCTATAAATAAAAATGGCGATCCCCAAAGTGAACAAGCAGAGCTATGATTTAATGAAAACGAAATCTGTAGCATTTTCATTTATTAATGCTGTCTAAAGCTAAAGTGTAAACAATCGTGATCGAATATTGCTAAGGCTACACAATTGTGACGCAATATTTGTTGTTATTAGGCAATACTTAACCCTATAAACGAAGATGGCGAATGCAAGAGAGAAAGCTGCAACCCAACTTCGAGAAATAACAGAATGTTCAATCTGCATGAATGCATTCACTGATCCAAGAATGTTGCCATGCATTCACACATTCTGTTTCCAGTGCCTCAAACGCACTGCAGAAACGACGCGGAAGAAGCCAGGAGACAAGGTGCCTTGTCCGCTCTGTCAAAGACAGTTCATCATTCCACCAGAAGGAATCACTGGTCTACAGAGAAACTTCTTCATGGAAAACTTCATGGAGTACAGGATTAACCTGCAAATGGAGAGTGACTCCCCCAGCTGCTATTCGTGTAATATCAGGAATGACGGGAAAAGAGGAAACATATCAAGAGCCACGAAGAGATGCTTGGAATGTAGAGATGACTATTGCGATAGTTGTTCGAAGGTCCATCAAATTCAGAAAGTTACTAAAAATCATCATATTGCAAACATTGGAAGCGAGACCAAGGAAGAAATTAGACGAATGACTAAAGTGAAATCCTGCACCAAACACATTCATAGACCGTTAGACTACTATTGCGCCGAATGCAAGAAAATCGTTTGTGTCTCCTGTTTTGTTGAAAGTCACAAATTACACGATTGCAAAGATGTGACTACAGTCGATGAAGAATTTCGCCAACTGATAGAAAAGAGAGCATGGAAGATACCGACCTACGTGAATGAAATGCTGTTATTGAGAAATATTAAGAAGAAGAGAGAAGCAGATTTCGTGAAGGAAATAGCCGAAAAAGAAAAAGCAATTCATGAAAGACACGAGGAACTGAAAGACATGATAGATCGACATACACAATCACTCTTTACTGAGTTATCTCTTACAAAATCACTTCATTTAAAGGAATTGGAAAATCAAATGGAGGAAATTGACAGATGCTGCACCATATTGACAAGTTTCGAGGCTTATTGCATTGAATTAAAATCGAAAGGAACGGCCAGCGACATCTGCAGTTCGATTGAACAGTTAATTCTTAGAGCAGACGAGTTAGAGAAAGATCACGAGGCATTCATTGGTAGTCCACAACAATCAGTCAAAGTCTCTTTCCAAACAATAGATTTGAGAGACGTTTTACAGAATTCCAACGGAAATTTTGTCGGAAACATCGAAGGTAACATTTGCCTTTTTTCATCAAAATTGAGGCTTTAGTTTTAAAGCCAATTATGACTAATGTGGCATAAAATCGGACAATAAACTGTGTTACTCAAGATGAAATAAGATATCTTCAGATTAGGTTAGATAATGTGTGTTTATTTATTTGTGTGATTGCATGGATACATTATGTAATTATGTCTGTATGTATACATATCTACATGTATGCGTGTATAGCCTATGTCATTTGGTCTACTTCAGCAGGCACTCATGCTTGCATGTACCAAGATCAATCATCAATCAATCAATTTTCGTTTATTCCGAACACCAGGCTGACAGAACGCAGCTTGTTACATTAGTTAGTCATATATTTATATATGTGTTCATTTGTATGTCACCTTGTCCTTTCTGGATATCGTTTAATTTAATTTTAAGTGATTTATTCAGAATATGTCTTTATAAGATGCCTAACACAGCGCATTTTTTTAACCTTATAAAGCACTGAATTAATCATACTTTATTGGATTATATAATTATGATTTCATTAGAAATCAGAATGGATGTTTTATTAACTAACGTATAAGAATGGCCTATGAAAATAAGCAGTGTTGAAATTTCAATTGTGAATTATTATGTCTTTCAACAGTTAAAACAGAAACCACTGTACTGGTTGAGAACTTCGTTGTCCTGGGATTAGACGATGGCCTGACTATAACAAAGGATGTCGTCAAAATAAATCTAGATCCGTCGAAAAAAATCTCAACACTAGAACAAATACCAACTGAAATGGCGATCGAGACATTTGCCGCCGTTTACTGTAATACGATGTACGTAACTGGATTAGGAGTCAATTGTGGTGAAATCTGGAAATACAACATAGCTTCTGGTTGGATTAAATGTGCATCTTTAGTTCAAGGCCGACGTAGACATAGCGCAGCGTTTATCGATGAAGTATTGTACGTCTGCGGAGGACGTGAGTTTACTGATAACCAGGTTATAGACAGTGTTGAAGCCTACAATGCAGTCACCGACAAATGTAGAATAGTTGGAAAGTTGGGTCATTGTGTCAAGAGTTCAGGCAACTGTGTTCCATTTAAGAGTTCACTGTATATTTTTGGTGGATCAGGTATAGATAACAAGGCGTTTAATGACGTTCAAGTGTACAACACAAGGCAGAACATTTGCACACTGCTTTCGAAGCCAATGCCATCTGCTCATTCTAAGATGCGAGCTGTAATTTGGAAGACATCTGCTATTCTACTTGGACGCCATACTTGTTTTATTTTTAACTTTGAGACGGAAACGTGGCAAACAAGAAAACAGTTCAAGACTGATGTTAAACATTTTGGTTTGGTTCTGAAGACTGAAAGAGTCTATGTCATCGGAGGAGGAATCTCCGAAAGGGGTTTCGATGATGATGAAATATGGAAATGCAGAGACGACGTACGTTATATCCCTCTTCAGAACATCCTCCACGATAAAGCGATCGGGTGGAAGATTCACGCAACATTACCTCAACCAGCTCTTATACACGCCTACGACAAATTGATTTTCTTTGTTTCTTAATTCAGAAAAGCAGTGTTTGTTGTTTAAGCCTAATAATCATTATGCGATTGCTATTATCGTTATATTATACAGGGTGGGCCAGCATAAATGAACCGACTTTGCATGCATAGGCCTATAACTCTGCCAATTTTTGTAAGTTATTTATACTTAATGCGTGAAATTAAAGATATTTCACTCTAGTATTACGATTCAAACACATTTGTTATTGTAGCTTTAGCCTACATGATGTAGATCGTGACATAACAACAGTCATCGTTTTTGCAGTAACTAGCTAGTAAAAAAATTCATGACAATTTTTACAGCAACTGCACAAAAAATTAAACCACATAGCCAGAAATTTTTACTGCACAGCAAAATTAATTATTAATTAGGATATAAGCTGCTGCAGTATTTTCTAATAAAATGAACATTCAATAAGTCTACCACGCGCTGCAACAGGGACACACGAGCAATGTTAGTGGGTGTGTGCGCTGTGCGTACCGATTCGCGTGGTTTACGACGCGAAGTTCCTGTTTCATCAATTTTCCGTATCAGACGATTCAACGTATTTTTATTTTATCCTCTGTTAGAAACTCTTTTATCATTTGAAACGCATCAAATCCCTTATCAGTTCGCAAAATTCGGATCAAAACTTGATCATCGTCTGTCAACGGCGCCATATTTCGTCCTTAATGACAACAAACTATGGAAGCTAGCGCTGTTCCAAACATTTCTTTAAAATTTAAACTAATACCAGTTCGACTTTTTCAAGGCTAATACTTGAGCGAAATATCTTTAATTTCACGCAACAAGAATAAATAACTTACAAAAATTGGCGGAGTTGTATGCATGCAAAGTTGGTTCATTTATGCTGGCCCACCCTGTAGAGCCCAGATACCTCCTCCTCTTTTTTCTCACGGCTGAAATTTCATAAACCATTCTTTCTGATTCGCCTTTTTAACATAAGACATTTCTTCATTAGAACATTTATTTACTCGCAAAGTCTGTGGTAAAAGTAAGTAAGTAAGTATATTCTTTATTAAACCAATTGCATATCCGCACTTTGGTGTACATACATTTATAATACATTTATACAGAGTATAAAATTCTTATTATAAACGATCTGCGTGTGAGATTGTCCGCTTGTAGAATAAAACGGTCATGTAATCTCGGGCATAGGGAGTAGGGGAGCGCCTTTTGGGAGGGAGTAGCCCATGGAGTACATGCCCCGGGTTTCCCAACACCGCAGAGAAGAGGCGTGAGTCAGCTGAATTTAAAGCTTCTCTAGAATGCGTGTTAAAGGTGTTAATTACTTTAACATCACTATTGAAGGCGGTGCTGTTGTGATGTAGGCTATTTATAGTGCAATGTGTCAAGTATATGAATAACTATCTAACCATACATACGTGATGACAATGAAAGTTTCAGATTATATTAGAATATTTTATCAAAATAATCGTTTGTGGTCGAGGTCAATGTGCTTGACTGTCTGTAATTCTTGGAAGGCATCTGACCTTCCAGGTAGCGGCCTTCTTGCCTCCTTCTTGAACCGTTGTCTGGTAATTCTTCGATAAAAGCAAACGTCGACTGATGTGAGAGACCTGATAACTTCTTCGTCTCTCTGCCTTTTTATGAATTCTATATCCAGTGTATCTATAGGACTGTTGTAAGATAAAGTCCTACATCTCCAGTGGAAGATCGTACAGCTGAAATGCAGGCAGAATAGCAGAACCCTGGAAGACTACATTGGATATCATGATTAGTTTACCAGAAGATTATGAGAATACCTCCGTCTAGGCTAGGCTATAATATAAAGTATATATAAATATATATATAAATTAGTATAGGGTGGAAAACTCCGCCACTACCCTACCTGTGGTAGTGCCAGTCCCCAGCCTGGGGAAAAAGGAGGAGGGCGACACTAATCATCTTTATTATGACACAGTGTCGTTAAACAGCAACCAAGAAATATAGGGCGGAGGGGATGCCTTGAGCCAATTCTCATCCGATAGTTCCACATTCAAAATACTCAACAGTCCATTTCTTAACAGTGAGTCAAATCTGGTTGGACTAGGACAGTCAGCGACTCAGCGAAATAAGGCTGAGCGAATTCTGTAGAGGAGCTTCGGCACGTTTAGTCCATTTCGCAACAGGATTAGGGCTCATGCGAATGAAGCATGGAAATCCTCCCTAGCGCTCGTTCCAAGTTCAACCGCCTTCTTACTCACTACCATACAGACAGATAATTAAGAGGTGAGTCCACCAGCTTCGCCTTTCCAAATGGCGTTGTCTTTGGCGTAGAATGAGGGATCTTAGACTTTATTGTCATAATTCTGGAAGATTATTTCGTGCGGTTTAGTTGAAGACCAAGTTTAGCTGACTCCTGAGCGATCAACTGAACATCGTGGGCCACCACTTACACCACGCCTCCCAGAGTCAGATCGTCTAGGAACCTTAACTCCGATTTTAGCTTTTACAGGATCGGCTGTAGTGTGAGACAGAATTATTATAAGATCATCATCATCATCATCATCATCATCATCATCATCATCATCGTCATCGTCATCATCATCATCATCATCATCATCATCATCATCATCATCATCATCGTCATCGTCATCGTCATCGTCATCATCGTCGTCATCGTCGTCATCGTCATCATCATTATTTAATCCAATGATTTCCATGGCGCCAGCTACAGCAACCAATCAGCTTTAAGCTGTACGATGACGTTATCTAATGCAACGTTTTCGTCACAAAAGAATTACGAAACAACCTTCTATTTGCAGATGACAGTCTGTTCCACAGATTACTTCGTTTATTATCCGTAGTCTATGACTGTTCCACATTGTATCAGTCAGTACTGTGAAATTTAAATGTAAGGCTGCGGCAACGACAGTTTGATATCCGGTATCAAAAGAATCAGTTGCTTTATAAGTGAAGATTCGTAGGAAAGATGTCGTTGCCAAACAATTCAGGTGACAGAAAGGATCAAGTTGACTTCCTGGAATTAATTCTGCAAAAAAATACGAAGACCATTCAGCAGCAAGGACACCGTCGCATTCTAGGTAAACCTGGTCATTGGCTTTATATCGATATGTGCATCTGATACTTATGTTACTATATTGCGGTCTACGTTCAAAACCGCGATCACAAAACAGCGACTGCATAAAATAGCGATGCACAAAACAGCGATTAAATTCGAGGATTGACTTATTTAAAATCATTGGTCCTGATTGAGAACCTAATTAGCGTTAATTATTTTACTAAATCATTTGAAGTTGTTGGAGTGAGAGAGGAAATGCCAGCGTCGATTGGTCCTGATTGCGAACTTAGGCCTAATTAAACTTAAAATGTTGTCGTTAAGTACATCGCAGGAAAAATACCAAATCCATCTCGAGGAATCTACAGAGAAACTGCAGACAAAATAAAAGCATAGTCGGCGATTACACTAATCGACCTATATTGGACTACCTTCGCGGAATTGGAATTTCAAGTCTTCAAATTTAACATTACACATTTGTTATAATTATGTATACTTCGTGATACATTTAAAACTTTCTATAATAAATCGGTGAAATCGCTGTTTTGATGATCGCTATTTTATGCAGTCGCTGTTTTGTGCATCGCTATTTTGTGATCGCGGTTTTGACGATCGCTGTTTTGTGATCGCGGTTTTGAACGTAAACCCTATATTGCTACTTCGGTGAAGACTGTAGCCTTTGCTAAACTATAGGGCCTAAGTCTGTCTGAGAATTCATTTGGTCTGCAGGTCTCCATAAGTAGGCTAGGCCTACTGTCGAAAGCCGTTATGAAGTTGATAAAATTGATCAATACAGGTGTTTCCCACATTAAATACTCTTTTATCGTTTGTCTGAGAGCGAATATTTGCTCGCAGCAGGATCGTAATGTGATTAAGTAGGTTTAAAATTTCATCTTGATCATGCGCCGTACCGCATCAAGGCAGCCTCCGACTAAACTTCGCTTGGCTCAGGAAAATGGTTACACCTTCAGCCTATAGACACCTCGCATGCTATTGATAGAGACGCAGTGTAAAGGACCTATATGATTCATTCGATTCGTTCTGATTCTTTGGACGATAGATGTCGGCGGTCAGGCGATGCATGCGTTGGAGACGACACAGAAGCAGCCTGACAACCTCAGTACATGGTTGGCTGTGGAAGAGGCGATGGCAGAGATAGACCAAGTGCATCAGTGCCAGACGAAACTGGCTCTGAAGAAACTGCGACAAGAGATGGAAAAGGAACAGGCAAAAGAGCTGCTCCAACAACAACAGGTTAGAAATGGCGGCTGATTCACTGACAGGCGCAGTAGCTTGCTAATTAATCAGTCTTATGATTGACATATCGACTGCCAGAGGAATTGAGATCGTAGCAATCAGTGACCTGCAATGTTGTCCAGCCATGAGCTTTGTAATAATCACATATTTACGTTTATACATATATATGTATAACACGTGTGTATCTATACACAAGTATATATATGTATATATATATAATTTATTTATTTATATTTATATATTTATGTAAGAGCAATCAAAGCGCTCGGTGAGGCCAGAACAAAATGAAATTAATGCATGTTTACTGTTTCGTATTACGTGATGCAGTTGGCAGGAGGAACTTATCCATGCGCATGAGACAACGTTCACCTTCCCTTCTCATTCTAATTCTTCTTCATCTTCCGCTTCCTTCTCGTATGTTCCTATGGCTTCGCATTCCTCTTCTCTTCCTTCCTTCTTTCTTCCGTCTTTCTCCCTCCATCCACCTCCTCTCCTCTTCTTTCTTTTCCACCTCATCGCGATCGTTATTAGGCTGTCTTCATCGCCCAGTTGCAAATGTTCATTAAGGGTTAATTAGACACCACCAAAACTAAGCTTTTGATTTCGTATCTGCGTATCCATTGTGTTTTCTGTAAACGATTATTATTGATCGGAATTTCTTTGTCAGAATTATCAGACAATGGCCGAGCGGGAGATGAAAGAATTTTTCAGGAACATGGAACTCAGGCTCAAGCGGCTTGATAAGTAAGAACAATCGATAATTTCAGTATTCAAAGTTAATGTGTACAATTGAATGTATGAATATATGCAGAAACTCTAGGACTTGCGCATTTTCAATATTTAACTTGTTGAAATCCGTCTAACTCACTAGCAGCTTGAATGAAAGCTTCGACGTTTGAGGTCCCAGACCGCGGACAACGCCAGCCTGATATAAAAAATGCCTTAGAGGATGCGAATCATGGGATTCAAACTGCATAAAGGTCTACATAAAGGCAAGGTGCGCCACCGAACTGTTGCGATCCGCTTCACGAAGCACAGTCCGAACGTAATGGCTCCATTGTCATTTCAACCGGTTGACAAGTCTCCAGATTGATGTGGAGCGATGTCGTACTACTCTGCTTACATTAGGCGTCCATCCTTCGTACTCGTAATCTAGAGAGTTCTACAGCGCTCAAAACCGAATTCGTGGGAACCAGCTTATTCACAGGCGCTTAGTCAAAACAAATCGATAGGCGGGGTGTAAAAATCGGTTCCAGATCAAGATGCAAAGGAGTCAGGCAGGCGGACAGCCAGGTATCTAAGGTGGATCGTGTTTAGAACTGATACGGCGAAGTATTTAACAATTAGGATTTGCAGCTGGAGAGGGATGACGTGTCAGATGACTTTGGTTTCTTTACAGGGAACTGGAGAGGGAAATAGCAGATGACTTGGATTTTGCGGTTCAACATTTCGACATAGGACGGAAAAAGGCTGTGCGTGAATCATCGACTCAGCTTAAGTCACGACTAAGAAACGAATTCGCCCTCGACAAGGAAAGAAAAATAGCAGACAACTTACGCATTGCGCGAGTAAGTAGACTTACCGTTGTCTGGCCCCGAATATATCCGTTGTCACGCTTAGACCGTGACGAACAGTTATGATAGAGGCTGCCCAGAATGTAAATGTAAATGTTTTTAATGTACACGATTTATATAGCGACCGTATGGCCTTGATCCTGTTCCTTTTGCAATGAATTGATCTGGTGAGATCCTTCACTACCATGAACCATTGTGTTTTTTCCTACGTTGCAGTTACCTCAAGTCTTCAAAATAAACGCCTCCGTAAGAAATTTAATTAACAGTAACAGTAGTAGGAAACAATGGGAACAATGATGCTGATGATGAGAATAACAATAGTAGACCAATAACAATAATAATTAGGCCGAATCAGAGTTGGCTTCTGACCCACAAGACAATCAAAATTTAGAAAAAATTAAGAAAATATTTCCTAGGCGTTTACTCAGTGTGGCATGAGAGTGCAAAGTAGACTTCACCAGACGTCATGATAACCTTTCACTGTGTCGTTCAACATTCTAATCCCGTTGTATCATGGGGAGGGGTTTAGGATAATGGTAACACTCTGGTGCGTAGACACAACGGACCCGGGATCGCTTCCCGGTACCCTCTCTAAGGTCGACTCAGCCTTTTCATTCGCTGGGTGGCGTTGAAAAATGAGCAGTAGGACGTGATGGGCGCCGTGCATGGCTGTCAACCAAACAGTTAAATCCGACTCCTATAATAACTTGTGATCATCCGTTCATACTATGATTTGATCCTGCGCCGTACTTGTCAGTTTGCAACATTAAACGAAGATCATTATTATTATGTGTTGTGCAGTCGTCCGACCGCTTTCATAGAATTTGCGCATAATAATACAATAATAATTCTTCTCTGTTAATTCAAACTGACAAGTAGGCTACGCAGTAAGATTTACGTGATACCGTAGTAATAGACGATAACAAGTTTAACAGGAATTATGGCAGCCATGCAAGGCGCCCATCTGTCCTACTACTCATTTTACCAACGCCATCTGGCGAATGGAAGGCTGAGTCAACCATAAAGGGGTAGCGGGAATCGATCCGACTTCCTATTTGATGTTCTGTTTTTCACGCCAACAAAAGAAACTTGGCTTGGCCCGAAACTTAAAAAACGTCTCTGAATATAACTTTAGCGGGAAATGAGCAATGCTCAATTTATCTGACCTTGTCTTGCAACTTACACTAACCTGACTTAACTGACCTGATACAATCAATCAATCAATCAATCAATCAATCAGAGATACGTTACCTGAGCTAAATTGTGCTAAATTATGTCAGGCGAGATTTCGTGAGAAGAGGCTGAAGACCATTCGGTACGTCGAGGAGCAGAGCAAGAAAGAGACAATGGAAATACTAGAACAAAAGGCCAAAGAACACCAGCGAACACTCGACTACTTGAAAGAACGGTCTGCAGCCTAGTCTAACTTACTTTCCTTTTAACTTGATTACGTCGGCATATTTAAATGACATAAGAGACAGATAAAAGAAGGAGGGAGGAGGAAGAACATGATGGTTTAACTGCTATCATATTAACACAAGACATGGCAGTTAAAACAATTATTTTTGTTAAACAAAAACAGAATAAAAAGGCTTTGGTTTTCACTTTCTTACTTCTGTTCTACCTCCCTCGATCATTCTATCCTCTTCTGTCTGTCTGTCTGTCTCTTTCTCTCTCTGTCTCTGTCTGTCTCTCTCTGACCACCCTAATGTAAATATTTAGTATTCCAAAATTTTGTGTCTAGAATCAAGACCCTGATCTCTGAAAATCTGAAACTGGAGGATTCCAGCCTTCGACTGACTCTTGCGTCTAAGGTGAGGAGGCGAATCGAACCATTTGATTCGAAACAATGTTTCACTTCCGTCCTTAAATGACCCTATTTAGTTTTTCAGATCCGCGCAGTTGTTCGACTGTCACCATTAATAAGCACCATGTACATTTAGTTCGGAAACAGGTCTAGGCCTAAATCTACTTTGCCCTGTACATAGACCTGGGAGTCGACCCCAATAAGTCGACCCCAGTCGACTTGGGCATCCCAAGTCGAGTCGAGTCGTTTCTGCTTAGCGCAACTGACCCCCAAGTCGAATTTGTACTGAAAAGTAACCTCAAGTTGTTTTGTACAGAAGTCGACTTAAACCGACTTGGGACACAAACAAAATCTAAATTTATCTCGCCACACTAATGATCGTGAGGCCACGGCGGCATTTAAGCAGTTGTATAGTGTTTTAGTGTGAACCAGCGTTTTTAAGACGTATAGTGTGTTAGGGTTGTGTCATGACAATACATCTGTATATAATAATATATGTATAAACATGATCTAGTTGAGCGGGCGGTCAGCGCCGCTCGTCTTAAGTAAACATTGACTGAATATAGTTTGTACTGAGCACGTGCTAATAGCGCAGGGAAAGGTTAGAAATTGCTGATTACATTCGATTTGAATAATGCAGTTGTCTTAATACAGTAGATAGAGAGGCTGTATATTGAGAGTGAAGTGTTCAGAAATATAGTTGATTTATGTTGACGATATATATTGAATTGAAGTGTTGAAGATAAAAGTTGATTTTTATCTAATTTGAAAGAGTAAGAAACGCAGAACGGTACTGCGATATTATTTTGTATTATCGACGCCGGTTGCGTCGGTTGGGCTAAGCAGTTACTTAGGCCTACTTATTTTTTATCGGTGCCGATTTATCTATATCATGATTTATTATATGTTAAAGCGTCACACGTACGTCTAATAAAACTGGTGAATCGAAATGCTAATATTAATGTTAGCACGTCTGCCTTATCAAGAGCTGAACACGCTCAAATCAATGAACTTTTAGTAGTCAGTGAATTCGACCCAAAGAACTCTGGATCTCATACTAATCAATCGATCGTTTGGCGCTACTTTGGTGCACTGCATTAGTCGTTTGCAGACGGAAAACTGTTGTATTAGACAATGATCGACTATATTATCGGTGAGTGGTAGTACTGTGGGATGATACGCATGCATTGCTATTTGAATGACGTTAGTGGCCAAATAATTATGAAAACAGAATTAAACTGTGTCATTATAACACGCCATTCAGTGCAACCAGTCCGCGGTCCACTGCAGATTCTTCTGTTAACCCATTAGAGCATTACAAAGCTGTTCAAAGCACAAACACAAACAGCTTAAAATAGGCCTAATAAGCAATTTTATTCATCAGGTGATGACTGATGAGATCTCATTACTCATTAGTATAAGAAATTAATGCTTGCCACGCAAATTGGCATGACATTTTTGTATAATTAGCCGTACGTAATCGTAATTACCATGTCAGAAGTCGACTTAAAGTCGAAAGTTGGTTGTTTTTCTGCCAAGTCGGGTCAAGTCGTTTTGACTCGACCTCAAGTCACTTTAGGGTCAAGTGGGGGTCAGATTGGCTGACCAAAGTGACTCCCAGGTCTACCTGTACATGTGCATGTATAATAGGCCTACTGTCGACCACAGGCGTAAGTTACAGCGTCGGATATGGTCTTAAGCTGCTACTGACATGGCAAGAACTTGGTGGTTAGGGATAAAATTATCACGATGGAGACGAAGATGATGATGATGTTGTTGTCGTTGATGATGCTGTTGTTATTGTTAATGATGATGACGTCGTTGTTCATGGTGATGATGAGGATGATGATAATGGTTGCGACGGCGGTGGTGGTATAGGACGACGATGATACAATAATTGTCGATTGTTAAATCGTGGTTTGTGACAGGGTCTGTCCGCTGAATACCAGAAGCTGTTGAGCAGAGTCGAAGAGAACAGTGAACTGGTTCGTCCCAAGACTCCGAACGAAAACTCCGTCGAACAGAGCGCCAGTAGCAACCGAAGTTAAGACAAAGTTAAGACAAAGTTAAGACTCACCGCCCCTCATCGTCCAGCGCTGACCAACATACACCTATGGCAGTCGGTCTAAAGATATTAAACAAAAATCAACGATGGCAATTCAAAAGGCTTCGTCGGCAGAACAAACACCAGTTTAAACAACTGAATAAGAACAACTGAGTAGAATTTTAAACTAAACCAAGACTTGCTATCAGCAGAGAATAGCCTCGACGCTATTTCGAGTGCAGTTTAAGCCTCATTTTGTGAAACCGCCTCACATATATGCAAAACATTAGTTCACAAGGTTGTCGTCGAAACATTTTATATAATAACAGAATGAACTCGGAACGTGTTTTTGGTATTTGTTAGTATAGGATGTGTTAGGATTTGGCTGACAAGTGTCTATAGGTTTAATGAAGCTTTCAAAATCGGCGTACACGACGAAGGGGGCACCCATCTTTCTATAATAATTTTCAAAACTCAACATAGTTCTCGGATCCGGTAGTTCTATCTTTTGCGCCTCGTGTTGGGAACAGTACTCGGTGTGTTTGCGTAGTGAATCTTTTCTACTGAATCCTATTAAGCATCTTTTACAATGGTACATAGAAGTGTATGTGTTTTCTCTATGAACCGCCACCAGTCTGTTAAAGTTCTTTATCCAACAATAATGCTTCCTTTCTTCATCAGAAATGAGTAATAGATCTATACACCTATCACTCTCATGCTTTGATATATATAGTGGGAATAGGTTAACATCTGTCTCATAACCAAAAACATTAATATTAATATTATTATTTCTCTCAAACTTACTTATCACATTTGCATCCGCTGCTACTGGAAATTCGATACCGGACCAATTAAGTTCCTCAGACTGTCTGATTAATTCTTTCGTAATTCTTTCTGAATCTCTCGCAACAGGGTTTAAGGCTCTCGTGACGCACCACTTGAAACATTTTTCGTCTTCGTTCTTCATATTAATAATTCCCTTTTTACTCGCTAAACAGGTCGGTAGTGGAATGTAAGAACTTCCTTTCAACGGTTTATAAACAACCGTATCGATATCCAACTTCACAACGGATTTAAACCTCCAATTACTACCTCGCATCTGATAACTTGCCATGCTTTCCTTAATTTTATCCACTGCGCCGCTATATATTTCACCCACGTCGGTTGCGTCTAAAATAATCTCATTCTTCGATTTAAAATTAGGTTCGGCCTCGACTTCTTCCCCAGATTTCATATCTACTTTCCCCATTACACACATAAGATTGAATTGAACTTTTACCCCTCGAGATTTCGTTAGCAGACTGACTACCCGCGGCCTTACAGCATCGAGGAAAGATGTGACGTCGATTCCCCCAGTTCCTTCGATCGTGTATCGCTTAGTAAATCCCTTAATAGCATTCGCGGTCTCTAGGATTTCAAACTTCTTTTTATTAATTTTACTAAAAATACTCGAAACCTTTGACTTCAACGAGTCTAATTTTTCATTCACGGGTTTCTTTTCTCGAGGAGCTACGTAATTAACCAACCAATCCGCAAAAGTGTTAAGTTTCGACCTTACCTTATTCTTCGCTTCAGTCAAAACATTATTAAAACGAGATTTCCATGTATTAGATGGAGGTGTATACTTACCTGGAACAAGCGTTGGAACCTTAATGTCTGGAACTGGAGCGTCTAGAGGGTTGCTTTCGTGTACAGTCTTAACGCTTTGTAAAAGTCTCGATGATAGGAATGTCACGAGATCCGCTTTTCGCAGTCCCGAATATCTAACCAGGCCATTCTCTTTGGCAATGTTTCGTAATTGTTTTACAGTTTTCGTTTTGTATTCCATTTTATATACAGAAGATTTTTCTTTAAGTTAAAAATGAGATAACTTTTCGACCGTGTGACGGCTCATCATCAAAACTGACGACTGATCGAAACTGTTGGGAACTTCCGCGACCTTTGACTCATCGATCGATACCTTGGGAATTTCCGATAGTTTTTTTTAAAAAGAAACGCGTGGACGTGTGATCATTAATAACCTAGGCTATGGGAGAATCACGTATATTTATGTAGCTCCTTTGTAATGCGCCAGCTAGCAACAAATAGTACTACTCAGGTTGAACGCGGTCATCTAAGTTCATAATCACCAACAGAATACCGCTGTTATTCAAGCCTATGTCTACATGTACATTGTATACATATATGTATGTACGTATGTATGTTTGTATGTGTGTATGCATGTTTACATTCATGTATGCAACTTGCATGTAGGCATAAATGTACGTGTGTATGAATTTATGTGTATCTGAATATTATGGCCTGTAAAGACAAGTTTAATAACGCTTAATATCTATGATTCTATATGTATATCTTCTTTAATAGCGTCATAATGAAAACAGAAGCATTTGCAACAGACCAATGGAATGACTTTGTTCAAGAAAGCTATTTGCGGGTATTTGTCGTTGCTTGGCGCTTATAAATTCTTCTTAACGAATTTGATTTTGTATGAAAAAATCGGAATTCTTTGTACTAACCTTCCTAGCCTTGGCTTTGTACAGCCAAGGACAGCAAGAACTTTTTACCACGTCAGATGTTTAAAAACATTTACTATCTGATCTCTGAAACCTCGCTTAGCCTCACTCTCAACACAATAATCCAAACCAAATTGCCCTATTAGAACTATACATAGTGCTGAACAGTGCAGTATCTAGGTCTAAAGTATTATAATAGTAGAGTCTCTGATACTATAACTGCATAATCGTGCATTGATGTTAATTGTGTTTTGACAGCAAGTTATGAAATAAACGAAAATACAAAACAAAAAAACTAACAATCTCAGTGAGACAAACGTTTTTCGAATTCACTTCATGCAGACTCATTGAACTGAACAGATGATTAAATCGGTTAAGTGTATGACATTAGTTTGTGTTTCAACTAATACCCAACGAACTGACGACGACACCTGACGAAGTTCCACGCTTCCTGTTGGAAATGTTTTCATGACGAGAACAGCGGTCACAGAGTGCAATGTGTCTTCAAAGTAATTAGATCGTGACGCTTAATAAATGCGTAATTACTATCAATATTAATAAACTAAATTATTCGGAAATCCTGCCCGAACCGAGTAATAACATATCCCGCATTCTTATATAAGAACGACTACTGACAGTGGCGTACCGAGCCGAAATGCCGCCCGGGGCGACGGCCCCAAAAATTCCGTCCTTGGCAGGAATTTCCGGAAAATTTTCTCAATTACATCCGCCAAAATTTCTGAAGACCTTTTTTTTTTTTTTTTTTTCGCTTTTTCACACATTTTCCATTTTCATTTTACGCGCCCCCCATTTTGCCGCCCCCCTGCCCCTCGCTATCACACTATTAGTTACAGTTTTATGCTGTTTTCCTTCCTTCTTTTTCTACTTTTATTACTTTCTCTTATACTTTTTCTATTTTTTCCACATTTCAACCCTATTTTGCCGCCCCTCCACAAGTGCCGCCCGGGGCGACTCGCCCCCTCTGCCCCCTCGGTACGCCACTGACTACTGACATTGCTTATGCTCTCTCTATAGAAGCCCTGAACCATGTAATTTGTAGAATTTGCGTCTCTCAGCTTTTGAGATTCAGTAAACGAGTTTTGTATTGTGTATTGTATTGTACAATCCCAAAAACATACGTCGAAGTCTCTTTTAAGTTTTAGACTCAAGCATCTTCTAGCGAGTTATAGAAGGCATATTTCATGTCTTCATCAGCCTGGTTGGTTAGTGCATAGACCACAATAACCACCAGTAAACCACTTACATGTACATGTCTAAAGATACTCACCAACAAACTGTCATTAATGGAATACCGTGTGGACACTGAGCTGTGACATCTTTGCTCATGTCTGATCGTATTTTCTCGGAGGCCAGACCAGAATACCCTATGATGTCCCGATGGTGGTCTCTCCCACATCAAGCATCTGGCCTGTTATTCTGAATCGTTGCTTCGAGTCATCGACTGCTTACGAACTATACGGCACTCAAATCTCTATTATTATTATTATTATTATTATTATTATTATTATTATTATTATTATTATTATTATTATTATTATTATTTTTTTTTTTTTTACCCGAGGTATATATGATCCCTCAGGCTCTTAGAAACTAACTGAAGAGTAAAACCATTCTGGAACTAACAAGCCTCATCCCCACTGAAGTCCAAAAACGTGCCCCTAAAAGCCACAGCATTATATCGCTGAGTGCAGATGGAAAGGCGCTGGAAAAGGTGGTTTTTCTCAAGGGGCTCGCCAGAAATTGCAGATATACGGCGGCCCACCTCAGCAATAAAATCAAAGCCCGACCGATTGATTGGTCCCAATGATTCAAAAGCAATGGGCACAAATGTGTGTGATGAAGGTAGGTATTATAATTATTATTATTATTATTATTATTATTATTATTATTATTATTATTATTATTATTATTATTATTATTATTATTATTATTATTATTATTATAGAAGCAAATTTATTTCTTCATAAAGCCAACAAACTTATGTACAGACTGATTAAAAGTAACTGTTTTCAATATTTAGAAGCCTTCGATCAGTCCTGGGCTACTGTTGTTGCAATCTGTGGTGCCTAAAACAGATAGAGCGTTTCCAATTTGTAGGGCGACTGATAAGCGTTGTAGAAGATGACTAGTCTCACGCTGGTCGCCTGTCGCTGCTGAGATCTTGCGTCCTAGTTCTTGGACAAACTGCAGTGATTATTATTATTATTATTATTATTATTATTATTATTATTATTATTATTATTATTATTATTATTATTATTATTATTATAATTATAATTATTATTATTATTATTATTATTATTATTATTATTATTATTATTATTATTATTATTATTATTATTATTCATATCCTGCAGTTGATCTAATAATAAATCATCATTGCAATACATTGGCGGAAATAAATTCCCACAGAGACGTGGGTTAGCAAGGTGGCATATAGCAGACAACACCCTTGCAGGTTGTCCTTTTCCTGGATTTGCTTTCTTGGTTATCAGGCATTTAAAAGCCCACTTACTATGAAACTCATAGCAATAAATTTCTTTAATGACCCTAAAAGTAGTTTGCTACTGACTAATGACGATGCTATAAAACTTTCGTAATTGCAAGTACAGTTAAAATTAAATAGACTATTTGACAATGGGTGCCAGGCTTATTTAATGACGGCATGGACTCGCCATATCACGTTCAAGTCGTGGACATCTGCGGCAGATGACAGTTAACTTTCCTATCCTTGGCTCTGTACAGTACACACATTATACATTCATATAAACATGCACTACTGATATCACCACACATCTATGACAGCGTCACTGTTGGTTCTGCTTATTCTCCGGAGTGATAGACTAGTACCGTGACTGGAGGCCGTTCCACAAACCGTAAACGAACTAGGTTGTAGCATATTGCCCATTTCCCACACAAAGATGCACACTAGCATATGCTTACTCACGTACACACATACATTCATATAAACATGCATAACTGTATATATACACATTATATGCATTGATACGCTAAAGACGTTGCATGCACTATCAGAACTTGTACGTTTAAGCTTATACAACTAAAAATGGTCTGCACCCGCAGATCGCAGGTGCGTGCTACCTGATCAATGGTAGTTACAGTATGTATAAATTAGGTGCTGTCTGATGCATCTAGGTTGATGTAGGATAAGAAGTTCGCAACTATTGAAAGTGTAGTTCTCTTGTTTCCGTAGCTCGTTTTCAACCTATATGGCAGTCTTCGAGGTTTGTGTTGTCATCATCGGGGTCATTGGGTCAGCGGCCAATGGTCTGATGTTATTCGCCCTCGTTCAGTCTAAGACTCGAATCGCAGGAATAAATATCGTACTAAATCAGATGGTTCTAGACCTAGTGGGTTGTATCACGTTGGCCGCAAATTACGCCATGAAAATCTGCAACGTCGACTACACAGGCATCAACGGTATGATCCTTTGCAAAGTTATGGGCAATGAGATTAAACCCTTTACATTCCTCAGCTGCTCCACAGCAAATATCGTCGTGCTGACACTCGAGAGATACACAAAGATTGTACACTCGGTCTTCTATCGAAAGCACTCCCGCCCGTGGATGTATCACGTAGCCATCTTACTTACCTGGGTGAACTTCTTGTCGATTTTGCTCGTTGTCATGAGTGGCTTGATGTCTGGTGTTGTCGATGGAGTTTGTCTGGCGTATAAGAAATGGCCGAACGAAAGCTATCGCCTTAGTTTTGCCGTCTGCTATTTCTTTGTCATATTCCTTCTGCCGTTGATCGTGTTCGTTTTCTGCTACTCTCGAATTCTACAAATTACTCGACGTCATTCGAAAGTTAACCCTGGTAATCAATGTTTATCACATACAATATAACACAATGAAACACAATGTAGGCTAATAATAACAAAGAAGTTCAAATTTGATTATGCCCCCTTCCAAAGTTCGAACGTGTACATTGAAATGAATAGTTCTGTTAGTCAGAGATGTTAGCGTAACAATGTGCATTTTTTTGAGTTTGAACATGTCAGATTTACAATTTCAAAAAGCAAACATAAATTTTCATCTGTTGCAATTGAACAAGAACAGCTAAATACTGTCATGGCAGGTGAAGGGCTGCTGTTGCATTGACTGAAAATGAAATGACCCCACAGAGGTATTGTATTGCTAGTCCAGAAATATGTCTATCATCCATGCATTTGAAGAGAATTTGTGTATTGCATATCAGTCATGTAATGGTGACCTTGTCGAGTTTTTTCAACATGAAAATCGGGAGAGTCCTCCTTCTCTTTCTCAGAAAGAAAACTTGCACTTAGGATCTAAATAAAACCTTTGACTTGCTTGTGTAAAAGTGTAAGCACTGTTGCAGTGAAATCTGTTCCTGATGTTGAAGTTGCAATATTTTGATGGGGCTGTTGTAGTACAGTTGTTTGAGACCTCAAGTTTGTAAGTCTTTTCAGGACTATGTTGCATGGTTATCTGTATCTAAACACGTTTTTACTCACTGCTAAGCGAATTGATATGGTTTTGGATACTCGTGTCTCTCTGACAGTTTTAAATCTACTACAAGACCGAAGCGTGGACTTCATTTATATTTCATTTATATTACCATAAGTCATCTTCATTTTGGATACTTTGAGTAATGGACACTAGTGTTCCATGTGACATAAAATATTATGTTTACACACTTCCATTGTGATTCTAACTTCTAAGATTGAAAAATTATGATAATAATGCAGAAATGACGGCCATTCTGGACGCCATCTTGGATTTCTGCTTTGGATTTTGGATTTCTAATTTTCGGGGACTTTTAGTATGTTATTGCACTCATATTCCTAGACCTATCCTGAAGAATTCAGCTTGTTATGAGCTTCTTCCACCTTGTAACTAATGCTAATAGAAAAATGACGGCCATTTTGGACGCCATCTTGGTTTTCTGAAAGAGCTCCAGAGTGATTGCCGTTGACTTTTAGTATGTCATTATACTCATATTCCTAGACCTATCCTGAAAAACTCAGCTTCTTATGAGCCATTTTCACCTTTTAACTGCTCTTGACCTATTAGCTGGAATGACTGAATAATGAAAAAATTGAAACACTGAGAAATTAATTTCAATTGTTCAACTGGCACAATATCAGACTTTGATCAGAATTTCTTCCTGAACTCGAAAATATTATTTTTTTCTTGTAGCACCTAAATGCACAATAATGGCGATTTTTAATGCTAAGTGCTCGGACTATGTAGTTTTAGTCCGGTAAAGTAATTAATAATATTTGTTATTCATAAGACTCGATGCAGTACAATACAATGAGATTCAAAATTGCCCCTTCCAAACATGATGCTATCTATCAACCGTGGACTTGGATTCCTGGTTGAGCTCCACGTGTGTGCAAGGGCCATCCACTGGTCTCTCTTCTAGTCATTTGTAAATTCCTCCATTGTTGGATCAAAGTCCTCTATTTAATAACATTTAACGTCAAATAAGCTCGCGCAGAGAGCTCCCCTGATTGCTTTACGCATGAAGCAACACAACGCAAACTTTCGATTACAATTTATTATAATTACCCTTCCGAGCTTAGGGGCGAAAGAAAACAATGTAAAGTCTAATTGACTGGCCCGAAATTCGAATCCTGGTCTCGACGCATTAGCCACTCAGTCACTGAGTCATCTTTCTAAGGTTGATGCTGGCGAACTTTCTATAACGGTGTTGTATACGAGCAGGTGCAGTAACGAAGGCAAAATCGTTTAATCTTGCGCTGTAACATTTATTTCCGCAGTATGACGACTTGACTGTCCTCACCCATCACGGCCTCCAGTATAGGATTAGACATGAAGGTTGTAAGATATGTTGCTGGCCTACACCTCTGAATCAGTGTAATTATGCGGGCCATGAAATTTTCGTCCAGGAGTAACAATGCTAACCGCTGGTGATACCAATGCTTGCCAAAATAATCAGACATAAAGGTATTATTCACCTCATTTGTTTGGGCCTTGCTTGGGCAATTTGACTGCATTAAAAGCCTCTTAGTCAATCTAAATCTGATTGATTCATCCTCTAGAGCACTCTGAAGCGGTTCACTAACTACAGTCCCATTTAAAGCACAGTTGCTACATTATAGGTCTACCGTCTACATTACAAAATTCCAAAGCAGGTCGCAGTTTAATAACCAGGGATTATGCCACAATCGCAGAATCGGCAACAGCCGCTGGCTTACCCACAATCTATGTTTCGGGCGAATTTTATGTTAATATAAATTTAGGCTCCCGCCTCCATCGATGTTTTGAGAAGCGATAAATCTCTATAATAGAGAGTCCGCAGTATTATAACCTATACTTCGGCTAAATAATATTTGACATAATTTGGCCTTATAGTTTTAGACTATGAATAAATTCTGAAGGAAGCTCAAACTTTGTTTAAAGGGTAACCGGTACAACACGTGGGATGACGTCACAACTTATACACTGTGTCCGGGAAAAAAGGGACTCCCTTCTGGTATCATGATAATAAACTAGTAAAAAATTTAATATTCATCGATTTTTAAAATTCCAAAACCATTTCAATCCTGGCATAATTAGCTAACATTCGGTTATCCAATAATGACGTCACAATTACGTCATTTGCATCAAAATTCTATTGTTAAGGACGGCACAAAAATTATTTAAAACTTTCAATATTTTAGTTTTAAATGTCATTTATCGATTATAATTCTAATTTAAGTCGATTTTTATACTTGAATAAAATCAGACTACAAGGTCTGTTCAAAGTGTCCGCCTTCGGCCTCAGTACAATCTTCAAGTCGCGCGCGCCATTGCCCAATAGCAGCCTTAACAACCAGCCGATCAAATTCCTCCCAGATATTAACGATTCGCTCACAAGGTCCTTCACTGTCTCTGCTCGTTGTCCTGTAAACCTTCTCTTGCATTAGTCTCCATATCTCGTAATCAACCGGATTTAAGTCCGGGCTGCCAAAGATTAAGAGGTATGAAAACCAGAGTTTCCTTTTTCGGCTGTTCAACAGTTTCACGAGCTCGGTGAGCTGGAGCGCAATCTTGATATGTGTAATAATACGAATATTTCCGGATATCAGGCAATAATTTTTCCGACAGCAAACAATACCGGTAAGAAGCTCAATTTAGTTTCGCACCTGGTTCTGTGAAATGGATTTCCTTTTTTACCAAGAGCCAATGAAACCAATTTTTTGGTCATCCTTAACACTTTAAATTTTATAAAAATGACTTCATTATGACGTAATTATTGTATAACATGAACTTTTATTTATTATAACAAGTGTTAGCTAATTATGTCAGGATTAAAAAGGTCTTGGAATTTTAAAATCGATGAATATTTACTAGTTTATTTTCATATTACCTTAAGGGGTCCCTTTTTTCCGGACACAGTGTAATATGGTCTAAATATGTATACATTTTCGCTGTCCATTTGAGTGCTAGCCGTAATGATTGTGACTTGTACGAATGCACCTGTCGAATGCCTGAGTCCGCGCTCAAATTAGGCCTAAAATGCTTCGCGACAAAAGGACATGCGTACAAAATCGAAACCTACCCATGGTTTCCAAAAGGAAATTTTTAGCCGTAACGTAAGGACAAATAGAGACTTTACAAACGAAAATTTACCAGAAGAAACAAATTTAGCTTTTCAACAGAAGTATAGATATGCAACCGTTCATTCAATATGCGTCTTTTTCTAAAGGTATATCTATGTCAACGACAGTCGGCTAAAAGCCTTAACAAACATGACGACGCCGTTACAGCCTTTCATTACAGTTTATTTACATTTGCAGTGATCTGTCAATTTCACATGACACACCGTGGTTTGAAACCCGGGCACAGTTTTGAAAGACATGTCCATTAGCCAATAGCAGTGAGCTCTTTTTAAGATATATTTGTTACTGAAGCGCTATACAAATGTTCAAAGTCCTCTCGCTAACCTACAACTCCTTACATGCAATACTCCCAGCACAGATATGTCCGCGAAATCTTCACCATCCAGCCAACCCGCTCTACCCGATCATCCGCGGTTCTCACTCTTTCTCGACCCCCGGTCACTACTCATCTCAAGTTCTCCAACCGAGCAATATCCAACACTGTGCCACGTCTCTGGAACGATCTATCACCTGAATTCAGCACTTTTCGGTTCCTACACCATCATCGCCAATCACCCACCATCATCCGCTACAGGCTTCTCTATTTATCACCTACAAGGCTTTCCACTCAAAATTAAGGTATCTCCTTTTCAAGGGTCTACGTTCAAAACCGCGATCACAAAACAGCGATCGTCAAAACCGCGATCACAAAATAGCGATGCACAAAACAGCGACTGCATAAAATAGCGATCATCAAAACAGCGATTAAACGTTGATTGGTCCTGATTGCGAACTTAATTGGGTAATTCTCCAGTTTAGATCCCCAAATTATTTTGCATTGGTATCCATTTCAACTGCAGTTTATCTTTACATCAATCCGACTTCTATTTAGCAAGAATTTCTTTTCATCAATCCCACTTCCATTTAAGCAAAGAATTATTCTGATCAATGCAACTTCTAGTTTCACGATAAACAATTATCGCCAATCCAGCTTCCATTAAAATCCATTTGCGCAATTATTTTGCCCATTCCAGCTTCCATTTATACAATTATTTATGTCAATCCAACTTCCATTTACGCAAACAATTATTTTCATCAATCCCGCTTCCATTTCATGAAAGAAATATTTTAATCAATACGGTTTTCATTTAGGTAAACAATTATTTCGTCAATCCAGCTTTCATTGACACAATTATTCATGTCAATCCAGCTTCCATTTAGGCAAAGAATTTCTTTTTATCAATCCAGCTTCCATTTAACATTGACAATATCAAATATGCCAATGCAAAATAATTTGGCGACCTAAACTGGAGGATTACTCTTAATTGAACGTAAAATGCTGTAGTTAAGTTACTGTAGGCCTACATCGCAGGACAAATACCAAATCCATCTCGAAGAATCTATAGAGAAACTGCAGATAAAATAAAAAGCATCGTCGGCGATTACTCCAATGGGCCTATATTGAACTAGCCTACCTTCGTGCAAATTGGACATAATTTAAGTCTTCAAATTTAACATTACACATTTGGATATAATTATGTATACTTCGTGATACATTTGAAACTTTCTATAACAAATCGGTGAAATCGCTGTTTTGATGATCGCTATTTTATGCAGTCGCTGTTTTGGGCATCGCTATTTTGTGATCGCGGTTTTGACGATTGCTGTTTTGTGATCGCGGTTTTGAACGTAAACCTTTTCAAGAACTTCTACCCTAACTCAACTGATCCTCTACAATGTTATTCTCGCACTAAACGACACCCACCTTAACATCTGCTCTGCCCCTCTGATCCTCTGGACACCGGACTCGAACCACCTACGGACTACTCTTTTGGACAACCCCTCTGACTAGACGCAACCGTCTTGAATAAGCTGGTGTCAAGCGCTTGGCATTCGAGTGGCGCTTTAGAAGTTTGGAGATTACGATAACGGTTTGTGAATGTAATTGTTAATTTATGTAATACCGCTTTAAAAGCAGGGTCACTTTGACACTGAGCGCGTGTTAACAAGTAATCATTTTTACAGTGGGTAGGCTACGTGGTTTCATAATGCCACTGCGTTGCCTATTATTATTGCCTTCAGCATTATTAATAAAATCACTTATGTCTATAATATCTTCTGCAAAGTTATATTACCTGTGGGTGATCCTGTGAGTCATTAAGTAATCAATTTATAGCAGGTACGTAGTTTCATAATGCCACTGCGCTGCCTATATTGCCTTGAACATTATTAATCAAATCTTGTCAAAATTATGTTACCTGCTGATGATCGTCTACAGGTATTACCAGTGCCGGATTAAGGCTTAAGCCAGATAAGCCATGGCTTAGGGCCCCGCAAGGTTTTAGGGGCCCCCAAAATCCGGAGAAATTAAATCAAATTGTTTAGCAAATTCCTAATTTTGTATGATTTTAAATAATTTTGTGCCAGTAAGTTGTAGTTACTACTTACTTAATACTGACCCTAGTTGCAGAGTCAGACTCTCAGTCTGTACAGAGGCCCCTAGCGACCGACGGCAGACGTCAAAGGCTCAGAGCGAAACTTTAATATTTTCCACTCGATGTCGACCATATTGACACAAGTTTCATTGATTGATTGATTGATTGATTGATTGACACATTGTTGACACGGTGCCGGGCGCAAACCGGTGAAAATTTTGAAATTGCCTAAATTTAGTATAACGGAACATAATCATGGGCGTCCATATAAATTTTTTAGGGGCCGGGGGGTGGCAAGGAATTCGTTTTAGGGGAAACAGTTTTGAATTGTTGGGACGGGAACTAACGAGAGTGCCGAAAGAAACCTATCACGTCACCCTCAGTACTCGCTCCCGCGATTATGGTCTGGCGCGGATCCCAAAAGCCGCCAATGCTTTTGAAACATTTGACAATGGTATGGAGCCAGTTGTTAGCGTTCTTGGATTCGTTTTCAGCTATTTCTGAAAGTTTATTTCAAACACAAAACTGTTAAAAGTTTCAATGTTTTTGCATACCGGTATTTTAAATTTTTAAGGTTATCTTGACTAGGCCTATATAGTTTGGTTTTAAAAAAACTGTCAAAAAAATCATAGCCATTCATTGTTAAAAACCAAGATGATAAGTTATTTCTTAAATATTTGCAAAATCCGGGAGGCGCAAAATCCGCAAATGCTCCTGCCCCTCCGAACTCCCATGTTTGGGGTTAGGGCCCCGGATGTCTTCTTGGCTTAGGGCCGCGGGAAGTCTTAATCCGGCCCTGGGTATTACACGTCTCTTCGTGGAAACGTGAGTCTATCGTTCTTCTCCTGTCCAATCGGTTTTTGTCGTAGCCTAATATGCGTTACATGATATACGTTTTGTGCCATTTTAATGCAAAGATAAATTAAAACATGTTTTTATGAAACAAGGAAGCAAAATTAGAATGGGTTTCCTACCCTTTCGTTGTCTTTCAGCGAGCCAATTCTCCTCACAGGACACTTTAGGAAGGCGCAAAGAATCATAAGGTCGACGCAAAACTGGATTTATGGATTATTTTTCGATTACCAGGTGACGTAATGTTCCACCGAGGTCTTGCTGAAGAAACCGTAATTTATTGCTATTATTCTAATAATATTAATAATAATGAAACTCACGAAAGTGCTTTTTCTTGATTCTGAGACTGTGTATTAGGGTGGTTCTTAATAATAAAAGTTTGAATCTACTGTTCGCCAAGGTTCCATTTGGTTCCATTCCATCCAGAAACATAACACAAAAAGTTGTATGAAAAAATATTAATATTTAGGACTCGCACAACACCATCAAAGTTTTGCCCCTTATCAAATATAGGAACGCTCGAAAAGTAAGCATAATAGTTGTAATGAACCATGAAAAGTGAACATTTAAACCAGGAATAAATTCAACTGCCTGTAGTAGGACCAGATTATAACACAATGACATTTATTGCATGCCTGGTTACTGGTTCCGCGACAACTCGTCGAACGACATTTCGTATAACGACACTTCGTCTACGACAATTCGTATAACGACATTTCGTCTACTAGTGTATCTCTATCCATTACGGCTAATCAACAGAGGCCGCTTTCGTATAGTTTCGCTAAAACGTGCTATATATTCTCAGGAATCCAGCTTCTAATTACTGACAAGATTATTTTCATCAATCCAGCTTCTGTTGAATGGAAACCTATTTTCATCCATGCATCCAGGTTGATTTCCAGCTTATTTTTACGTGACAAATTATTTTGATCAATTCAGCTTCTATTTCAATACAGGAATGTTTTCATCAATCCCACTTCCATTTCGGGAAACAGTTTTTTTCATCAATCCAGCTTCCATTTTAAAGTGACAATATCAAATAACTTAGTAGACGAAATGTCGTTCGACGAATTGTCGCTCGACGAAGTGTCGTAGACGAAATGTCGTTCGACGAGTTGTCGTGACACCCTGGTTACTAGTGATTACACTGATAAGTGATTAAAATTATTTATTAGAGTTATTATTATTATTGAGGAAATGGTAAAAAGTTAATAACTTCTACAAATACGGGGATATTCTGAAAATAACACATCATTTTATTCAGTTTTAAGAGCTCTTTCTAGCGGTATTCTGAATGGCAGTTAATAAGTTTTCAATTGGAATATTTTACAAGAAAACCTTCAATTTTCTCTAAAAACGCTTTCTCTCGTAACTTTGGCCCTCTGCTGGGGGCGGAAGACATTAATATTATTTTAAAATTTTGAACAGTTTTTGATCCATGCCATTAGGCAACTTTTGGTTGCTATTACTTTTCGATATTCTAATTTTTACTTTTTTCCACTGCACCCTTTTGTGTATGCTTATTCGAATTGATTTGTGGTTATCGGTCTCAGGAACTCACGGATCAAATATCACTAAAATGCCAATAAAAATAAATAATAAACAATCAACGAGAGCATAAACATTGTAGAAATTATTTGTAGTTGTGCTTAAGTAAAATCATCCAGCCTTTCTGTTTAAAACTAAACATAGGTCCAAAAATGCGAATCAAATACATTTACTCGAAATGACGAAAATTATTAGTAAAAATCAAAATTTCAAAGACGTTGTGCGAGTCCTAGATATTGTTCGATCCTGCTAATTTTTGAGCTACATTACTTTTAAACCAATTGGCACGGAATGCCGGGTTGGCGAAAGTAAACAAGTGACGTTGACAATTTTCCATTAGAGATGCGACCACCCTACTGTGTATGTATCCGAAGGTATAATCATCGCCGTCGCTGTCATCATCATCGTCATATTCATCCTTGCTATGGTATTCGTCGTGGTGGAAATCTTTAATTTGGTCATAAGGACAGTCAACATTATCATCATCATTATGATCATCATCGTCATCGTTGTTGTCGCTGACATCGATATTTAATCATACAAATACCGTTTTAGAAATCGAATGATATTGTAGCCTTCTTTCCTGAATAGCTAATCTCGATCTGCTTTCGGTGATACTGGACATTCCCTTAGGGTCTAATTGATTTCTTCCTGTTTATTTAATTAAATGCATTTGTTCACTTAATATCTTGCACTATAGAGCCTATTGGTTTTTCCTTCAACAACCTACACTCTGTATGTTTTTGTAACCTTGATTACACTCAGTGCAACGACATGTCAGCGTAGAAAATAGTCATACTTGATGCGTTGTAAAATTTTATGTTTTAATCTGCAGTGAACTTCAACAACATGATGAGAAGCGCTGCTCAACAGATGGCCATGAAAACCCAAATGAACGTCATCAAAACTTTCCTCATCATCTCGGTTTGCTTCGTTCTCTGTTGGTTTCCGAACCGTCTCAACTTTCTTCTCTATAATCTGCGCATTGTAACGAGTCTCAGTTCAGATGCCCGTTACATTACTATATTCTTGGCCTTCTTGAACGTCTGTCTCAATCCGTTCATCTACGCTGCCAAATTGGATCCAGTGAAAAAGTATCTACGTCAGAAGCTGTGCAACAGACGACCCAAAGAGGGCGATGAAACAGTCGTCAGCGTCATCAACATCACTGGAAACTCGACCGCTGTGCAGACGACTGGTCAGGCATAAGTCAAAGGTTTCGAATCGGTGGACAAGCGCATGTCTGATTTCTGATCCGGCAACTGAGACGTATATAAAGAAATTGTATCCATTAATCGTAGTTGTTATTAACGTCGTCAACAATGGACCTGTCGTATTTTGTGCAAATACAATATAGGAGAGCGATGAAATTGTCGTCAACGTCATCAACATCATTGGTAACTCTCCGAACGTCAGATGACTGGTTACAGTGGTAAGGAATAAAACAAAAGTTTCGAATCTGTGGACAAGCGCATGTTTTATTGTTGAAATTGTAGCTTAACCCTCGGGCTACCAAGGGGGTGGTTACCACACCCCCCTACGTTTTTATGCATAATTTGTTTTCTTCATATGGAATATAATTTTTACGTTTTAGGTATAGCTGTAGCAGATTCATTGGCGCACATTTTGAGGTATACATCATGATGGTAACTCACGCCGTTCAAAAGTTTTACCCGATATAGCCGAGGTACCAGAGGAGGCTGGATACCACCCCTCTTGGTTTTTCGACCATAGCTTATTCAGTTTTCTTCGTAGAAGAGAAACAAAAATACAATTCTATAGAGGGAATGCAGAGCTTCATTTGCTTGCTTACTTATATGTCTTTTGAACACCGGAAGTGATAAAAATAAATAATAATACGCGTTATATGTGAAAATGGCTTAAATCAGCATCACAATTTCGCTGTACCTAATACATACTATATGGACTAGTTTGTAGGTTATTGTTACAAACGAAGCATCGTTATCTTTAAAATGTTCTTGGATACATAGATCAGTTTCAAAACATACATAATCTTATATTTGTTTATCCAAAAAGTACAAAATGTAGGCAATAATAGAAAATATCGCTTATTATCGGTTCCGTGGTTAAAAATGATGTATTTTCGAGATGCATTCATATAATGTACAACTAAATATACCATTTTGTTCAGAAATGAATTCTGAATCCATTGCTTTATTACAATATATGATATTTGAAACCAAACGCGAAATCCAAGAGGGTGGTAACCACCCCCTCCTTGGTAGCCAGTGTTTCAAAAACGTCGGTAGCCTGAGGGTTAATCGTAGTTGCTAATAACGTCGTCAAGAGTAAACCTGTTGTATTTTGTGCAAATACAGTGTTAATTTAGGACTTTTAGCTGGCAAGACTAAATGATTTTGTGTATGTACAGCTGTTTTGAATTTAAACATTTGTCGATGTCTTGGACTCTTCTAACAGTAATCGAGAGAAAAGCAGTGAAACCAAAGATAACTATCTCACACTGGAATCACCTTCTACATTTAATCTTACTGGATCCCGGGTTGTTTCCTCGTCAATTTCAGTTACCTCCAACCATTTCTTATCTTTTCTAGATAAGCTTAGCTCCTGAATGTTGATTTGTACTTTACCTGTGTCCAATTGTGCGCCTGTCAGATGTAAATGAAGCGTCATTTCTCGCGACATGAAGAATCCGCATAACCGTAATGCGCCATTGAAACATGCAGCGGACAACGCTATTGTGCGCCATCGGAAATCCGCTTGAGGTTCACAATCGCCCCAATTTCCTCGCACGTTTAATTATAACTCACTAGACCTGCGGACTTCATACGAAATATATAATGTTAGCACCATATTCAACAAAAAGAAGAGAATGACTTTGTATTTGTAAATAGAAAGACGAAGTAATTCTACTGAAGACGTATGCAACGCTGAGATGAAAGAAAGAGCCTCTGGCAACTGCTCGAATTTTCAAGCCTCGTGTGCTTTTTACTGCTACTCTCTACGGCCCCAGTCCCATGACCGTGAATCACCAGTTCTGCCCACAACTAACTCTAACTCTTACTCCCCTATGTTCAATACAAATAACTTCTCTCATTCAGAAACGACTCAGAAATGCTTACTTGCAAGGATGTTATACAAATAAACAAGGTTTCTCAGATCTGGCTATTTAAGCTCTTTGTTTTTTCCCCGCGACTAACCCAACTTTACTCCCTATGTTCAATACAAATAACTTCTCTCATTCAATTCTTGATTTGTATACATACATTTTTTGTTTGTTTGAATGTACCAAGGTTTGCATGTACATTGCATTGCGTTTGCTAATGCTTCTCATTAAAGAAAATGCTTACTTACTTGTTTTCTTAGAGAAGGAAAGACGTGCGAGGTTTAGACAAAACAATAATCAATTGTAGAACAGAATAATTAGAAACCCTAAATAGCTCTATGTTTCACTCAGGGCGAAGAAAATTAGATGAAACCTTAGCGATAATTATCTAGCAGCATTATTTAGATTATAAATTATATTTAAGGAGCGAGAGATTATTGGTCGTTGTTTTTGACTGTAAATCCTGATGTCGGCAAAAGGTTTTCACAATTCTTTCACTAGTGATCGCGAGCGAATTGAACTATACAATGAGTACATTGAGTCATTAACCGTACACAATGGCAAGACTAAGCAGCAAAGAAGATGACACACCATCTACCAGTATAGGCAGAAGATGAAACAATGGCTAGGATAAGCACAAGAGAACTGGGTGAACGCGGTCATCTGAGTTCAAAATCATGCACCAGCAGAATACAGATGTGATTGAAGCCTATGTCTAAATGTATTTATGCATCTATATTAGGGTGGTCGCATCTCTAATTGAAAATTTTCAACTTCAGTTGTTTACTTTCGCCAACCCGGCATTCCATGTCAATTGGTTTAAAAGTAATGTAGCCCAAAAATTAGCAGGATTGAACAATATCTAGGAATTGCACAACGTCTTTTAAATTTTGATTTTTACAAATAATTTTCGTCATATCGAGTAAATGTATTTGATTCGCATTTTTGGACCTATGTTTAGTTTTAAATAGAAAGGCTGGATGATTTTACATAAGCACAACTAAAAAATAATTTCTAGAATGTTTATGTTCTCGTTGATTGTTTATTATTTATTTCTATTGGCATTTTAGTGGTATTTGATCCGTGAGTTCCTGATACTGATAACCACAAATCTATTCGAACAAGCATACACAAAAGGGTGCAGTGGAAAAAAAGCAAAAATTAGAATATCGAAAAGTAATAGCAACCAAAAGTTGCCTAATGGCATGGATGAAAAACTTTTCAAAATAAAAAAAAAAATTAATGTCTTCCGCCCCCACCAGAGGACTAAAATTACGAGACAAAGCGTTTTTAGAGAAAATTGTAGGTTTTCTTGTAAAATATTCTAATTGAAAACTAATTAACTGCCATTCAATGCACCGCTAGAAAGAGCTCTTAAAAATGAATAAAATGATGTGTTAATTTTCAGAATGTCCCCATATTTATAGACGTTATTAACTTTTTACCATTTCCTCAATAATAATAATAATTCTAATAAATAATTTTAATCACTAATCAGTGTAATCACTTGTAACCAGGCATGCAATAAATGTCATTGTGTTATAATCTGGACCTACTACAGGCAGTTGAATTTATTCCTGGTTTAAATGTTCACTTTTCATAGTTGATTAAAACTAAGCTTATTATGCTTACTGTTCGAGTGTTCCTATATTTGATAAGGGGTCAAACTTTGCTAGTGTTGTGCCAGTCCTAAATATTAAAAAATGTTCATACAACTTTTTGTGCGATGTCTCTGGAGGGAGTGGAACCAAATGGAACCTTGGCGAACAGTAGTTTCAAACTTTTATTTTTAAGAACCACCCTAATCTATATAATTATGTATATGAAGAGATGATTAAATCGGTTAAGGTGTATGACATCAAAAAATTTTCTGTTTCCTCGGAGTGCTCACGCTGGAAGCGCCTCTGAATAGTCATTACTGCTAGAGGCGCTTCATTAATGTCCAGATACAAAACAATGCAATACAATTAGTTTGTTGTTCAACTGATAGGCCTACTCAACGAACTGACACCTGACGAAGTTCCACGCTTCCTGTGGGAAATGAACATGTAAATTAGTGTGGCCCAAACTTACACGGGGAAATAATTTTTGTTGAAACATGCTGCTCCACAAGGCTGCCCTTGTTCCACTTGACAAGAAGACTATGTGGTGAAAAAATTGAAGAGATCTGAGCATGTTTAGAGGTCGCGCCATTTTGACACTTTTTTGTAGAAATCGCAAAAACCGCATGCTTGGGTTTTGGAACTTGGTTCCATTGTCGATTTACTCTTTTTATCACAACAAATTAATGAGGAGTCCAATTTAGATGAACTTTTTACTGTTTATTTATCTCGATGAGAGCTATATTTTGATTAAAATATAAATACTAAATTCAGGGTCGTTCAAGGTCATTTCAAGGTCATAAGAAACAAAATCTAACAAAAATCGAAGAAAAATTATCAGATCTCAGCCAATAATTGTTGAAATTGGTTAATTCTGTCGCGTAACTAAGGATGAGTCACAGACACAATACCTGCTGCAACTTGCCTCCAGTCATCACACAATGATTTCTTTTCCGACAAGAGCAAAATGAAATAATCGCGGTTTTCGCGTTTTCCGGCACTTCAATGACGGTTATTTATGCAGACTGGAAAACTACTTTCATAGTAAAAAATTATATTGCGTTACAAATTATTTGCATTTAATGCACTCTGACTAAGCAGTAACACTGCGATATATATTTTTATTAGGCTGTTCAACGTTCAAAATAGTAACTACCTTGCTATTCAAAATGATACATGTCTTTTTACGCTTCATACTATATAATGTAAAAGTGTGCAAAAGGCGCGACCTCTAAACATAGTTCAATCTGTCCAAATTTTTGCATACAGGGTTATATTTTCATGTGTAACAAGGGCAGCCTTGTGGAGCTAAACATTTCCAACTTTTGTTATTTTGGGCCACCCTAATGTAAATGCATGTGTATGAATTAGTTCATACACATGCATTCACATGACGGGAACAGCGCTAACAGAGTGCAATCTGTCTTCAAAGAGTTCTATCATTAGGTCAATACTCCTTCTCAGGCTGTCTCCAACCATATTGGGACCGTAGGTATATGGGTTCGAGCCTCCACAGACGGTTGCTGTGTAGGAACCTTTAGCGAGTTCTTCGCTGACAACTGCTTAGCGCCATCGATTGATGCTCGGTCACTACATCGTGGCGCTTAATAAATGCCTAATTACTATTAATATTAATAACTTTGCCCACTATTTTTTGATTAGCATTGAGTACCCGGCTTCGCCCGTGTTTTCCCAAGGAGTAATTTTTAAGTGCTGCAACTAAAGGCTACTTACTTACTTACTTTATTTGCCACGGGTTCAAATATTTCAAATTTCCATATCGGTGAATGGAAACGACAGTTAGAGTTGAAAATAGTTGCCTTGCCCGTGTATTTAAATTTAATGACCTGTGACAAAGAGGATGCGCCTTTTCGCATTTGAATCTAATGTCGGCCACCCATCGAATGTGCTTCCATGTAGCTCTACGGTTATCCAGCCTTGCCGCTTTATTTGCACTAGCCTATAATGGGTTAGAAAATCAACTAAAAATGTCCGTAAATAGTTATTGAAAGTAAATTCTGAGCTGAAAATAGATGGGTCGATAGAGAAATTCGAATCAAAACGTTCGTTAAAAATTTTTTCCGCTAAAGTGTAGATAGTGACGCGGGGAGACAATCTCGTCTCCATCCCCGCCCCGCAACAAGTAAGTCTTCCCATTTAAAGTTGACAAAATTTGATGCATGTTGTAGCCTACTATCGGCACCACCCGCTAACCAGAAACGCCATAGCTTATTATTCGATTGTAAATGTCAACTGATGTCAACTAAATTTTTGTAGCGTTTCTTTTATGAAACGCTGCGTTACCGAATTATAATCGCAGAAATTTTGAGTTAAATTTTGTCAGCTGAATGTATTCAATGACATACGCCTAAGTAGCCCATTATTAAGTCACTTTTAAAATAACACCTTCTGTATTAATGCAAGACTTGTCCAACTGTAGGACAGGTAAATCAATGATAATAACACTCGATTAAGAATTAAACACATTTGAAACTAATTTGGAAGATTTTTACCTAAACTACACACAAACTAAAATGACGAGTGTGTAACACCAGGATTTAAATGGTGTCACGAAATATTAATCTTGTCTGCACTTATACGTATACCTTGTCTGTTTACGTTGGTATATGACTGGCATATTCTTAGTTTTTACCGATTTTGTTCTTTCCCATTCTACGATAACAACGTGTACAAAGTTCACAAATGTTTTAACAGTTACTCTAAACAAAGATACACACATATAAACTGGTGTGGGTCATGAATCCTCGCCAGTCTTAGAGGTTATTTTCTGTGGATGAACGTTGTTCAACTGCCATGTGAATGACGACAAGAGTTTCATCGACATTTCTTTCTCATCGGAATATCTACACATTAGATTATATTCCACAAGTAATGTATACGATCAATTGAGCAGCTTTAAGATTAATTTGAATATTCGACATTTCATATTTACAGCAGTTCCTTCTTTCCAGTGACTGCTATGAAGCATTCAACATGTGATCAGTCCGCTGTGGCATCTCTGCTCATGGCAAGAGCCATCTCTGCCTGTCTGATATTACATTACCGGAGGCCAGACCAGAATACTCTACAATAATGTCCCGATGGTGGTCTCTCCCACTTCAAACAATCTGACCTCCCTAAGGCCTGCGACTGCTTTATTCATATCCTCCAGTTCATCTAATAAGAGTCTGGTCCCAAAAGCTTCCAAAAGGAGGGCTGACATTCAGCGTCCGAATTGTGATTTTCCCTGTAAAATCAAGTCTCGTTGAGTCTCTTATTTTAATCGTAAAAGGAATAATCATCATTGCAATACATTGGTATACTATACATATAATTATTCCCACAGCAACGTGGGTTAACCTGGTGGCATATAGTACGCCCTTACGGGCTGTCGTTTTCCTCGATTTGCTTTCCAGGTTATCTCCCGGAATCAGACACTTAAAAGCCCACTTACTATGAAATTCTTAGCATTAAATTTTCTACTGTCATTGTAAATGACCCGATAAGTAGTTTGCTACTGACGATGCTTTATAAACATTCGTTATTGCATGTACAATTAAAATGACCTACTTGCCAGGGTGCCAGGCTTATTTATTGACGGCATGGACTCGCCATATGCCGTTCACGGCTTTGGCATCTGGGGCAGATGACAGGTTGACGTTGTCACTGATAGCACCACACCTTTACGATAGCGTCATTGATGGTTCTGCTCATTCGGCGGAGTGATATATTAGGCTTGAATCGTGACTTGAGGCCGTTCCACAATCCATCACCCGTTATCGAACTGGGTTGTAGCATTATTGCTTATTCCCACACATAGATGCATTATTACATATATACACATGCTTACTTACATACATACATACATACATACATACATACATACATTCGTATAAACATACGTAACTGCATATATACATTTAAGAATAGATACCATAAACGTTGTTTTGCTAACTGATGTAATTTTTCGTTCGTAATGACATTTAACATCATATAGGCTAGCGTACAGAGTGCCTCTGAGTAGATATCTTCAAGAGGCGCTATATAAATTCTCAGAATGAATAAACACATTATGTGCACTATCATACTTGTAAGTTTATATGACAACCAGGTGGCCTGCGCCCGCACATCGCAGGTGCGTGCTACCTGGTCATTGGTCAATAATAGTCTTTTCATAGCATATATGTATTCGTGCCGTCTGATGCACCGTAGGATTATAAGACATTCTCAGCTATTGACAATATAGTTCCATTGTTTCCATACCTGAAATTCATTCAATATGGCAGTCTTCGAAGTTTGTGTTCTCATCATCGGGGTCATTGGGTCAGCAGCCAATGGTCTGATGTTATTCGCCCTCGTTCAGTCTAAGACTCAAATCGCAGGAATAAATATCGTACTAAATCAGATGGTTCTGGACCTCGTGTGTTGTATCTCGTTGGTCGCAATTTACTCCATGAAAATCTGTAACGTCGACTACACAGGCATCACTGGTTTGGTCCTTTGCAACATTCTGGGTAATGAGACGATAATCTGGACACTCCTTAGTTGTTCCACTGCAAATCTCGTCGTGCTGACACTCGAGAGATACACGAAGATTGTACACCCGGTCTTCTATCGAAAGCACTCCCGCCCGTGGATGTATCGCGTAGCCATCTCACTTCCCTGGGTGAATTTCATGTCGATTTTAATCATTGTCATGAATTCTTTGATGTCTGATGTTGTCGATGGAGTTTGTCTGGCGTTTCTACGATGGCCGAACGACAACTATCGCAACAGTTTTGCCGTCTGCTATTTCTTTTTCATATTCCTTTTGCCGTTGATCGTTTTCGTTTTCTGCTACTCTCGAATTCTACAAGTTACTCGACGTCATTCGAAAGTTAACCCTGGTAATCAAAGTTTATCATATACGATCTTAAACAGTGCAACACAATGTAATATTACACAGAAGGTCATATTTGATTAGGCCTATGCCCCTTCCAAAGTTCCGACGTGTAGCCTAGATTGAAATGAATAGTTCCGTAGTTTTAGTCTGGTTAAGTAATTAATAATATTTGTTATTCGTAAGACTCGATACAGTGCAATACAATGAGATTTAAAATTGCCCCTTCCAACGTTCAGAGGTGTACATTGAAATTGGGCATATTAGTTTTGTAGTTTTAGTTCATTTAAGTAATTAATTGTTATTCATAAGACTCGCGGATATCTAAACAGTGTATATGAGAAATTTCATAGACAGTATTGGCTTTGGTCTGCGCATGTCACCGGGACATGTAGGTGGTTAATCCACTTATGTGCCAGACGATGGAAGAGCGAACCGGTGGAGGAAGTCCATTCCACAGAAAAGCACCTATGCAGGCGAAGGATCTGGATTGAGCCATCGCAGTCCTGACACGGGGAATAAAAAGGTCAATCCGATCAGAGGATCAAAGTGGACAGAGTGAAGTGGCAGAGAGTGGGCGAAGAATGAGATCGCAAAGGTACTTCGGAGCAAGACCCAATACGACTTAAGGACTTGACCTACGTGACTTCACTATCAACACAATTTGGTCCCGAGACTCCGAACATCAATCAATCAATCAATCGTTTATTTGTAGCCAAACAACAATAAACAATAATATTACAAATCAGATTGCACTTTTAAGTATGGATTGTTGAATGCCACAAGGGAAGGCCCTGAAGGGACAACTCTATATAATTTCAACAGAACATGATGCTATCTATCAACCGTGGACTGGGATTCCTGGTTGAGCTCCACGTGTGTGCATGGGCCATCTCTCTTCTATTCATTTGTAAATTCCTCCATTGTTGGATCAAAGTCCTCTATTTAATAACATTTAACGTCAAATTAATAAGCTCGTGTAGAGAGCTCCCCTGATTGCTTTACTTTTGAAGCGGCACAATGCAAACTTTCGATTACAATTACAATTACCCATCCGGGCTTCCGGGCGTTACATAGGCTTTTCTAAAGTTCACTTCGATATTACAATTTAGCCGCAGACGATTTTCGGGTATCCCCGCACAGAATACGGCAAGTTATAGTAAGTCTTTGAAGGTGCAAGACACTATAACTTGCCGTATTCTGTGCTGACCTATGTCCATGCGCCTTAGTGAACTTTACATTCATTGATAGATGTTCACATTACAGTTACAAAGTGCCTTGATTACACTACTGCTACTAGTACTACTACTACTGCTACTGCTACTGCTACTGCTACTGCCACTGCTACTGCTACTGCTACTGCTGCTGCTGCTGCTGCTACTGCTGCTGCTGCTGCTGCTGCTGCTGCTGCTGCTGCTGCTGCTGCTGCTGCTGCTGCTGCTGCTGCTGCTGCTGCTGCTGCTACTGCTGCTGCTACTACTACTACTACTACTACTACTACTACTACTACTACTACTACTACTACCTATTATTATTATTATTATTATTATTATTATTATTATTATTATTATTATTATTATTATTATTATTTAGAAGAAAAGCAGATTATTATTATTATTATTATTATTATTATTATTATTATTATTATTATTATTATTATTATTATTATTATTATTATTATTATTATCATTATCATCATCATCATCATCATCATCATCATCATCATCATCATCATCATCATCATCATCATCATCATCATCATCATCAGCGGCAGCAGCAGCTTAAGCATCATCACAACCACATCAACCTATTATTATTAAGACTACATGATAACTACTACGCATATTAGCCTGGTAGAGAGTGGGAAACACAAAAAGCATCAAACAAATGATAACGGAGAGAAAACTATTCACATTCTGTTCTTTTACTGTTACCATGATCATTCTGTCTCCTTGTCTCTGTTCACACATTTGGCGAATCTTTCCTCTATAGTTAAGATCGGAACTCGATTGGACTCTCCTCGCCTCCTGTGTGTATTACCATAACCCATTTACTCACAAATCTTCCGCCTCTCTCCAACTCTGATAGTACCAATAATATCCAGGCCTGCCTTCCTCGTCTCTCCAATCAAGTTAGTCAAGTTTCCCGGTGTCCTTGTCGTTCTTACATTCCACGTTCCTATCCTCAGTCTTTCCTTATGGTTTTTTTCATTTTTTCATATTTTCACTATCCTGGCTCATAGGACAAATACTCTTGTTCCTAAATGCTAACTGCATAGACTCTTTTATGAGCACAACACTACTGTATATTTATGCAATAGGCCTACCACTTAAAAATCTTTGACACGGAGCGCGTGTCATCAGATAATCATTTTGCAGCAGGTACGTGGATTTATAATGTCCCTGCGTTGCCTATAATTATTGTCTGTAGCATAATTAAATATAATCTCGTCTGTATATCTTCAGCAAAGTTATAGTACCTGTGGATGATCTTGCGAGTCATCAAGTAATCAATTTATAGCAGGCACCTAGCTTTATAATGCCACTGAGCTGTCTATATTGCCTTGAGCATTATCAATCAAATTTCGTCAAAGTGATACTACCTGTTGATGAAGCCCTACAGGTGATACACGTCTCTTTGTGAAACGTGTGTCTGTTGTTCTTTTCGTAACCAATCTCAGCACAGGTTTTTGTCGTAACAAGCGATAATTGCGATATATGATTACATGTTTTCTGGCAATTTAATGCAAAGATAAATTATACGTAGTGGATTCGTTCACGCCCCGGACGTAAGCGGAATCCAAGCAATTACATTCACGCCCGTCACGCTATTGGCTGAAGCATGTCACGCGAACTTGCTAACTTCCCTTGTGATTTTCAAATGGCGGACATTTTCAGGGTCGTTTAGGGCCAGGTTCGGCGTCGTGAGGGTCGGTTAGGGTCAGGGTTAGGATTAGTGTCGTCGTTAGAAAACATGGTCAACAATCTTTCACCGCTTTCGGGATTGTTTATCGGTCGGATCCTTTCACGTCCACAAAATCATGTGACATGCGCTGACCAACTGCGTAGTGGGCGTCATTCGAATCCTGTATATACAGTCGCGTCAGGCGTGACTGTATCCACGACCCAATTTATCACATGTTTTTTATGAAACAAGCAAGCTAAATTAGAAGAGCTTTCCTGCCCTGTCGTTGTTTTTCAAGACGGCGCAAAGAATCATGAGGTCGAATGTCGACTCAAAACGAGATTTATGGATTATTATTAGATTACCAGGTGATTGCCACTCCTAAGGCGGTTAAAAACAATTTGAAAATGTCAAGAGATGCATCGTCACGTGATATGTGATTGACGTAAGTCTTCACCCTTGCCCCTCCTCTCACAGGCTCCCTGCCTGACTGCCTGCCTGCCTGCCTGCCTCCCTCCCTCGCATGTCCATTCGTCCGTCCGTCCGATCTTCCATTCCCTCGTCCGTCCGATCGCCCCTCTTGCTCTTGCCCCTCCCTCCCTCCCTGCCATGTGCAGCCTAAAGAATTGCTTATTTAATTTACTTAACGAAATTGATGGAGTCGAGAATACAATGCTCTCAAAGCAGAACGATATATACTGTCTAATAGCATTGACTGTGAACATGAACAAACACTTCAAATTAAAGAAAGGAGAGAAATTCTATGCTGAAGGATAAATAGTGACGGAGATATAGAATCGAGATATAGAATCGCACGGATTTTGACTTAATGTGCGGACTGTCGGAGCCTCACTGCTTGTCTAGAGATAAGAAACAGCAACCGTTATGCTCACTTAGGTATGGCAGACGGTTTGACTGGCCATTAACCATCGGGCTACCGGGGGGGTAGTTAACACCACCCCTACGTTTTTCTGCATCACAAACTTGTTTCATATGGAATATAATTTTGACATTTTAGGTAGCTGTAGGTGGTCCATTTGCGCACATTTTCATGTAAGCATCATGGTGGTATCCCACGCCATTAAAACGTTATACCCGATATAACCGAGGAGGTGGATACCACCCCCTACATGTAAGTCTGTCGACTATAGCTTATTCATTATTCTTCCTGGAAGTGAAATAAATATTATTTGTCTTTTGAAAACTGGAAGTGATCAAAATAAATAATAATATTATCTGTGTGAAAATGGCTGAATGCGACATCGAAACGTAAACCGATATTTCTACGTAAATGTTTGTCAACAGCTACAGATTTAGAACTTATTATTAGCTGAAACAAATACTGAAGATGAAGTGAGAAGCCTGTTTGCAGGAAGTATTCGCACAAAACAACGGGAGTAACTTGTAATAACTGCAGGGGACCACTGTCATATTTGACTGCCGTGAACAATAACGTAAAGTCTTGTTTCATGTTGATATAGCTGCATGCTTTTAGATTAAAACAGACGTTGGACTAGTTTGTGAGCTATTGTTACAAATAAAGCCTCATTATACTTAAAATGATCGTGGATACATAGATCAGTTTCAAAACACACATAATCTTATATCTGTTTATCCAAAAAGGATTATGTACGCAATAATATAAAATATCGCTAAAAATGGATCGGTTCCGTTGTTACAAATTATGTAATTTCGAGTTTCATTCACATAATTTACAAATATATATGTACCATTTTGTCAGAAATGAATGCTGCTGAATCAATTGCTGTATTACATGATATGATATTTAAAACCAAACACGGAATCCATTCAGGTGGTGACCACCCCCTTGGTACCCGATGTCGCCAAAAACCTTTGTGGCACGAGGGTTAGCCCCATATACATTTTTCAAAATTACATTCTCTGTTAGGAGTATCAAAGACCCGAAATAAACTTATCAAATTATGATTTAATATCAGCTATTCATTTTGAGACTATGACTTAATATTCCATAGAGGTCTTGAAGAAGAAACCGTATTTTATTGCTACTATTCTAATATATTAATAATAATGAAACTCACAAATAGCTTTTTCTTGATTCTGAGACAGTAGGGTGGCCCAAAATAACAAAAGTTGGAAATGTTTAGCTCCACAAGGCTGCCCTTGTTACACATGAAAATATAACCCTGTATGCAAAAATTTGGACAGATTGAACTATGTTTAGAGGTCGCGCCTTTTGCACACTTTTACATTATATAGTATGAAGCGTAAAAAGACATGTATCATTTTGAATAGCAAGGTAGTTACTATTTTGAACGTTGAACAGCCTAATAAAAATATATATCGCAGTGTTACTGCTTAGTCAGAGTGCATTAAATGCAAATAATTTGTAACGCAATATAATTTTTTACTATGAAAGTAGTTTTCCAGTCTGCATAAATAACCGTCATTGAAGTGCCGGAAAACGCGAAAACCGCGATTATTTCATTTTGCTCTTGTCGGAAAAGAAATCATTGTGTGATTACTGGAGGCAAGTTGCAGCAGGTATTGTGTCTGTGACTCATCCTTAGTTACGCGACAGAATTAACCAATTTCAACAATTATTGGCTGAGATCTGATAATTTTTCTTCGATTTTTGTTAGATTTTGTTTCTTATGACCTTGAAATGACCTTGAACGACCCTGAATTTAGTATTTATATTTTAATCAAAATATAGCTCTCATCGAGATAAATAAACAGTAAAAAGTTCATCTAAATTGGACTCCTCATTAATTTGTTGTGATAAAAAGAGTAAATCGACAATGGAACCAAGTTCCAAAACCCAAGCATGCGGTTTTTGCGATTTCTACAAAAAAGTGTCAAAATGGCGCGACCTCTAAACATGCTCAGATCTCTTCAATTTTTTCACCACATAGTCTTCTTGTCAAGTGGAACAAGGGCAGCCTTGTGGAGCAGCATGTTTCAACAAAAATTATTTCCCCGTGTAAGTTTGGGCCACACTATGAGACAGTGTATGTATACGATGGTATAATCATCGTCGTCGCTGTCATAATCATCGTCATTATCATCTTTGCTATAGTATTCGTCGTGGCGAAATCTTTAATTTGGTCATCAGGACAGTCAACACATCATCATTATCATTATTATCATCATCGTCGTCGTTATTACCTTTGATATCAATATTTTAACTACAATCTTCACTTAATCATACAGATACCGTTTTGAACATCGAGAGGTATTCTAGGCTTCTTTCCTGAATAAGACCGATCTTCTTTCAGTGATACTGGACATTCCCTCAAGGGTATTAATAATTTTCTCCTGTTTACATGTATTTAATTAAATGCATTTGTTCACTTAATATCTTGCACTATCTTGGTTTTTTCTTCAACCTGAATGTTTTTATAACCTTGATTACATTCCGCGCAGCGACATATCTGCGTAGAAAATAGTCATACATTCTGCGTTGCATAATTTTATGTTTCAATCTACAGTGAATTTCAACAACATGATGAGAAGCGCTGCTCAACAGATGGCCATGAAAATGCAAATGAACGTCATCAAAACTTTTCTCATAATCTCGGTTTGTTTCGTTCTCTGTTGGTTTCCAAACCGTCTCTACTTCTTTCTCTATAATCTGCGCATTGTAACGAGTCTCAGGACAGATGCCCGCTACATCACTATATTCCTGGCTTTCTTGAACGTCTGTCTCAATCCGTTCATCTACGCTGCCAAATTGGATCCAGTGAAAAAGTATCTACGTCAGAAGCTGTGCAGCAGACGAAGCAAGGAGGGCGATGAAACTGTCGTCAGCGTCATCCATATCCTTGGTAACTCGACCGCTGTGCAGATGACTGGTCACATTGGTCAGGAATAAATCAAAGGTTTCGAATCTGTGGACAAGCGCATGTTTGATTGTTGAAATTTTAGCTATTATAGTGGCTATTAACGTCGTCAAGAGTAAACCTGTTGTATTTTGACTCTTCTAACAGTAGGCCTAATCGAGAAAAAGCAGTGCAACCAAAGATAACTATCTCACACTGGAATCATCTTCTACATTTAATCTTACTGGATCCCGGGTTGTTTCCTCGTCAATTTCAGTTACCTCCAACCATTGTTTGTTTTTTCTAGTTAAGCTTAGCTCCTGAATTTTGATTTGTACTTTAACTGCGTCCATTAGAAATGGATAAAATTATCTTGCTTTAATTAGATTTCAAAGTGAGTAAATACTGTATTTTCAATATTCTCCATTTTTCTAAACGAATTTTTGTCTGTTGGCTGTATGGACTGAAGAAACAAACGTATAACAGAAGCTAATGATTTGGAATACTGCTTAACCCGTTCTGGACCAAAACTTTATTAAGAAATTTTTTTATGATCTGTGATAATTATTGGGGCCTTGATGGCAATGTTTGAACGTATGTATTATGTTTTTTTGACTATTCTCAAATAACATATGCAAATTTGCATATGTTCGTTTTACGAACATTGGGCCAATAGGCTACTAACAACATGTGAAATATTGAACATGCATGAAATTACATTGTAACACAATAACGTAATAAAAATGGATAATTGGTGTTAAAACCGTCTTGGATCAGAGTGAGAATTGCCAGGGGAGGGGTTGGGGGTTCAACCCCCTAGTCTTTCTTAGGCTCCCATAGTAAAGTCTACATTTCACACCCAAACTGCACATAAATCAACGTCTAACCTCCGCCCCCCAGTTATTTTTTTGCAATTCCCATACTGTCTTGGATGCGCTTCTTGTCAACACTGAAGCAGCGTCTCTTGGACACAGTTGGACTCACACCGACATGGTCTGATGCTATGAACACTGGCTTGTTGTCTTTCCACAATGCCACCACGACACTTCCATTGCCCTGATATTCGATATCTCTACCTGCTCTCTTCATCGCACTGGATTTCATGAGAGGGCAGTCTCACAAGCAGTTCCCCGTATTGTCCCAGTGGCAGCAAAAACTGTATCTTCAGTGTTGTGAGGAGTACCAATGAAGTGAAGAAGTTGTCGAAAGTAAGAGTGTGACACTGGGGATGTTCAACTATCGTCAGAAGCTGCCAGACAGCTTGACTACCGAGGCTGTCATCCTCTCTCTCTCTCACACACACACACACACACACACACACACACACACACACACACACACACACACACACACACACAGACACACACACACACACATGCGCACACACACACGCACGCACGAACACGCAAGCACAGACACACACACAGACACACACAGACACACACACAGACACACACACAGACACAGACACTAGGGTGTCCCAGAAATATTTTGTGTCGAAATATTTTATGCACTCCCTCTAAAACGTTTCTTTATGGTCCCATAATGACACCTGGAAAATTTTATAAAATTTTAAAAATATTTAGGGGTCCCGCAAGACACTCACATTTCACCATGTTGGCATAATTTGCGTCGGACGTGCCCAATTTATTAATGCTTTTAGACAACGACCTTGGATCCCATGATAACATGTTTGATACCAATGGAAAGCTCCTAAATAGTGGAAACTACAAGTATCTGACTTTATTGCGTACATAGGTATGGTTTTACGAATAAATAATGAAAAAATTGTACAGCAACTCAAGATTTTTGAACTTTCTCGATATCAGTTATTGCCATTAATCGTTAGGAGGAATCATTATTACAAATTCTTGATTATGCAACCAGCCATGGTTTCAGCTACCCCATACCTGCATCTGCTTATTCTTAATCACTGTTTATACCTTCAGCTGCATATTGTTCAGTTCTACATTTTACAATAATCTACATGTCTACAAGATTGTCACGATTGCACTTAGAAAAGTCATGCCTGTGTTTTTCAACAACTTGCAGAAGAAACTGTTTCTGTTCTTCGTTCTTGTTGAATTGAAATTCTGTATAAGAGCAACTCCAAGCTCAGCATTGTCATTTACACAGGCAAAGTTATTAACAAGCTGACATGCGATCTTATACAATTGGCTTTTGGGTCACTCTTCACATGGAATATCGAGGGTACAAGCCAAGTTGGCGGTAGTTCGGAAGAAGCTTCGAGAAATATATAATTCCCTTTTCGTACGGGAAAGAGATTGAACAAAGTGCAATCCTCGATCACCTTTCATTGTCAACATAAGCTGTGCTTTATCTTCAGAAAAGAGATGGTGTGAGAACAGAGAGAGGTTTCCAGCTCTTGGCTTAGGTACCAAGAATGACACAGCATCATCTTCAGTGGTCTTCAGAGCAGCAGCATCGTAATATTGCAGCCTTTTTATTAGTTGAATATCATTGATGGGTGAATCAGCAGTGACTCGACACGAAAACCACGATTGGATGCAGATGTTGACTAAAACATAATGTTAAATCGTGGATGCCCTGTAATTCACGGGCCGTCAATTGGATAACCGATTGGGTTCCATCAAAACGCAACTAAATCTTCATTGAGTATATATAATGCATTCGCCATCCAACGCGCTCTAGAGGGGCACCAGGCTTGCGAACCGCTGTCGAACTGCTCAATCCAAACACGGATGCCGCGAGTTGGAGAATTCTCTCTAATCATCTTGAGGATTGTCAAGTTGAAGCTGTTCAGTAATGAACTCCTTCAGTTTGTCAGACACAGACAGACATTAATAAAGCTTTGGTTGAAGGTGAGCCAGGTCGGACCATTTATCTTTAAATCGCTTGAAGAGAAGAATGCCTCCCCAGTTGATGGACAAACTTTACCAAGGCACACTACGAATATATATAAGACAACAGGACTTCAAACATGTGATGTTGACAAGCCATCTGCAGCAGATTACGACCGGTGGCTGCCTCTAGAAGGGTGCAGGCTCCATTAACTCTGCCGGTATTTGAGGCCCTTGTGTCAAAACACATGCCGATAATAAATGTATCGCACTGCCACGACTTCATATGGTCTAGAACTGCTACTGCTGCTGCCTGTCTTGACACAGAAGCCAACTTTGGCACACCCAGAAGTTTAGTATTTCTATTAACTAGAGAAGAAATCAGGACTGGCCATCGGTTCACTTTGTCCGTGTTTACTCCAGTTATGTCAGGGAGCAGCTTGCCTTCCCAGTGCCCGACAGATTTAAAGGCTCGAAAGTCTTCCTTGATTTGCAAGCCAAAAAATTTGATATCTTCTGGTAGTGTGCTTTATGTCTTCTTCATAATTGAAACTTTATGCATATAATATACAAGAAGGTTAAATCTGTAGATTCTGCTGTTTAAGAGCTTTATAGTGATACTAAACATGTTATTATGGGATCAAAATGTTGTCACCTAAATATTTAAAAGTCAATGATGCCATGCGTAATTTACGACAAACTGCACTAACTCTATGAGCCTTGCGGGACCCCTAAATATTTTCGAAATGTCATAAAACTTGGCAGGTAATATTACGGGATCATAAAGAAACTTTTAGGAGGGAGTGCATCAAAAGTTTCAACAATTTTATTTTTCCTATGCTATCGTGGGACACCCTACCTCCTTACTGGATCCTCTCAAGCTCATACTATTCCATCTGAACTGCATTTAATCTCTACATGGGCTTCTGCCAATAACCTTACCTTAAATAGCTCTAAATCTAAAGAAATGATCATTTTCCGACCTCGACACCAATTTGAACCTCCTCCTCCATTGCCTGGTATTACCCGAGTTAAAACTTTGAAAATACTGGGTGTCATCCTTCAAGATAATTTCAAACTCACAGCCCATATAGACCACCTCACAGCTACTTGCTCCTCCTCTTTTTATGCTATCAGAAAACTCAAAACCCATGGCCTTTCTTCCTCATCCATCCATAATGTAACCAAAGCCACTACCGTTGCTAAACTTCTATATGCCTCCCCATCCTGGTGGGGTCTCACCCTGGCTTCCGATAAAGAACGCCTGGAAAAACTCCTAAAAAGAGCCAAACGCCTAGGATACCTAGAGCAATCCTTTCCAACAGTCTCTGAACTTGCCAATATAGCCGATGCGAAACTCCTTTTCTCCATATTACACAACCCCAAGCATGTACTTCACCAACTCCTACCTCCACTCCGACCCCTCTCCTCTCACCAATTAAAACCTAGAGCACACAACCATACTCTCCCACCCAAGGACAACTCTCAATTTATTCCCAGATCATTATATAAAAATATTTACTAGTTTATTCTAAAATCTTCTGATGAACTTTAATTATCCATTATCACTCATGTTAGCATTTCTGCGTTTTTGTCAGATTGTTTTTCTCAATTAAACGAATATATATCACACGCGACATGAAGAGTGCGTAGGGCTGTAGTGCGCCATTGAAACATACTGCGGACATCGATATTGTGCGCAATCGGCAATCCGTTTAAGACAATTTTTCACTCACATGTTGGATAACTATAACTCTTTAGACCTAAGGGTTTCATTCGAGATGTATATGTTACCATCATATTTCTTAAAAATAGCAGAATAACGTTGTATTTGTAAATAGAAAGACGAAGTAATTCTATTGAAGATGTCAACAACGCTGAGATGAAAGGAAGAGCCTCTGGCAACTGATCGAATTCTCAAGTCTCGTATGCTTTTTAACTGCTACTCCCTGCGGCCCCGTTCCCATAACCGTGACATCTCCAGTTTGACAACCTGACTCAGAAAATGCTTCCTTGCAAGGCTGCTATACATATTAACAAGGTTTTCGTAGATCTGGCTATTTAAGCTCTTCATTTTCTCCCTACGACTAACCCTAACTTTTACTCCCCTATGTTCAATACAATAGCTTCTCTCATTCAATCTTGGTTTGTATATATAAATATTTTGTTTGTTTGAACGTATCAAGCATACCATGTACAGTGCATTGCGTTTGTTAATGCTTCTCATCTACTTATTTATTTGCTTACTTATAGAGGGAAAGACTTGCGAGGTTTAGACAAACAATAATCAAGTGTAGAGAAGAAGAGCTAGAAACCCTAAATAGCTCTCTATGTTTTACTCAGGGCGAAGAAACCTGGATGAAACCTTAGCAATAATTATCCAGCAGCATATTTAGATTATAAATTATATTAAAGGAGCGAGAGATTATTGGTCATTGTTTCTGACTGTAAGCCCTGATGTCGGCAAAAGGGTTTTCACAATTATTTCACTAGTGATCGCAAGCGAATTCAACTATACAATGAGTGCATTTGAGTCATTGGCCGTACACAATGGCAAGACTAAGCAGCAGATAAGACGACAAACCATCTACCAGTATAATAGGCAGAAGATGAAACACTGCGGAGGATAATCACTTTACACTCATGCCGGGTTAATGGATTGCTATCCTTCCACTGCATCAAAGAGAGCTGGGTGATCGCGGTCATCTGAGTTCATAATCACCAGCGGAATACAGCTGATATTCAAGCCCATGTATACATATATTTATGTATGTACATATGTATATATGTATGTAAATATACATGCATGTATACAAATATGTATATAGGTATATATGTACGTATGCATATGCGTATGAATGGATGTATGTATGTATGCATGTATGTATTTATGTGTGTATGTGGGGGTATGTATGTTTATATGCATGTATGCAACTAGACATGCAGGCATGCAGGCATAAATGTTCGTGTGTATGTATGCATTTTTATGCCTGTATCTGAATAATATGGCCCGTAAAGACGAGTTTAATAACGCTTGACGTCTGGCTACATTCATCGCTTCATAATGAAAACAAAAGCATTTGAAACAGACCCGTAGAATGACTTTATTCAAGAAAACTATTGGCGGGAATTAGTCGCTGCTCGGCGCATTAAAATTCTACCTTATGGTCGATTTTTATTTTGCATGAAGAAATCGGCATTCTTTGTACTAACCAACGATCTAATTTGATATACTACGTCAGTGAGACGAACATTCGTCGAATTCACTTAAAATGCAAACTCAGTGAACTGAACTGGCGATTAGATCGACCAAGCTGTATGCCATTAGTTTGTGTTTCAACTTATACTCCACGAACTGACACCTGACGAGGTTCCACGCTTCCTGTGGGAAATGTTCTCATGACGGGAGCAACGTTCACAGAGTGCAATGTGTCTTCAAAGAGTTGTATGTCAATAATCCGTCTAAGTTTCGATGCCATCGTGGAATTGTGTGTATACGTATTTGAGCTCCCCAAAACGGTTACTGTATAGGGACTCTGAGCAAGTCCTTTGCTCACACTCTGCTCAACATCATCGATTGTGTATTAATGATAATAATATTCGGTCAAGAATTAATCACATTTGAAACTAATTTTGAACATTTTGGCCTAAGCTACATACATGCAAATCAATGAAACAAGTCTGAAACACTGGAATTGAAATTGTGTCACAAACGTCATCTGCACTTATAAGTATAGGCAACAATATTAAACGAATTGCGATGAAGGTCGCTAGTTTCTAAGTTAGCAATGTTAGCATGCAAAATATTAAAATTGCCTCAAAATTCAGCAACATTTTTGAACGCAAACAACTTGAAACAAGTTTTTTTACTTGTAAGTGAGCTTGTTATTCTCTTATTTACTTAAATACAGTTGGCGTCTAGATTATGATTTAGAAAGAAGGTGCTTGAAGTTCATGGGTGCTAATTTTAATAAATAATGTAACTAATGTTACAACGTCGGATGAACATTTTTAACGATTTCTACAAAAAGTGTCGACAAGGAGCGAACTCTAAACATGCTCACTTTTTATCATTTTTTCCACGCAGAGTTTTCTTGTCAAGTGGAACAAGGGCAGCCTTGTGGAACAGCATGTTTCAAAAAATATTTTCCCATGTTATTTCAGGCCACCCTAATTATATAGTGGCTAGAATCTTGACGTTGCTAGAATCATGACGTGACTTGAGGTCGTTCCACAATCACCACCCGTTAACGAACTGGGTTGCAGCACATTGCCTATTTCCCACACATAGATGCATCTTTACATATATACAATATACATACATGCTTACGTACGAACACACACACATTCATATAAACAATTAAACATACATAACATCTTATATGCATATATATATATATATATGCATTTATAAAAGCGTTATGTGCACCGTCACAACTTGTAAGTTTATATGACAACCAAATGGTCTGCACACGCACATCGCAGGTGCGTGCTACCTGGTCAACAGTAGTCACAGTATGTATAAATTAGGTGCTGTCTGATGCATCGTAGGCTGATGAAGGATAAGACGTTCGCAACTATTGAACGTGTAGTTCTCTTGTTTCTGACACTCGAGAGATCATTTTCATTCTATAAAATTATGGCAGTCTTCGAGGTTTGTGTTGTCATCATCGGGGTCATTGGTTCAGCGGCCAATGGTCTGATGTCATTCGCCCTCGTTCAATCGAAGACTCGAATCGCAGGAATAAATATCGTACTAAATCAGATGGTTCTGGACCTAGTGTGTTGTATCTCGTTGGTCGCAATTTACTCCATGAAAATCTGTAACGTCGACTACACAGGCATCACTGGTTTGGTCCTTTGCAACATTCTGGGTAATGAGACGATTATCTGGACACTCCTTAGTTGTTCCACTGCAAATCTCGTCGTGCTGACACTCAAGAGATACACGAAGATTGTACACCCGGTCTTCTATCGAAAGCACTCCCGCCCGTGGATGTATCGCGTGGCGATCCTACTCACCTGGGTGAACTTCATGTCGATTTTACTCGTTGTCATGAGTGGTTTGATGTCTGATGTTGTCAATGGAGTTTGTCTGGCGTATCAGAAATGGCCGAACGAAGGCTATCGCCTTAGTTTTGCCGTCTGCTATTTCTTTTTCATATTCCTTCTGCCGTTGATGGTGTTCGTTTTCTGCTACTCTCGAATTCTACAAATTACTCGACGCCATTCGAAAGTTAACCCTGGTAAATCAGTGGTCATCTATTACAATAATTATAATTCAATACAACAAAATACAATGTAGTAAAGTAGAATGCATTGCGTTAGAATGCATTGTAATATAACAGAGAGGCTAGAATTGTATAATGCTCCTCCTAAATTCAGATGGGTATTTTGAAATTGGGCATTATATATAGTTCATTGATTTTAGTTTATTTCATTTTATTGACAATAACTAGACTCAACTTCCATGACCCGAGCATGGACGCCTTCAGTACCTCGTGTTTAAGTAGTCTATGTTCGAGTGGCTTTGAGCAACCTGAGGATAACATTTTAAAATTCTGAATAAATAGGATGGCGTGAATTCAAGCAGAAAATGCTGTTGAGGAGTTTATTCTAATAAAGTCCTGAAAAAGGAGCAAGGTAGAGGCCAAGCGGTTGTCTTTACAACACCTGTAAAAGCTGTCGATTTCTGTACTACAATTGGTTATTGTGGACATATAAATCGTGTGTGTCTAGTATCATTATGTACTTTGGATTTGTGTTGTTGTTGTGGCGATTGGCTTGACGTTGTTAAACTGTGAGGCAATTTTTAGCGCACTAATTGTGCGTTAAGCACAATTATTGTCTTAAATGACCAATGTATGAGTAACGCTAAGGTGCCGGTGTCACCAAATAGAGTATCCCCATTAAAATTATATCGCCATAGGGAAATAGATTATCCAGCTAGATGAATCTGAACAGGAGGAACTATCCCCTCGTGCAAAAGTATCCCCATGAGTCGTACGAGATCATTCTCCCTTCAAAAAGAATTCCTCTGCGACTTAATTACAAATTATGCAATTTAAGTCAATTTTAAACTATGTCAGTCGTGGTCATTAATTAGGGTGGCAGCCAAAATGGTTATTTTTTTATAATGCCAGGGACATCCCCCAGTTCTGTTCGTATTGGTAGTAGAAACCCATGTGCAAAATCTTTTTAAAATATTCCATTATTTAGGGGTGCCACATCACAACTTAAATTTTGTATACAAAATTATTGCGTTATCGAAGCCATAAAAATCAACTTTTTATTTTTTTCAGGAGCTGGATGAAAGTTAGACACTTCTAGAGCCTATTATTTTTATTGTGATATGTGATCAGTGCTATGTACCATGGATTGTTGGATACCTTATTCTCTGATGATTGGTTTTATAAATAAATGATAAAATAATAAATATATAAATTGGGACAAACTGGAGCTGAGGAGTAAATAAATCATTTTAATTTTTAAAACAATTTTTTGGACTTCTGTATATAAAAGGCTTTCCTAAGCTTAATTATTTATTTATATTTACTCACAATATCCCATAGAATCCATAACCAATTTAAAATAATCCAGCATTTTGTAATAGAAAAAAAGCACTTCATATCAAAAGTAAATAATGTCTTACAAAACATTTAATCTTCTTCTTCACGTTCTCTGCCGTCAGGCAGGTTCATATGTCCAACGACGCCATTTTTTCTGTTCTCTGCTTCTCTTTTCAGTCCGCTGTATCCCTCCTCTGCCAACATCCAGTCCAGTAGCATTGTTCTTGGCCTACCTCTCATCTTTCCCCCCTCAATTCTTCCCTCAATGATGTCTCTTAGTAGGGTGTCGCTCCTTAAGATGTGTCCTATATCTGGCTAAAATTTGGTTTCGGGTCAGAACATACAGTATGATTAACATAGTAGAAAATCAGATTATAATTAGCAACTCTGTACAAGTTTAAATTTAAATAATTTTTTAGCTTATTTATGAAAATACTTTGCAAGAAAAATTCTAAAAAACCCAATACCCAACACTTAGTCTCGAATAATGGATCCAATGTTTCCAATCTCTTTATTGACTTGCTTGTTTTCAGTACTTTCAAACTGGAAACTGACTAGGATTCATTCATTCCAAACGTTTTATACAGCGCCCTTCAAGAAGCCTACTCAGAGGTCCTCAAAGGTTGGCATGGCCAAAACCTTCTACCAGATCTTAAACTGAAATTTGCTTTGTTGGATTCACACATGATTCAATCAATATTGCAAGGCTGCTTTAATGAAAAGAGACATTACAGGTTTTTCATTTGTTAAAGGTCAATGGCAAAACTGTTCGTGAAGTGCACGCATGCATGACAGTTGGAACAGTTGGAGCTTTTTGAAATAAAGCTCACTTGCCTGTGACTACAATGCCAACATGCAATCGGGAGGCTTGAGAAGATCTACAATGAGAGGAGGAATTCACAAAAGGCAGCATGGAGAGGTGGAGAAACACAGAAAGTCGCGAGTAAAGATTTGTTGAATCATTAGAGAAATCATTTAATATTTCACATTCTGATGCGGAAGTAAAAAATAAAATCCTGAGGACACAGCACTTCTGCAGGCTCGGCTCAGAGATGGAAGGATGTCAAGTTCAATGGCACAAGTGAAAAACAAATTGAAAAACAAGATGAAGAAAAACGGAAGAGAGCCAAGATGAAACTAAGACCAGCGTTTATCAAGAGACATTGAGACAATCTGTTACTACTACTCCAATGTCCAGGTCCAGTGGTATTAAGACAGCTGCCGATTTATTTAAATCTGATGCTTCAGATAGTGATAACTGCTATATAGACTGCATCGAAAACTCTGAGTCTGTAGATGAGGCAAAACCCCAAAACTAAAAGACCTCGCCAAAGAATATTATTATCAATCTGCAAGTAGCAGCAGCTCTTGATCGAATGAAGGACAGCTATAGTAATGCGTGGAAACAGCAGCATTTAGTTGGAGTGTCAGCAGACTGAAGATAGGTCGAGTGTGGTGAATGGTAGGACAGAAACGGGAGTGGCATTGATACCAAAATAAAATATAATCCGGACCAAGAATGTAGGTCAAAAGCAAGCCTTGCTCCACGTGGTGTCCGAGCATCGAAAAAGTTTCCGGACACCAAAAAGTCAACGATCACAAAATGGACCAATAAATATTTTAATGTGTTAATGATAAATGATTTAATCATACTTATAAGACTGAATAATGCTCACCAGTACTTTTTAATTATTCTACTTTTAAGCAAAACAATTTAAGGTTTACTTGATCTTACACAAAATACGAAAAAGTTTCTAATATTATCACAATTGTGCTTACGATCCTTGTCTAAAATTTGGAAAACTTGACCTCTTATGTGGCACATCTAAATGATGGAATATCTTTATCATATTTTGCACACTAACTTACTTTATCAAAAGGAACATAACCTGGGGCTGTCCCATCAATTTACTCAAAATAATTTTTTTGAGCACCACCCTAGTGGTCATGTGCAAAGTCGAATCCTACTGATTGTTGACAGGTAATCCCGTAGATTAGGTTGATAGGTTATTTCACATGGTCAATTTAAAATGGAAGCTGGATTGATGAAAAACATTGCTTTCCTAAATGGAAGTGGGATTGATGAAACCATTTTTTTGCTTAAACAGAAGCTGGATTGATCGAAATAATTTTTCTCGCATTAGAAGCTGGAATGATGAAAGTAATTGTTTCTGTAAGTAGAAGCTGGATCCATAAGAATAGTTCTTTCCTTAAATAAAAGTTTCATTGATGAAAAATATTTTTTGCTTAAATGGAATTTTGGTAATGTTTTCATTAAATGGAAGTAGGATTGATGAAACATTTTTCCGATGAAGTGGAAGCTGGATTAATGGTAGTTATCATGACATTGGTCGACTGCTTACTTATCAGCCTCAAGTACGGCATTGAAGACTCATGTGCTCCGTTCGATCTTCGCTACAACTATTGTCCACCACCATGACCTTCGACCAAGACCACATGACTTTGCCCTACCGCTAAAAGATGACAAAAATTACATCCCGATGAATTTCTTTAAGAGTTTGGTGTTGCCCGGTTGAAAAAGGTGCCCTTTGGTGGAACAGATATTTAAAAACTATTAATTATTTCCATTTTCTTCTTAACTGGCAATACAACTTTCTGTAATGGGTTGCGGTGTGTCAACCTAGAGACTACCATCGATGGCTTTACACGGATATGTGGAGGGAACTAGGAGTAGAGGAAGACAACAAAAGACATGGATGGATAATATACGAGAGGATCTGGAGAGAATGAAGATGAACATTGCAGAAGCAAAGGAACAAATCAAGGATAGAGAATTCTGGAGACGACAAGTTGAGGACTCATCGTTGGCCTTGGCCTGACGGAGGAGAAACAAAGAAACCTAGAGATTCAATATTAAACGAATATATGTTATATATAAGACATTAAAATAATTTACAAACCTAAACTACGGGATTACCGTTGACATACGTGGACAATGAATCCAGTGAATGGTGTTCGAAGATTCTCTACTCTATTAATCTACTCCTATGCAAGTTGTGATTATTATCTGAAAGTTAGCCGATTCGCATTACGAATGTGCGTCGTCTTCAATGCAATTAAGACACAGTTTCATGAAAAGGGACTAAGGTGCTAACTGGGTGACTTGGTAGCTCTCGCTTGATATCGATCGCTATAAAATGCCGAAGCCTTCGCTTTCTATAAGTTTTTTGACGACTACATTTTGCCTCTGGTGACCTTCGTGTTCTGCAATACACGTATACTTCAAGTCACAAACAAACGCAGTGTTCGAGGTACGTGTCTCAACACTCAGATATGAGTGTTGAGACCTCTTTACATCAGAGACCATGCCTCATGCAGTTAGGTCATTGTTGCAGTCTACTTCTTTGTAACAGTCCTGTTCTCAAATTTGGCTAATTAAGTAAGTTATCAGCAAACAGAACATATCCTCTAAATGACACCTTTATATCAACGTTGTTTTATACTTAACACTGGAACTGACCAAAGAACCCGCCTTTTGATATTTTAAGTGGGATATGATTTATGGTAAACTGATCTCCGCGAAGTTAGGAATGGTGGATCACTAACCCCATATACAATTTTCAAAATCAGGGTATCTCTTTCGAGCATCAGCAGGCTTATTCTAGCTTATTCGAAGACTCGAAATAAATTTCGCAAATTGTGAATTAAGCTTAATATTAGATATTAGGCAACTATGTAATTTTGAAATTAGGTCTTAATGTTCCACACAGGTCTTGATAAAGAAACCTCGCGTATTTTATTTCTATATTTGTTCTAACATTAGTAATATTATTATGAAACTCACAAACGTATTTTCTTGATTCGGAGACCGTGTATGTATAATCATCATCGTCGTCATTGTCTTAATCATCGTCATTATCATCGTTGTAGTTGTCGTCGATGTCTTCCTTATCGCAGTCGAAATCTTTAATTTAGTCATCAGGGTAGTCAGCAATATCATCATCATCATCCTTACTATAACCATCATCATCATCGCTAACATCATCATCATCGTCGTCGTCGGCGTCGTATTTCATATCGTTGACATCAACATTTTAACTACCATCATCACTTCATCATACAGTCACCTTTTTGAAATATCGAAAAGTATGCTAACCTTCTTTATGAATAAACCCGCTCGTCTTTCAGTGATTCTGGATTTCTGGGCGATCTCTTTAAGGTCTTAATGATTTTCTACTTTTTATTTAGTTCTAATGAAATACATTTGTCCACTGAATGGCTTGCAAGATCTTTGTTTTTATTCAGTTCTGTATGATGCTATGACATTGCTTACACTTTGCTTACACTGCTGATTGTATTTTTAAATCTGCAGTTAACTTCAACAACATGATGAAGAGCGCTGCTCAACAGAAGACCATGAAAACCCAAATGAACGTCATCAAAACATTCCTCATTATCTCAGTTTGTTTCGTTCTCTGCTGGTCTCCAAATCGTATCAACTATTTGCTCAATAATCTGCGCATTGTAACGAATCTCAGTTCAGATGCCCGTTATTTCACTATATTCCTGGCTTTCTTGAACGTCTGTCTCAATCCGTTCATCTACGCTGCCAAATTGGATCCAGTGAAAAAGTATCTACGTCAGAAGCTTTGCAGCAGACGAAGCAAGGAGGGCGATGAAACAGTCGTCAGCGTCATCAACATCAACGGTAACTCGACGGCTGCGCAGATGGCAGACCAGGCCTGAGCCAAAGGTTTCGATTCTGAGGTCAAGCGCATAAACTAGTTTCATTTGACACAGTTGACAGCCGTATTTAAAGAAATTGTAGCTTAATTAATCGTAGTTGTTATTAACGTCGTAAACAATATATACACCTGTCGTATTTTGTGTAAACACAATATTTGGCATTTTAGCTGGCGATGCTAAATAATTTATGTTTGTCCAGCTGCTTTGGTCAGGAATAAATCAAAGGTTTCGAAACTGTGGACAAGCGCATGTGTGATTGTTGATCAGGCAGCTTACTGCCATATTTAAATAAATTGTAGCTTAATTAATCGTAGTTGATATTAACGTCGTCAAGAGTATACCTGTTGTATTTTGTACAAATTCAGTAATAATTTAGAACTTCTATCCGGCGAGACTAAATGATTTTGTGCTTGTACAGCTGCTTTGAATTTAAACATTTTTCATTGTCTTGGACCTTTCTAACATTAAACGAATAGGGTTATTACTATCATACACTGGAGTCATCTTCTTCATTTAATCTTACTGGATCTCTGGTTGTTTCCACGTCCTTTTCCCTTTACAACTTCAAAGTTAACCCAACCATTTTCCCCTATTGTTATTCGTGACCGTTGAATTTTGATTTAAACTTTTACTGTGCCTATCTGGATGGATAAAATACTGTTGCTCTCATTAGACTTCAAAATGACTAATAACTGTTCTCCATTTTTCTAAACGAATCTTCGTTTTTTGGCTGCAAAAACGGAAGAAGCTAGAGTAGGGGAGACCGGGGTTGGATGCAACAGGTGTTGGTTGCAACACTATCGCTAGTTAAGCGCTAAATAACAGCAGCGTAAAATCAAATCACCTACCTTGTAAGGAATATATTTTAGGTCAACGTGACTTAATTTCTTGGCAGGCAGTTGATTTGAACTACCGAAAAAAGTTAAAATTTATTTTCAGACATCAAAAGTAAATTTTTCGGTTTTGTGTTTTTTCGTAATGTAGCTTAATGTGTTGAAGCAATTTAGTGTTGTTTGGTGCCATAAGTTGAACAAGGAATTGGGCTTGAAAATGCATTTAGTCATTTTATTTAAAACCAACGCTGTCGATAAAAATTTTCTATAACAATGTCTATGCATTGCTTCGGGGTTGGTTGCAACATTTTAATCGGGGTTGGTTGCAACATGTTTTATTAGCTGAATTGAATGTTTGTATGGTTTAAAATGCACCATTTAAGATTTGGTTTGGCAAATGTTTTCTTGGGAACGGGTTCACCAAGCCCCCTCCCACACCTTTAGCCCCGTTTTTCTCAAGCACCTTCGACATCCTGGCCCACCACTTGCTGGAAAAATTTGCCACTGGCCCACCACTAACAAAGGTTTGACACCCCTGGACTTTAGTCCGTTAATAATGGGTGGCAATAAGCGAGTCAGTAGGCAAATAACACTCCCGTTTTCCTTTTTTGGTTACAATTTGAAGGCTTGAAAAAGCTCTACAATTTTAATTAAATCTTTAACATTAGGCAATGCAGCCTAAATAGGTAGAAGTAGTTCAAGTAGACTAGCCTGCTATGGAGGCTATACGCCTATCGAGTAGGCCTATTTATATATCGGACATTTTACATGACGATTATTGCAGCAAAACAATTTAATATCTTGACTGATGCTTTTGATCAGATTTAATTTTGAAGTTCTTCAATCTATTACAATTTTATATGTAGGCAGGCCTCGGTTTGCCCTAGGCAATGCAACCTACGTTGAATAATTATACTACTTTCAATACTGTTGCAACCTTCCCCCAGGGTCGTTGCAACCAACCCCGGCCCGGGGTTGGTTGCAACACTTTGAAGCCCTCTGTTCAGTTAGCTATTGTGGTTACATCCTTGACCACTGAGATCGTCATATAGCTTGTTTTGGTGCTGAGATATAAAGGATATAATTATATATGGGCTAAACAATTTTCAGGTTGTTCCAAAACTAAAAAGATGGCACATGAAAATATGAAAATTGTTGCAACCAACCCCGGTCTCCCCTATTTACAGAAGTTGATTATTCCGAATACTGCATAAGATGAAACCTAGATTATGGGAAAGGTACACGCTGATCATTTCAAAAATAATCAGATCAGTGCGATTAACAAAATCTCAATGAAGAAGATATTGCCCCAATATGATACTTGTAATGCTACCCAATTTGGAAGACTCAATTAGCTGGTGCTATGCTTTTGGACGCATTATTTTGCATCGGGGGGGGGGTGGGTGGGTATATAAGATGTCCAATAATTAACTCTCGATTGATAGTCCAGCATGAGAGTCCAGCATTGTCAATCGACACGTCGGGGAGTCAAAATACTTGCTATTGCCAAAGTCTATTTTAAAATCTCGGTCTCATTTGCGCTCCTAATCAACTCAGCTAATAATGAGCACATTGCCTGTGCAGTCAGTGGGAAGGTAAGACGACGCGGTAGAGGTCTGGCCACATAATTTTATGCTAAAAGAATACAGTCACTAACACCTAATACCTATGGATGCCTTCTAGGGTTAGTTAAGGCCTGGTCTTTGTGACTTGTAGCAGTTGCAGTTGATATTCTGTTCTTAAATTTTACACTGCTTTCATAGACTACAGCTGGACCTAAATGCTGTTTGGCAATTCGGTTTATGAATGATGGACTCTTCTCAGTTGTAGATTAAATATTTCTTTGCCCAAGAACAGGACCTGCAACTTACATTCTACTAAAGCAGCTAACAAGATATAACAAATATGTCCAATACAAAGTCCCCAAGCGCATCCATTACAAAATTGTATCTCTTAACAACGCCCTTCATACCTCTCAATCCTTTTCGGTACTAAGTCCATGCTTTAGTTGCCCGTATAGTTGACTTCAGTACTGGAGTAGTAATTTTTCAAGTGAAATAAAGTAGAATTATCAGAAGAATTAGACTAACAGTGTTATATCATCTGAAAAACTTGAACATAGACCTCCATGGTCACATTGGTCAGTGTTTGGGGCTAATTCTTTGTCATTTTGCAATAAGACAAAATTAATGTTCTGATAATCTTGGCAGCGGAGGCCCATGGGCTACCACTGCCCAGGGATTCAAAAGGACAACAGTTGCATAAACCGAAGCAAATCGGCAATTATTAGTTACTGTAGCCTTGCCACTTCAACTCACATTACAGGAGGTTATCAGCAAAAGAAACAGTCACCAGGTCCTGTGTGAGGAGTAGAAATGGTTTTGTAACATGTCTGGCGGTATGCATCTGGCGGTATGCATCGGCGTTAGAGGAGTCCAGAATTTTTTTGGAGACAAGTTCACAAAATGAAGTCAAAATAAATTTGCATTTAATTTAGATACGATACAAGGTTTAAGATAAGACCATTATAATTCAAGTGATACTAGCTTTCCTGAATCTCGATGATGCGAAGTACAAACCTGGCCATATGTAATTCATCAATCACTTGACTATGGAATATTAATATTTTAACCTTAGTTTTAAAGTACCCACTGCATAGAGAACTAGCGGCTCCCTCTGGCGATTATAATTTTGCTACCACTTAGTCTTTCGGTAATCACATAATTACGAAAAGATTATGAAGAAAAAAGTGACCAGCCTGTAAGCCTATGCTGCCCTGCACGTAAATAAAGGCATAATTAAAAGCGAGTGTAATATTTTTAGATTTAATTGACTATTTGTCGCTATTGTCACGGCGACTGTACAACAGATGTGCCTAACAATAGATGTTCTTTCCTCTTGGATGGCCTCAAATAGACTTCTCCTAAATCCTTCCAAGACTCAGTTTATTTGGCTAGGTGGCCGTCGGCAACTAGATGGTATTGATTTGCTCCAGCTTCCTCGGGTCTTTCCTGATATAACTTTTTCCATAACGGTTCGTGACCTGGGCCTCGCCCTTGACCAAGAACTTAGTCTTTCTCAACATGTGAACTTGATCTGTCGAAGCTGTTACTATCAGCTTCGCCAGCTCCGAGTGGTTTCTCGCTCTCTTTCTCATGACGCACTAGTGGTTCTTGTGCATGCCTTCGTTACTAGTCGAATTGACCACTGTTGTTCGATCCTCGTTGGCCTCCCGCTTGGGGTTCTGGGGCGACTAGATCGAGTTCTGCGCTCAGCTGCTCGGCTTATTGGGCGAATTCCCAAATTCGGCTCTGTCTCTGCCTACATGCGCGAAGTGTTACACAGGGCTGTGGCCCAACGGATCTCATACCGTATTGCTTCTTTGGTTTCACGCAGCATCCTTGGCTGTGCTCCATCTTACCTGCGCAACCTCTGCCGCCCAGTGTCCGACGTTGTAGCGCGTCGGGCGCTTCGCTCCGCGACGACGGGGCAACTCCTAGTCCCGCGGGCTCGCTTGACTGCTAGGCAGCGCCGAGCTTCTCTCGGTTGCAGGCCCCTCCATCTTGAATGACCTGCCATCGGAGCTGCGCTTGCTACCTTTGACCAGTCAAACTGGGTTTTATAAATCACTTAAGTCTTTTTACTTTTGCCGTGGCTGGACTGGGAGCGCTTCTGAGTAGATTTCTTGAAGGGGCGCTATATAAATCTCCAGAATGAATGAATGAATGAATGAAATGACTCATTGCAAATCAACCGAACCATTGCAGAATTGTTTGAGATGTTAAATAAGAATGGCGAAATTTTTTTTTGAACTCGTGTATTTTCAGTCGTATGAAAGTGCATACCATATAATATTACAAGGGAATTTCAAAGAAATTTTGAAAAGTTCATTTTCGATCAATTTTATGCTAGTGGCATAACGACAAAATATCATTTTGCGAAATTTTGCAGTTTAAGAATGAATGTTAGCCTATTTCTGAAGTCGCTAGACCAAAATAAGGCTTTGATCTTATAACAAGTTAATAAATACAATACAATACAATAATACGCTCGAAAAGTTAACTGCAGTCGCAATTCCAATTTTTCTCATTTATAGGCCCATATAATACAGTGCTTGGGTTTTGGCCTGCGAGTCCACCAGCCTGAAAAGTGGTTGATTCGTCAACTTTTATTTCAGTAGAATTTTTACCAATTCGCGTCTCCTATTGATAGTCACGAGTAGGTGGGTGTTACCGTAGTAATCGAGCTATTCAATCGGCAATATATCAGATGTTGTAGACAGTCTATTATTACGAATGATATAACGAAAGTCTTCTTCTGGATTCACTGAAACCTAGCATCATCATAAAAGCATTTATAAATCGAGTTTAGTCTTCTGTAAGATGAACTTATTAATTAAGAGATTTGCTCTTTGACTGGCTTCAGATCAAAGACCATAATAGCGACAGGCGGATTTCGATATGCTCCATTGTCCATTAACAGCCATTACTACAAGAAGGCAATGCAAAGAATCAGTTTCACCTGGCTGGACATGGCGATTGATCATTCTGCCGTTTACTCTTGACAGCGACATCTTGCGTACGGAAAATCATGACTTTCAAGTGAAAATCTAACTGCTTTCGTCTCAAAACATTAATATTTATTTCTTGCAAGATTTACTGTGACATTACTGGATAAAAAATGTGTCTACTAATGTAGCCATTAGCAATAAAAGTTACCTTAGCATGAATATATTTAAATTTTGTTCTAATGTGACATGTAACCACATTATTAGCTTAGACAGCTTAAAATATCGAATTCTTCTACTTCAGTAGCCATGTTATTCGTTTCGTCTAGCTTTTGGCTTAACTCTTTTACGGCGAGCTGCATTGGTTTCCCAGTCACTTGTCGTATTAACATCTTGATTCGTCCACCTACTCAAATAGAACGTTTTCAGGTGGACAGTGGATTATATATATTCTGCAAGAATTAGATTCGGTATAGGAAATGTGAGGTGAATCCAGGGAATGAATCTCACCGTTAACCACGGAGAGCTCAGAGCTTATAATAGATAACTAGAGATTAAGCTATATAATTTCGTTTATTGAAAATAGAAAGTTGACAGACCGCAACTTTTCACATAGAAGAAAAACAGAGAGAAAATAGCTATAATTATTAGTGTAATGTCAGTACGACAATGAATCGATGGATTGGATTGGGTTATCTCTTTGATATTGACTTAAAGAGCACACGGGGGATGAAGCTAAGCAGAGGCCCGGCAGCGCAAGGTCCGTATTCTTCCATCTATGAGAATTGCTATTTGCTAAGGCAACCGTTTGTTTCAGCTGTCATTGTTCTACAAGACGATCGGAAACTTGGAACAAATTGGCATCTGACGTTGGGTTCTGCATAAGATTATTTGCCGGAGCACGCCAATATTTTGTTACTTTGTTAGTTGTCTAATCTTTGCTTTCTTATCGATGAGCTCTGATGATTATTGAATTTAAACATAATTTTGGCTAGGGCAGACAACACCTCGGACCAAGTTCACATAATTGCATATTTTCTGATTACATTTACAACTACATATCTTAAATTAACTGTTTAATTTATAAGTGCATCAATCATTTGAATCATAAACGGTAATTTCATGCATGCCCTATGATTGAAGACTCAATCGCCTGAAACACAAACGCGACAAAGAAGATTCATAAACAGTGCAATTTTTCCATTTCATAATTCGTTCATAAATTTAAAATTGTCACTCAGACATGGGACCAACCGGAATTTAAACATCGGTGCATAAACAATAGGCCAGAATATTCACCAGATATTTGTACTGTAGTGTAGGCCCATGCGCCTGCTGTATAACTCGGTATAAGCGACCTTAAACTGCATGGTCTAAAAGAAACAGACTAAGCTACACACTTGACATGAGATGTGCACCAACTTGGGGGTAAGCGACATTATACGTGCAGTGATCTTCATATAGTTAGGCTTCTCGTACGTGTCTCGTGATTCTCAGGTAGTCTGAGACAGAGTTGTGTATGATCACTACTAAGGATTCATAACGTTTGTGATGGATTGATTTTAGATAGGAAGTCGAGAGTTTGAGGGATTCATAATTTCATAATTATAGAATACTGATATCTAAAACTAATAAACCGCTTTCCTCCCTGCAGTAGGTTCATTGATTAACGGCATGTACTATAAGTTTAGATCGGTACAAACACACGCATAATAGAAGATACAGGTGCGAATATTTGCGCGATTTCACTTTCACCTTAGGAAACATCTTATAAGACAGTTACAGGTAAAAATATTGACGGCGTTGACTTATAATAGAAGCATGATATCAAGCAATGATCCACATAAGTTTGCGCAATCACTGTAGAAAGTGAAATGTGACAATACTCGTGGACAAATGTATTCTGTTAGTGTGATGGGGAGCGGTGGTGTAGGGGTATGTTCGGTGCCTTGCAGCCGGAGGGTTGCAGGTTCGAATCCACCTCAAGCCGTCCGCGTAGGGACCTTGGGCAAGTCATTCGCGCACAATTGCTCTGCAATAATATAATTGCTTCTGCATGCGCCGCCGAGACGTGTGCGCTTCTGAGCTTGGGGCGATATCAAAGATCAGTACTGTTGTATTGTTGTATAATTGTAAACAATTGCCCGTTTATTAGTGCATCACACACAATATGCAAATAGTTACAATTTTACTTAAGTTCCCTGGCCTCAACTGACCGATTAATTTAAAAGATGTTGACAATAATTCAAAATGGTTTAATTAGTACACAATTTTTTTCCTCGACCCAATAACTATTACATAGTTTCAAAAGCGTGTCAAAGCGGAATCCAATATTGTACTAAGTGCTGAAAATGTTTAAGGTATGATGGACCAATTAATTTGTATGAAGTTTTGTTCACGGTTGAATTAATAAAACTTCTGAATTAGGTTTCTCCTCTGCGTACATAAAGCCGGACATTAAGTCTGTCTTCGAAGAAAATATTGGGACAACTGCTAGTCTCATAACGTTCGGAACAGCAGTTAATAGAGTAAGTGGCTCAGAATAATGAATTGGCCTAGTATATGAGCAAATAAATAACGAGAGATCTAGTGAAGCTTCAAGACAAAAGTTTACTTGGGTATATGACTGACACATCTGTTAGTTTTGACCGATTTTCGTCTTTCCCAATCAACGATAACAACGATTACAACGTTCACAAATGGTTTAACTCTAAACAGATATACAAACTAACAAACTAGCGAGGATCATTCTTCTCCAATTGAATGTAAGTAAGTAGTTTATTCACCACAAAATAAAGCAAAATGACAATACAAAAATTTTACAAACCGAGTGGTGGGCTACCGGTGAAGTCACATAGGACTCATCTCGCCGGTCACCCTAAGGACTCATCTCGCCGGTCACCCTATGTCATCCTATGAATGTCACATATTGCATTCACCGGATAGTTAGTCAGTAGCCTATATTATGATACGAATTAAACTACGACTTACGTTTCTATATTAAAATACACTTTTCACTGCTACCACCGTAGATAAACACTTGCACTTGTCAGCAATGCTTTTCCACTCTTGATCAAGTTGTCATTTGAACGGCCGTTGCGTCACTAATGACGTTGATGACGCTCGTGGCATTTTCGTCACTCTGCATGCGTCGTCTGCTGCACAGCTTCTGGCTGAGATACTGTTTAACTGGATCCAATTTGGCAGCGTAGATGAACGGATTGAGACAGACGTTCAAGAAGGCGATGAACACCGTCACGAAGCGAACTGTTGAAGTTACAATCGTTACAATACGCAGATTATAGAGAAAGAAGTAGAGACGATTCGGAAACCAACAGAGAACAAAACAAACCGAGATGATGAGGAATGTTTTGATGACGTTCATTTGGGTTTTCATCGTCTTTTGTCGAGCAGCGCTCTTCATCATGTTGTTGAAGTTAACTGCACGTAGAAATAAAAATCATTCAGTGTACGTAGTACAATAATAATTATTCTATTCAGTTGTGAATTCTTCTTCTCTATGGGGCGTGATCAAAATATGGTCAAAACACAGGGCAAATGCCCACCCTTAACGAGATGATGCCCAGGCTTTTCTACATGGTCCGTCATCACACCAACTCTCCCTATTGTCCCCTCCATTGACGGTCTCGTGTCCGATCTACACTATTGGATGTCGACAAATCCTTTCTGCCTAAACAGTATACGAAAATGCAATTGATACAGCAGCTCGCTCAACTTGATTTTCTTTTACTGACTGAGAAATTCTCTGCATTCATATACTCTTCTATTATAATATCCGTGTCTTGCATGGGTGTCACACTTGACTCCTACCTCACGTTCACGAAGCACGTATCGAACCTGACCCGCTCCTGTTTCTCTCAGCTGAATAGTTATTCTGCGAGAGACGCTTTATAAATTATTAGATACGATACGATAACTGACTAAGGCTGTGAGACGAGAAAGAATGTAAAACCTTTCTCGCTTCACAGTCGGTCTTATTCTATATAGGCCTATTGCCAAACTCGTTTCTAGTATTTCAATACGGGCGTGATATTTCATTCCTAACTATTTCAGAGCCGTAAAATATGCGTTGGAGATAGTACATGACCGTTGGGTTTTAGTTTAATCAAAATCGCAGGAGATTGTTTGCTGGGTCAGTTAAATTGTTAGTTTTCAACACCACAGAAGTCAAAGTGCTCTCTGAAAGCCATATTTCTCACGCCTAATTAATACTTAACTACATAATTATCGACCAATTTTGAAACAGTTGCTTAACCTAAATCTGCAGTAACTGAACATGACTATTATAACAGTGATAGACTTATTTGTATGTTGAGATACGTACCTGGGAGAATACGCTTGTGTGTGACCTTCAGAATTCGCGAGTAGCAGAACACGAAAACTACCAGCGGCACAATGAAGGCCATCAGAAATCTATAGACAGCGTAAGCGGTGGCATTAATAGCAGCCGGAAACTTAGCGTATATCATGCAGTGGCCAGATGAGACATCATTGCTCAACATCCCAACGACTGCGGTTAATACTAAGTCGAAGTTTACCCATGTGATGCCAATCGCTACAAAGTACATCCACTGACGAAAATATCTTCTGTGGAATACCGCATGAACAATTTTCACGTATCTTTCCAGAGTCATGATAACAAGATTGGATGTGGAACAACCCAGGAAGTACCATAGCATTGCCTCACCTGTTACAGTTTTGCAGAGAGCCCTTCCTATAGGGATGCTGTAATCGATGTCCAGGATTTTAATGACGTAACTGATTACGAGTAGTAAACAAGCGATAAAGTCTACAGTCATCTGATTGAAGACGATGGCCATCTCATACTTTCGAGCCTTCGACCTCGCAAGAATTAGAAGCATTAGAAGATTCGCGATTCCACCAATGATTCCGATCGTGATAACTGACGCTTCGAAAGCAAACATTTTCACAATAATTAATTAATTCGAAGCGGTCGAATTATGCAAAAGACGATGTTGCCAATAAAAAATATCGGGTGCAAATTTCCTGACTACGCAAATTGATACAAGAAAACGTGCAAGAAAAGGTTTTGCAGTACGAGTTTCATCTCGTATGATATTGACAAATTGACTTCTATATATAAAGAGTCGAGTGCAGCTATTAGTTTGTGCGCCGTATCTTCTCAATTCCTCTTTCGATGAGAGTTGCATGCGCAGTTTCTTTCAGACAGCAACCTGACTCGATACATGCATGACGTATAATAGATGTTCTGTTATGCTATCTGTTTAATGCATGAGCGTCATTATGACTCATGTTGCCATCGTTGTGTCGAAACCTTACGTATCCTTCCGTAAGTTGCATGCATTCTGTGTAACACTGATTTTTCTCTTCATCGGACTCTTCCTTTCTCAATAGGCTTTTAGTTTTCCTCTCTGAGAAGATCTGAGATTCATAGCGTTCGTTATCTGGTGGTTTATGACAGCCTACAGCCGTCAACGGTTTTTGCTTAACTTACCGATAAGTTCTTTGAATTAAAAATTGTATCTTTCAGATTCAGGCTCTTTATATAGTGCTTCTTCCGATTATGGCTTGTAATACCCTAGGCTTCCTGCGACAGTTCTGATCAAAATCCATGAATTAATAATTTTATACTAAAGTTCAGATTAGAACAGATAAAGTATGTTAAAGTATGCTAAAGTATGCTAAAAGCAGTCTAGTCTATTTGGGTTGGGATATGGGAAGCATGATTAAGCAAAAATAGATCCGACAAAGCCTAATTTAATAAAGACAGCGGATGACTCTGTGGCATAATTGATAAGGTAAATTATTAGATCGCTGATCGGTAAATAGTTAATGGAATTTTAAAACGTGACGAAATACTTATTAAAATGCAGCTATGCAAACATAAGATCATGAATCCTCGCAAGTTAAAGTAAAATTTCTTTCTGCACCGACTGCACGAAACGATCTGGATTTTCGTACGCGACTTTTGAATATAGGTGTAATACATCATACATGCAACGAATTAAGCAATTTCTGTAATAAAACTATAGTGTCAACTGTTCCGCTGAAGAAAACAGATATATACGCTCATCGCGAGTGCATGTCTTTTCATTTCCGACTCGTGATTGATTCATTTGCATAGCTATTGGGTTTTATATGACGTTCATGATGCACTTAATATTTCGTCTCTCTCCTGGCGACGTCTGTTGCAGAGCCTCTGACGTAGATCCTATTTCACTGGGATTTAATTTTGGAAGTTTAGCAGAAAAACATACAAATCAACTGAACATATTAGCAAGAAATGGAGACTTGACACAATTGTTAAGCGAGCTCCACTGAACAAAATATCAAAGGTTCTTATAAATCCAATCTGAGGTCAAGCCGCCATCTTGGAAAATGCGGCCACTCCATAGAGAAGGGAGCGGACGGATGAAAAGACCCATGCAATCGAAGCTGACGTCTGTTGGAGACCGCAGAGATAAAAGCGGAGCCATTCGATCGCAACCGAGCGGATCCTGTACGTTCTCGACAAGCGCTCAACTAAGGCTTCGTGGCCGACCGCATCGAATTTGAAATGGTGGAACAAATATCTGGTTAGAGTGAAAATTTTAACCGCGTCAGTGCGGAAACCTTTTTTGACCTTTTCCATAGTTTTGCAGAAAAGAGAAACCATTGGTTAATACAAATTATAAATTTGTTTTATTCAGACTGGACCAGTACCAATAGTTATTCACTGACATTTACAGATAGACCTCTTATAATTATGCTTCAAATGTTATTTTCTTCAGACTAGCAGCAGTATTCACTTAAAAATATAAAAAAATGTAAATGGTCTATCATAAGAACCTGGGCGCCAAATATGAAGCAAGGAACAAATGTATAGGCTAGATAAAGACGGACAACCATTCTCTATTCATCAACCATGCCTGCTAAAATAGTCTTACATTAGGCTGCACATATTCTGTAATTTTCTTTAATAGATAATGAAAAGAAATTATGAAACTGTCATCATTTTATTAATTTTTAAAATTCAGAAATAAACATTTACAAATTAAACAAACACCGTGGTAACTTTGTTTTAACACTTTTTCACATAACTGTTTTTAATAAATTGCAAATGTTAGCTTAGTAACACAGCAATTAGGTACAGTAATCGAAGTAGTAGGCCCTAATAATCAGCATCAGTGAATCAGTGATGTTTCATGCACCATAGTCGCATAACATGGACCACATTTGGTTCATCTTATGCAACTTGCATCCACCAACTTCCAACTCGTGCTACTTTTTAACAGTCATGATGCTGGATTTTCTTGCAGGATAACCTGTAAAGAAATGAAAAGCTTAGTTTAAAAAATCATTCATTCCAGCAGGTCCCTTCTCGGTTTCTGATTAATTTTTAGCCCAAACTATTTTTAGATGAAGCAATGTCAGTTACTTTTTGTCTCTTTTCTCGAAAGTTTTATCGTGTAGCGTTCATCTAATTATTTTGTTTCTGCCATCTTGTGACCCGCTAGCTAGGACAACATCACGTGACAATCTAGTTAAATCCTTGTGGCCAATCACTGAGTGGTTCATCTTAGGAGCTGGTCCATCTTTAGCAACTTTCCACTATCCATGGTCATGGTTAAGCGATGTGGTGAACGGATATTGTAATGTGAAATTATACGCTCCACCTGCATAGAGTGCGGTGACAGTGATATTAGTGCAGGTAGAACGTGCTGTAAGCAATCTCTAGTTACTGATAATAATAGACGCAATACACAACCGGTATCACTCCCTTCAGGTAGATGCGGACTATTTGAAATCGAATCCCAACACTCACACACAAAATCTGTTAACTTGCTCTGATCACCAGGGAACAGCTGTTGAACCAATGGAGTCTCCTCTTTTTTCATTTCGTTGCATGACTTAGCCTGTTGTATACCGTTGGATGTAGCCATCATTATGATCTTGACTAAACACAAGAATCAGCTGTAGGTAATAGGGTCTAAATTGATTCAGCAATTATCTCGACAAGCAGTGCTGGAAATTTGTGAGCACGGTTGTTTGTAACATGAGAACGAATAACAGCCCGACGTGGTAATCACATACACGAAAAACACAGTAAAATAATTACTTCCGGAAGTTCCGGTTACGTTAATTCTACAAAAGTAAACTCAAAATAGAAACAATAATTCTCTTTTGACTAGCATGACGTACATTTCCACTTAGTTCCAAATTAATATTTGTAAACTACAACTAATATTAATACCTTACAAAATGAGTGGTGGTATAGTATTGGGACAAAAGTCAGTGGTGGGACAAATCCGAGCAGTTAAACAGTTAGCATAATGCACTGCTTTTATCTGAACGTGTGCTGACGTTTCCAAGTCCGCAGTGTCGCACGAAAATAGTGGCGCCAACTGGCGACTGTAATTGCGCTAGTACTATACGATTAACGGTAATTGCGAATTATGAGAAAGATATGGAGGAAATGTCACAAACTTGTCTTTACGCAACTAGAGAGACTTGTTAAAAAGTGTATTTTTAAAATTCGTTTAAATTTTTTTTCGCTGAGGTCACGACCAGCGCATTGGAAATCAACCGAATGTTGTAGAGCTCTTTGAGACGATAATAAAACACATGTATTTTCAGTTGTATGAAAGTTAAGGGCTTATGTCACAGATAACAGGTGCATTTTCAAAGAACATTTTTTAATAATATACAAGTATTTACTTAGAACCAATTCATGCGAGTGGTATTAAAACAAAATATCAATGTATATTCCAGGCAATCTTGATCAAATATACCTTCAACCTGGGCAAAATTGCTTCAGAAGCTTTATAAAATGTTTTCCTGCTCAGTTTCCATTGCTGAATAACAAAGGCAAAATCCTACAAAAACCGACCGCGGGATCAGCACAAAAATGCATTTTAGCCACGATGGCGGCCAGAAAACAGTATATATCAGGTCATAGGTAAGCTACACTAACAAATAAAGAATCAAATTTAATCTTGTCAAGGTCAAGGAATCGACTTATCGTAGTGGCAATAGTGTCGGAATGTTACTATCCAAGATGGCGGCCATATTGGACGCCAAAACAGAGAAATATGCACATGATTATCAGATGAGAGGTAAGCTACAATAACAAATGAAGTGTCATATCTAATATTTTCAAGGTAAAGAAATCGATTTATCGTAGTGGCAATAGCGAACGAATTCAAGTAGGCCTATACAATGAGTACATTGAACGTACACTCTCAGTGGTAAGACTAATCGGCAAAGAAGACGAAAAACCATCTACCAGTATAATAGGCAGAAGATGAAACAATGCCTAGGATAATCACTTCATACTCATGCCTGATTAATGGATTGCTTTCCTTCCACTGCATCAAAGAGAGCTGGGTGAACGCGGTCATCTGAGTTCATAATCGCCAGCAGAATACAGCTGCTATTCAAGCTGATGTACACATGTATTTAATGTATGTACAGTATATGTGTATGCAAATATGTATGCATGTATATAAGTATGTATGTATGTATGTATGTATGCATGTATGTATGTATGTATGTATGTATGTATGTATGTATGTATGTATGTATGTATGTATGTATGTATGTATGTATGTATGTATGTATGTATGTATGTATGTATGTATGTATGTATGTATGTATGTGTGTGTAGGCCTATGTATGTTTATATTCATGTATGCAACTAGGCATGTAGGCATTAATGTACGTGTGTATGAATCTTTATGTCTGCATCTGAATACTATGGCCCGTAAAGAAGAGTTTAATAACGCTTAACGTCTAGCTACATTCATCGCTTCATAATGACGATAGATGAATAGAAGCATTTGAAACAGACCCATAGAATGACTTTTTCAGGAAAACTATTAGCGGATATTAGTCGCTGCTTTGCGCAAATAAATTCTGTCTTTTAGCCGATTTTTAATTTGCATGAAGAAATCGGCATTCTTTGTACTAACCAACGATATGTTTTGATATACGTCACTGAGACGAACGTTTTTCGAATTCACTCAAAGCATACTCCGTGAACTTAACAGGCGATTAGATCGGCCAAGATGTATGACATCAGTGTGTGTTTCAACTGATACTCAACGAACTGACACCTGACAAAGTTCCACGCTTCCTGTGGGAAATGTTCTCATGACGGGAGCAGTAGTCAAAGAGTGCAATGTGTCTTCAAAGAGTTCTGTGTCAATAATCTTAGGGTATACGGATTCGAGACTCCCCGAGACGCTTACTGCGTAGGGACTCTGAGCAAGTCCTTCGCTCTTAACTGCTAAACGTCATCGATTGATGTTCGGTCATTGGATCGTGGCGCTCAATAAGTGTTACTATAAAATTTGATGCATATTGTACCATCTGCATTACCCTCTAACTAAAAGCGTCATGGCTTATTATTCGATTATTAATTTTTGCTCCTGAGTAAATAATCTTGAAGGGTGCTATATAAATCTCTGAATTGAAATGAAATGAATAAATGTCAACTAATGTCAACTAAATTTCTCTAACGGTTCTTCATGCGCTGCGTTACAGAATTATAAGAGCAGAGAGTTCGAGTTAAATGCTGTCAGCTGAATGTACTAAATCACTTGAGTAGGGTATTTAAGTCACTTTTAAAAAACACTTTGTGTATTAACGCAAGACGGGTTCAATTTCAGGACAGGCGAATCAATGATAATAATATTCGGTCAAGAATTAAACACATTTGAAACTAATTTTGAACATTTTGGCCAAAGCTACATAGGCCTACTTGCAAACTAATTAAACAAGTCTGAAACACTGGAATTGAAATGGTGTCACAAAATAATGTCATTTGCACTTATAAGTATAGGCAACAATAGTAAACGAATTGCGATGGTTTCTAAGTTTCTAAATTCGCACTGTTAGCGTGCAAAATTTAAAACTTGCCTCAAAATTCAGCAACATTTTTTAAACGCAAACAACTTGAAACAAGTTTTTTTGCTTGTAAGTGTGCTTGCTATTCTCCTATTTACTTAAATACATTTGGCATCTGGGTATTTTCACAACCAGAGGCAAATTCAGAAATAGAATTAGAGAAAAAGTCATGAAAAATTTAAAAAATCTTACACAAACATTTTGCATGGCAGTGCTGAAGCATAATATTGAGCAGAGGTTAAATTTGACAGATTTGGCCTAATTTTTCATTTTAGTTTTATTACAATGTGAAACACATACAACTTTGATTCCTAAATATTTACAACTCCGTTACGTAATAAATGCACAATACAATTATATACCGCCACTGTTTATAATTAGTTATTAATTAGTATTAAGTGTGCATTAAATTATTGCGCAGCAAAATAAATTATTATGACGATAAATTATCTACATGTACCATTAAATAAATTCATTTAAATAGAAAAATAAAGTAACGGAGTTATAGTAACGGAGTTGTAAAATATTCATAATTAGGTCTCCACGCTTACGGGGCGAGTTAAGATATAGAAAATGGTTAATTTATTATTGGCAGTTTCAATAAATTATATATATGTACGCAAAGTGCAATAATTACAGTCACGGAGTTGTCAATCTTTTCATACTATAACATTACCGGATAAATTTTCGAAAATTGTCAACAGAAGCAAACATCCATATTGATTTATTTTTGGTAAAATCAATGCAGACATGTTCCCTGCTATTGAAGATGTCAAATAAAAAATTGAGTTTTCAATTTATTCCACAGATGGCAGAAACCCATTCGTAACGGAGTTGTAAGCAATATTTGAAGACAGAGGGTTTTATTTATTTTTTAATTATTTAGTTCGTTAATAAGTTAATAAAAATCACATGGAGCAATGGATATATGTAAGTTAATGATCCAAAAATTAGAAAACATCAGTTCAGCACTTCAACTGATGCCCTAACGTAACGTTGAACTGACGCACCATAGCAAGGACAATGCAATTTCGGGTTAAAGTTCATCATCATCATCATATTCTTTTATTTAAAACAAAACTGTCGACAAAACGCAACAGAATACATGAGTTATTGAGAGAGGCAGTTTTTCATCTAGTAGACGTTTTTGAAAAGCATGCGTGGTACGAAGATCTTGTTGTTCTTAGTTGTAAGTTCAAAGGGATGAGGCCTGGGGCGTAGGTTATAGTTACTAACAGACCGAGTAGGAAAGAGCCTGCGGAGGACATGGTTGTTATCTTGGATGATAGCAGCGAAGAGGGCTACGTCAACGGCTTCTGCCATTTGGGTCGCGGTCGGGGCATCCTGAGGTAGGAAGCCAGCCCTCTTGACCCGTCTCAGGAGCCCCTAGACACGATCAACTTCGCTTGAGCTCATCAGGCCCCACCAGGCCGGGGACGCATACAGTAAGCGCGCCAGAGTTGTGGCACGAGTAGTTAGATGTAAGGCCGGACCTTGTAGTCCGTGCTCGCGCAGCACTCGAAGGGCTTAAAGAGATGATGCAGATCCAAAAACTGTTCGGAAAAACCGCCTAAATCTCACTAAATTCTAGCTACAATAGATGACCTCAACTAGATCGGCAGCCTTGTAGGCGCACCTTCCAAGCGAGTGCTCATTGGACTTTATAATTTTTCTCTCATACTAATCATCTAAATAATATAACAGAACTGATTTTTTATAGGCCTAACTAACTTATGCCCAATAATGTATTTAAAAATTAAAAATTAAAATTTTATACTTTGTGTAAGCCGCCGAAATGAGAAGACGGAAATTTATCTAATTTGCCTCCGGTTTTGAAATATACCAATCTAGAAAACGATTTAGAAAGAAGGTTCTGGAAGTTCATGGATGCTAATTTTAATTAATAATGTAACTGATGTTACAACGTCGGATGAACAATGTTAACGATTTCTACAAAATGTGTCGAAAAAAGCGAACTCTAATCATGCTCACTTCTTTTAATTTTTTCCACGCATAGTTTTCTTGTCAAGTGGAACAAGGGCAGCCTTGTGGAGCAGCATGTTTAAAAAAATATTTTCCCCATGTTATTTCGGCCCACCCTAATTATATAGTGGCTAGAATCGTGACGTGACTTGAGGTCGTTCCACAATCCACCACCCGTTAACGAACTGGGTTGCAGCACATTGCCTATTTCCCACACATACACTGTGTCCGGGAAAAAAAAGGGACCCCTTTTGGTAATATGAAAATAAACTAGTAAATGTTCATCGCTTTTAAAATTCCAAGACCATTTTAATCCTGATATAATTTGCTAAATACTGGTTAAAGTATGAAAGTTTTTGTTATTTAATAATGACGTCATAATGACGTCATTTTCATCAAAATTCAAGCGTCAAGGACGGCACAAAAATCATCTAAAAGTTTCAATATTATTTTAAACTGTCATTTATCAATTATAAAGTTTAGTTTAATCCAATTTTTTTATCTGAATAATATTAGACTACAAGGCGTGCTCAAAGTGTCCGCCTTCGGCCTCAACACAAGCTTCAAGACGAGCGCGCCATTGGCCAATAGCAGCATTTTCTAACCGTGTTGTTTTTACAATTTGGTATTTCAAGACGTAATTATGACGTAATTTTTTTAACTGGGCCGTTCATAAATTACAGTTTTGTTGATAATTATGTCAGGATTAAAATGGTCTTGGAATTTTAAAAATCGATGAACATTTACTAGTCTTTTGTCGTATTACCATAAGGGGTCCCTTTTTTCCGGACACATGTGTAAATGCATCCTTACATATATACATACATGCTTACTTACGTACACACATACATTCATATTAACATACGTAATACATTATGCATTTATACTCTCAGCAGAACACATGTATATATATAGCCATTTATATAGCGCCTTACCAGAAACTCACGAAGGCACATGCACTATCAAAACTTGTAAGTTTATATGACAACTAAATGGCCGCACCCGCACATCGCAGGTGCGTTCTACCTGATCAATACTAGGCTTGTCATAGTATGTATAAATTACTGCAGGTACCATCTAATGCACGATAGGCTGGTGAAGGTTAAGACGTCCTCAGCTATTGAAAGTGTAGTTCCATTGTTTCCGTAGCTCATTTTCAATCTATATGGCAGTCTTCGAGGTTTGTGTTGTCATCATAGGGGTCATTGGCGCAGCGGCAAATGGTCTGATGTTATTCGCCCTCGTTCAATCGAAGACTCGAATCACAGGAATAAATATTGTACTAAATCAGATGGTTCTGGACCTAGTGTGTTGTATCTCGTTGTTCGCAATTTACTCCATGAAAATTCATAGCGTCGACTACACCAGCATCACCGGTATGGTCCTTTGCAAGATTCTGGGTAATGAAACGATAATCTGGACATCTCTTAGCTGTTCCACTGCAAATCTCGTCGTGCTGACACTCGAGAGATACATGAAGATTGTGCACTCGGTCTTCTACCGAAAGCACTCCCGCCCGTGGATGTATCGCGTGGCGATCCTATTTACCTGGGTGAACTTCATGTCGATTTTACTCGTTGTCATGAGTGGTTTGATGACTAATGTTGTCGATGGAGCTTGTCTGGCGTATCAGAAATGGCCGAACGAAAGCTATCGTCTTAGTTTTGCCGTCTGCTATTTCTTTTTCATATTCCTTCTGCCGTTGATCGTTTTCGTGTTCTGCTACTCTCGAATTCTACAAATTACTCGACGCCATTCGAAAGTTAACCCTGGTAATCAGCATTTACCTAATATAATATAATACAATACAACACAATTGCTAAAATTTGACAATGCTCCTCCTAAGTTCAGATGTGTAGGCCTACTTTGAAATTGGACATTATAGTTCTGTAGTTTTAGTTTATTACATTTTATTGACAATAGACGAAAGTTCCAAGACCCGAGCATGGACGCCTTCAGTACCTCGTGTTTAAGTAGTCTATGTTCGAGGGGCTTTGAGCGACCTCAGGAAAACATTTCAAAATTCTGAATAAATAGGATGGCGTTAATTCAAATAGAAAGTGCTGTTGAGGAGTTTAATCTGATAAAGTCAGGAAAAATGAGCAAGGTAGAGGCCAAGCGGTTGTCTTTACAACACGTGTAAAAGCTATCGATTGCTGTACTACAGTTGGTTATTGTGGGCATATAAATCGTGTGTGTCTAGTCTAATATAATTATGTACTTTGGATGTACTTTGTGGCGATTGGCGTCACGTGGGTAATAGGCGTAGACTCCGCCGGGGCAGCCGGGGCAAGTGCCCCCCCAATAATTGAGATGGGGGGGCATTGCCCCCCCAAAAATCCAGAGGAGAATTTATATTTTTTTAAAGTGGGGTTTATCCTTTTTCAAACAAAACAACTTGGTCCTTCTGGGCCACCGTACTTTCGTATACTTTCTTCATTTGGTTGCTCTCAAGGAATCTGTATTTAGTATATAATATGTAGTGTATGTATTTATATATAGATAGTGTATATAGTGTATATATATAATGTACATGTATATATATATATATATAGTGTATAATAGGTCCTTGGTTGCTCTGACAGTCTTATCGACAGCTATTCTAATTTCATTGCATTGAGCGTTTTCGGGTATACTTTGAGTGATTCAGTTTTATTAATGGAAAATGAAGCAAGTTAGCAATCGACAAACAATAATTCTAGTTTCTTCAAGCGTCCTAACACCAGGAGGTAAGTTTAGTCTACATGTATATAGCCCTGCTAGACAAAATCTTGTAACAAAGACCCCGATGGTTTGGACATGTAGAAAGAGTGCCAGTTGACCGAATTCCACACAGCGTACTACACGCAAGATTTGAAGGAAAAAGACACAAAGGCAGACCAAGACAATGCTGGATAGACAATATAAATGAAGACATAACATCACTTGGACGGACACTAAGGGGAGCAATGAATTTGACAAGAGACCGAGGACAATGGAGATCATTTATTCGTACCCATCGCCGCCAAGTGGCTGGCGTCAGGAACTGATGATGATGATATAGCCCTACCCTGTAGCATAATCTAGATGTAAAAAACGTTTGCACTTTTAAGTAAATATATTGATGCCACATAATAACACACTGCATAAATGAGTGATTTAAAATCTGATATGTTTTGCTACCAGGTACTGAATTTTGATACGCTTTGTTGCCAGTTATTTAGATATGTGAATCTTTTCCTTTACATGCTAAGAAAACGTTGAAAACGCGTGTTTATCAAGAAATAGGAAATGTAAATTTTTACATCTAAGCTCTGTGGACTGTGATAATAATAAATCTCCATGTTAACTTATTTAAATTATTTTATTGAGCAGTGCCGTACTGCTAGCCAGCTTGCACGCGTGTGAACGGCTTTTCGAACTAGCAAGCACGGCGTTCAAAAGGCCGGCGTATGTCTCAGCACTCAGCCTCTGCAGTCTGATCTGTAGCCTGTATATGACGGGTGTTCCATGATACATGATACTATAGGGTCACAGACTTCGTATGCGTGATGTCTGTCTAGCTCATCTGATTGTCGAACGAAGACTCAGTTGTACATTAAGATTTATCTTGGTTGTGCACGTGCACTCGGATGCACACAGCAATATACAGCCAACCTGAACCCGGCTGCAGGCATGATTTTCCCTTGAAGGCTTACTTCCACTGCATGCCCTTTAACCCTTCAGCTCGAGAATTTAAGAAATGCCTGAAATAATGCGTGCCTTGTTCCTCTGTCTCTCTCTGTGTCTGTCTGTCTCTCGCTGTCTCTCTGTGTGTGTCTCTCTCTGTCTCTCTCTGTCTCTCCCTGTCTGTCTCTCTGTCTCTGTCTCTCTTCAAGTTTCTCTAATTTAAGGTAGTATTGTTTAAGACATTGACTTTGACGATGTACTATGTAGTGTCCTGTATACATACGGAAGCCCATAGGGGACATGCGATTATTTCTTATTTTTCTAGTGATTATGTACTTGAAAATAAAGACAAGCATTCGAGCGATAGTAGCCAACTATGACAAAGACAAAAAGCTTCCAACAGTCAAACAGTCGCAGAAGTACTGAAACTGACCAACTTGATTTTGAATCTGTGTGTAATGATTTCGTACAAAGGAATGACATGCGTCGAAAGGTCTTCGCTTTGTTTCCAGCCCGGATTGTTTAATGACGAACTTGGACTGGAAACTGTTTTAACGAAGATCGGATGAATAACATTGATTGATGAACGATGACAATCAAGTCTAGCTCTGGCTCTTAGTGTCTGAGACTAAATGTCCAGATCCCATGCCCCCCCAATATTTTGGACAAGTCTACGCCAGTGCGTGGGTAAACTTTGAGGCTGTTTTAGGATAGTAATTGTTCGTTAAGCACAGTTGTCTTAAAAGGCGAATGTGTGAGTGACGCTAAGGTGCCGACTGCTATAAATGCGGAAGCCTTCGCTTTCTGTAAGTTTTTAACTACTTAATTTTGCCTCTGGTGACCTTCGTGTTCTGCTATAGCCTACATGCATTCTTAAAGTCACAAACAAAAGCATTGTTCCAGGTACGTGTCTCAGTATTCAGATATGACTATCGGAGACTATGCCTAAGTAAGGTCATTGTTGCAGTCTACTTTGTTGCTATAGTCTTGTTCTCAATTTGCTAATTAGATCTAAATAACTTATCAGCAAAGAGAACATAACTTCTAAATTACAACTTTATATCAACGTTGTTTTATACATAACACTGAAACTGACCAAAGAACCCGCCTTTTCATAGTTTAATTGGGATATGATCTGTGTTAAACTGATCTACGCGAAGTTAGGGATGGTGGACGCTTTGACTGATCACTAACCCCATCATACTATAATTTTTAAAATGAGATTCTCTGTTTCGAGCATCAGTATGCATCTTCTAGTTTATTCGGAGACTCGAAATAAATTTCGAAAATTGTGAATTAATAATAAGATATTCCATATATAATTTTGAAATTAAGTTTTAGTGTTCCACAGTGTGTGTATTTCCTTTTTAACGACTAGCTCTGTGGTAACAAAGACCATTAGCGTCGCCCTCCTCCTTAATCCAGGCTTGGGACTGGCACTGTCAGAAAGCGAACAGTTCCACAGAGGTCTTGATAAAGAAACTTTGCGCATGATATTGCTATGATTGTTCTAACATTAGTAATATTATTATGAAACTCACAAACGTATTTTCTTGATTCGGAGATCGTGCATGAATCCGTGTATGTATAATCATCATCGTCGTCATTGTCTTAATCATCATCATTATCATCGTTGTAGTGGTCGTCGATGTCTTCCTTATCGCAGTCGAAATCTTTAATTTACTCATCAGCGTAGTCAGCAATATCATCCTCATCCTCACTATAGCCATCATTATTATCGCTCTCATCACCATCATCGTCGTCGTCGTCGTAATTCATATCGTTGACATCAACATTTTAACTACCATCATCACTTTATCATACAGTTACCGTTTTAAATATCGAAAGGTATGCCATAGCCTTCTTTCTGAATAAACCCGCTCGTCATTCAGTGATCCTGGACGACCTCTTAAGGATCTTGTGTGTAATACGTTTATTTAACGACGCCGTCATATCGACGACGATGAAGTATGGAATCTGTCGGCGTCTTAAGGATCTTAATGATCCTCTCCTATTTATTTAGTTCTAATTATGGCCTAACTACTAACAGTTGTCCACTTAATGCCTTTGTTTTTTCTTCAGTTCTGTATGATTTTATGACATTGCTTACATTTTGCTTACACTACTGATTGTATGTTTTAATCTGCAGTTAACTTCAACAACATGATGAAGAGCGCTGCTCAACAGAAGGCCATGAAAACCCAAATGAACGTCATCAAAACATTCCTTATCATCTCGATTTGTTTCGTTCTCTGCTGGCTTCCAAATCGTATCAACTATTTACTCTACAATCTGCGCATTGTTGCGAGTATCAGAACAGAATCCCGTAATTTCACTATATTCCTGGCCTTCTTGAACGTCTGTCTCAATCCGTTCATCTACGCTGCCAAATTGGATCCAGTGAAAAAGTATCTACGTCAGAAGCTGTGCAACAGACGACTCCAGATGAGTGATGAAACAGTCGTCAGCGTCATCAACATCACTGGTAACTCTCCGGACGTGCAGATGACTGGTCACTGCCAGGAAGTATGGAATCTGTCGGCGAACGCATGAGTGTTTTGTGGCGTAAGTTGACAGCTATGTTTTAAAGAATGGTAACTTCATTCGTCGTAGTTGTTATTAACATCGTAAACAATATAACTGTCGTATTTTGTGCAAATACAATATTTGACCTTTTAACTGGCGAGGCTAAATAATTTAGTGATGTACAGCTGCTTTGAAATTAAACATTTTTTGATGTATTGGACCTTCTAACATTAATCGAAAGACAAACAGTGCGATAACTGTCATACACTAAACTCATCATCGGCATTTAATCTTACTGGATCTCTGGTTGTTTGCTCGTCCTTTTCCCTTACCAACTTTAAAATTAACCCAACCATTTTTCCACTAGTTATTCTTGGCCGTTGAATTTTGATTTAAACTTAAACTGTGTCTATAATGTCTATCCGGGATAAAATACTGTTGCATTAATTAGACTTCAAAATGAGTAAATACTGTTCTCTATTTTTCTAAACGAATCTTTGCTTGTTGGCTGGAAAGACCGAAGAAGCAAGAGTTTTAGATGAAACTTAGAGTATGGGAAAGGTAGACATGGAAGACACTTATATATTATGAGACTACATATTGCATCATACATTTGACACAATATTCTTTTTCTGGCTTTTCTAGCAACAGATTCACATACAGTTTCATTAAATGAGAGCTTCTTTGAAATGTCATTTCTTATAGACAAAATGTATAAAGAATGTAAGCGCTCCTCAGTCAATGTAACCCGAAATTTGATCTTCATAAAGGATAGCGCTGAAAAATGCCTTTCTGCTTCACAGCTCGTGATAGGCATTGTCAAGTACAGCTTAGGCGCAGTAGTAAAATTGACAATCACTTCAATCAAAGGATGCTCACAAATAAGGTGATGAATGTCTGATCATTGAATTTTAGATTACGTGTTTTCTTCTGTGTGCTATGATTTCTTAAGATGTAGATATTCTTTGAATTGATTACACACGTTTACTAATTTGTTGTTAATATCATCTTTGTAATAAGATATCATCAGTTTAATACTATCTTCGAGGCCCCGAGGCCCTGGGAGCCATGAAGCTTCATTAGTTTCATAGTAGCTCGGCCTCTGATGCAACCATGACCTATTCTTGGCGTGATATAAAACTCATGAAATATGGAATAAGAATGCAAAATGCAGGCAAAAAACAAGCCATGATGATGATGATGATGATGATGATGATGATGAAGATTATAATGTCGTCGCTGGCTCAGGGCCTTCCCATAATATTACATTTACATAGCAGACAATGGGCATTTACATGCGTTCTTTTTGAAAAATTCGAAAATGGCACTTAGTTAGGCCTAAGGTTTTGATAAATTTTACCGTTTGGATACCACTTATAACCTATCTGCGACTACATTCTTTTTTAACAGACTTCTATCGTTGCATAAAATAAATTCAATCAGGGGTTAATATGCTAGAATTACAAACAAATAAATGAATTACTGATCAATATGTCCAATTGTCCATTGCAAAATCCGCTTTTCATTTCAGGTGAAAGAATAACAATTGAACGACACACTTTACATGTTAGCATGACAGCATGATAGGAGTTTTAAGTGGTTGATAAGAACTGCACTCTCTGCTAGAAGCACTGCAAGTTAACCTGGAATCCTTTATAGTTCATCCTTCCAAGCTTTTAAAAAGATGTGATAGTGTCCACTGGCTTACTTGCGTTCAAAACATTTCACAAAATTTAGTCTCCAAATCTTGCAGTGACGAATTTCTGCTCTTTCTGTTTCTATTGCATGGAATAAACATCTTTTATTGCCAAAGAACATTTCCAGCTGCATCGTTTGACTCCTTTTCAATTAGGTCTTCTGACCTCTTCTCTGCGTCTCTTTCTTTCCATTGTTTTGCCCACACTGTTTAAACCTCTGTTCGTAGTTAAGATATTTGTCACTCTAAATAATTTGGCGAAATGTACCCCAGGAGGTAGCCTGAGTTGCACCTGAAATCTTTCGATATACAGTTGAATGATCTATAATTCAGCCATTCTCAGCCAACTTGTAAGATACTAATTAAATTTTTTCGAGACATGTTCACAAAATGAAGTCAGAAGAAATTTGCATTTGCCATTTCGCATTGCGGCCTTTCGATTTAATTAACTTAGATACGAGGTTTAAGATAAGACAACGATACTAGCTTTCCTGAACTCGATGGTGCGAAGTAAAAACCTGGCTAAATGCAGTTCAACAATTAATTGGCGGTGGATTATTTATATTTTAACCTTTAGTGTGTGCCGAAGTTTTAAAATCCCTGCATTTATAACTATTTGCTCCCTCTGGCGATTATAATCTATGCTACCGCTAAGTCTTTCGTTAATCAAATATTTACGAAAACATTGTCTGTAGCCTAAATCTATGCATATAATTAGGGGCATAATAATAAGCAAGTGTAATATTTTTAAATCTTATTAACCATTTGTCGCTATATAATAATAGTCAAGGGCGATGCATTGCAAATCAAACGGATCATTACTGAATTGATATGCTAAATACGAAGGGCGCAAACATTATTTTAGGACTCGTGTATTTTCAGTCGTTTGAAAGTGCATATCATATTGTAACAGATGAATTTCAAAGAAATTTTGAAGAGTGCTTATTTTCGATCATATATGCAAGTGGCATTGAGACAAAATATTAGTTTGAGAAAATTTGCAGTTCAAGAATGAATGTTATTTCTGAAGTCGCTAGACCAAAATAAAACTTAGATCTAATACCTCAAAAAGTTAACTACAGTAGGGTGTCCCAGAAAAACCAAAGTCCTCAAATTTTAATGGCCAACCTCTAGAAAGTTTCTCTTGGCTATTGTGATAAGAAATGCAAAGTTACAGCAAGATTGAAGATCATTTAGACGTGGCTCAAAGCCTTTTCAAATTTCGTATACCCCCATGCAATAGCCTGTGTGGAAATTTTACCAACATATCGGTCTTCAATGCATAATTTTCAAACGGGAAGAGTTATTCAAAATTCCTTTGGTGAGGTTTTCTGGAAATGTTTGCTCACAACATAGGTTTTGTCTCATAAGGTTACTCTTGCATGACGTCATGTGACATGACGTCAAACTTTGACGTCAAAGTTGACATTGCATTGGATCAATGGTTCCTCTTAACGTGTTGTTCTTAAAAGGTTTATTTCTAGGTATCAAATTATGGTTTTAGGAAAGAAGGATTTGCATAAAATATTCTTGAAACCCCTAAGCAGTTTCTTCTTCCAGAACATGTGACATAACGTCACTCAACTTTTGAAGTAACCACTCCTATCTCCAAAGCCAGAAGTCTTGGAAAGGAGATCTCGGTGTCTGCACTCTGCAGACTAGGGTTATCGACTACAAGGAATTTGATTATAATATTATATTTCACAGACCACGTGACCTCACTCACCGTGACGTTCCCAGTGAACTTATATATATCCACAGCCGCCCACAGGTCTTAGAAAGGTGATCTTGGTGTCAACTGTAAGATTTTTAGCTACAAGATATCCTGAAGACACATGCCTACCACTCTGCGGTAATTACATTCCGTGATCTATAATATCAAGTAACACGTATGACCTTGGAAAGTCGTAGACAGTTTCCTGTACCAATTTTATGTGAATCACAACGTAGGCTACAATAACAAATCTCATGTTTAGGAAAGTGCTTTAATGCCCTAACTGAAGATAAACCACAATCACAATTCTATTGCTTGCAGTTCCCGAGAAAAGAAGGGCAACCACGCCGGGTCGTCAAGTGACCTTGAAGCTCAGATGTAATGTAATTAGTAACTTATATAGCGCCGTTCACAGCAGCGACTATTCAGTAGTGTTCCCAGTGCGAGTACCCCGAGAGAAGAAATAGGTTTTGAAGAAAGAGAGAAGTGGGAAAAGATCTAGAAGGAATGGAAACGCGTAAAGAGGAGGGGAAGGAATTCCACATGGCAGGCCCAATGGTTAGAAATGACCTAGCTTGCGCCAAAGTGGTACTAGTTCGCGGGACAAAGAGATCATGCTGGTCGAAAGAGAAGAAAGGTTGGAGAGAAGCTGCAGAATGAGGAAAGCGATCGAAACCTATAATGTTGAGTGTACAGTTTTTTTGGCGGCCCTTAAAATCATAAAAATGATTAGACATCAAGAAAACTATTCTAGCACTGTAGTTTCGGAGAACCAAAGGTTAAACATTGCAGGTCAATGGACCCTGAACTACAGTCATGCACTGACCATATGATGTTCATCATCACTCTGTTGAGTATACTGTACTTCTTTGGAATCCAAGACTCTGAAAGCATCATATACGCCAGGAATTTCTTTACATAACTTGTAGTTCCAGTAAGGCCAAAGGTTAACCATAACAGGTCGAGTGACTTTGAACTACAAAGTCATGCGATGGTCATACGATGGTTGTTTATAACTCTATTTTATTTCCTTGAGCCCAGTGGGCCTATCTAGGACTGACACCTTCTTTTTTAGCCTTCACCGATAACGAAATATTATGACAATAAATGTCAAATGACCATGAAAATGAAGGTCATCCGATTGTCCTACAATGTTAGAAATAGCATATTTGACTTTTCCCCGGAAAATCCTGTCATAGACACAAAAATCACTTCTCGATTGCTTTTAGTTCCTGAGATACTCCGGGATAAAATTTCTCAATGGTAAATTAATGTGTATGACTCAGCTATACAATGCTTAACTTAGGGTCGCTTGAGCCACGCCAAAATGTTAATCTAATTCGCTGTAACTTCGTACAGTATGATAACTAGTCCTATAGAAACTGTATAGAGGTTTTCCATCAAGAATTCAAGATATATACACTTTTGAAAAGTATCTGTCTTTTTGGGACACCCTAAACTACAGTTGCAATTCCATTTCTTTCTCATTTATAGGCCCACATAAATATAGCGCTAGGGTTTTGGCCTGCGAGTCCACCAACCATCCAATTGATTTTTCAACTTTTATTTCAGTAGAATTTTGATCATTTCTCGTCTCCTACGGATAGTCACTAGTAGGTGTGGTTATGGTAGTAACAGCGATATTTAATTGTCAATCTCTCAGATGTTGTTGACTGTTTATTATAACGATCGACGCATTCGCTCGAAGTCTTCTTTTGGACTCACTGAAGTCTAACATTAGGCTACCATAGAAACATTTCTAAACCGAGTTTAGTCTTCTGTGAGATGAACTTATTATGAGATGTCTTGCTTTGACTACAGTTCAAAGACCATAATGGCGACAGGCGCATTTCAATACGCACCATAACCCATTAGCAGCCATTACTGCGATGGTCACGTGACAACATGGTGGCTGCCTAATTTTAACAGGCGGACCTCGTCGACAAATTTTTCATGGAAAGTAGCCTACTTATAAACTATCCTTTTAAATAATTAACAAATGTGTGAACTGGATAATAGATGAAGATCACCCGGTCAGCGAAAATTCCGTTTGAAAATCTCCTCTCGTGGCTTAGTTTGCATTTTCCACTTGAGGTTTAAAGGTCATCGCTCACTGTACAGGGAGTGTCGCATGTTATTTACGGATTGTCACACGGGTCATATGGAGGAGAATAGTGAACTGTGAAAAAAAACATTTATGAAGAATTTTCAAGGACTTAAGACGAGAACTCTGAAAACAGTCAACTTACCTAGTCCGACATTCGACAGATAATTCATCGTTCAGCGTACAATTCATCTGATTAGACTCGGGGAACTGGTTAGTATATTCGGAGGAACTGATACATTGCTCGCCTTTCGTATAATTCTACTGTCTTCACTAGAGCCATGTAAAAAAAATCGAAAATCGATGAACTATCTGAGCTCGTTTTGGAGGATAAGGTAGTCAATGTATTGACTGCCAGACTGACTGTAACTCTTACACCAACTTTGGAGGCAATGGTTAAGAAAATGTCAGCTGAGATTACTATGGAGGTCACTGCTGCCTTAACGAAATCCATCGAACAACTCTTCGTTGAACAATCCGCAAAGATAGAAGTAAAGCTCACTGCGATGAATGATCGTATGAATACGCTCGAAGATGAGAACAGTTCTCGGCTGAAGGCACTTGAGGAGGACAACCGAATCCTCTCGGGAAAGCTGGAAAATTCTGAACGTCATTCCAGACTTGCTAATCTCATCTTCTATGGTATATCTCCACTGCTCCCAGAGGACCAGGGTACCACCTCTGTATCTGCGGGATATTAACACGAAACTGAGCTAGGCTATCTCTTATTGCAGCAATAAAGAACCTATGCATAACCAAACTGAACATCACTATATCGGACCAGGACATCTCCATGGTACATCGCCTACAGACCTTCAAGGACTCACCCTCAGGACCAGTGATAGTAAACTTTACTTCTAGACGTCTAAGAAACGAAATTTACTACGCAAGAAGACTTCTTCGCTTCTCTCCATCCGCTTAACAAAATACTGGGAACTCGAAAGATCTAATTTATATCAATGAACATCTTACCCAAGCAACCTCACGAGTCTACGCTGCGGCAAGAAAACTGATCAAAACCAAACACCTAGCATCAGCTTGGACAAATGCAGGTGTGGTTTACGTAAAGAAGTCTACCGATCCCACTGAAACTCCCCGCAAAATACTTACCTCTGAAGCACTGGAAAGCTACATCGAATGAATCGACACTTTAGTGAGTGGATCGTAACCTGACCTCTGGATAATGTTTGCTTCCGTTGACTATCTTGGAGTATCTATTAAGCTATTTTATTATTAATAAGCTAAAAAATTCTGTTCTTTGTCTAGTTATCTATCATATTTACTTACCTATTTTTATCACTTGAGAGTAATGCTTCTATATTCTACTATGGATAAATGGCTGTAATGTCCTGAAGCTTGTCTATACTGGATTGCTTAATGTTCCCAGGTTTGTCTTTCATCGTATTAATGTACTAACGAACTGACCCAATTGTATCCTATCTATAAGAAGGTTTCATACTTATTTTACTATTATGCATCTTCTTTGAACATGTATCACTTAGACCTTTGCACATTTAACTAATGTTAAGTCCCACATGATTACCAACTATAGCTCTTCTTCAATCAGCAGCTATTGTAATAACAGTGATCTTACTAATCTTGTTTACTTGGTAACAAATGTTGATAAGCTTGATTCTTGAAGTTGGGTCAGGAGACTATACTGATTGAATAAGGGAGGCCTTTCTAGGGTTGTATCTATAGTATCTGGCTTTGCACTTGATTCTATAGAGGATTATTAATATCAGGTGATGCTATGTGGAGTCCTTGGAATGGATCTTCTGTTATCACTTAGTGACTTGGAGCAATTCAACTGGACGCCCTTGACTTGATCTTCTGTTAAGTTCTAATTACTTGGAGCTCACCTACTCAAACGCACCTAATGTAAAGTTAGAACAGAACTTCAGAACACTCTTGATAGAGTGAATTACTGTACCGTTATCTTGTGAAAAGTATCATTGATGGATGATTTGATTGCACTAATTTGATTTCTTCACTGTTTGAGGATTCTACCTAGTAAACTTGATGACTATTTATAACTAAGTATCTTGTAGCGATAGGGTTGATTCTGGATATGAGTAACCGGAGATTTTGTTTAGGAACGGACGACCTGGTTCCGATTGAACCATTATATCACTCGCTGTTCGTTGGTTTTACTCTGCTGCCCTGATTAATGATGACACCTAATGTATTTGGATAAATGACATGAAGATTTTGATTAGATACTAGGCTACTCATTAACTAAGTGCTATTATCCACCGGTTTGTTTTCGGATTGAACTAATACATCACTCGCTGCTCATTTATCCTACTCCACTGCCTTGGCTTTCACTTCTAACTATGGTGTTGTAGAGATTATATCTGGATCAGGACAAAGGAACTGATGATTTTGATAAGGATCATTACTCATCACCTAAATTATCATTTACCTGTTTATTTTCACTTTTCACTTAGTTTTTGCGACATTTTGCATTTACAAGTCTCATTATGTTTACTCATTAGATTTTTGTGTTATTTTGCATTCACAAACCTGGATAGTGTTGTTGTTTCAATGTTATTGTCGATGTTGTTTCGATGTTTATTGTCGATGGATTCGACTATTACCTAATTTGTTAGGTTCTTTTTTGTGTTTTCTTTTGAGTGTTATACACTTCTATGAACATTGATCGGCATACGGCTGATCCATTTGTTTGCTATGTATGTTATGCACAAATTGTTGATTATGACAAAACCTGTAGCTGTTCTCACTGTGGTAAATTCTGGCACATGACCTGTAGTTCTAATTTATCTTCTGGTACTTACCCAAACTGTGATAATTGTGCTAGCAGCACCTCACCGTCTGTTACTATCTCTAATGTAACCATGCTAGAAGAGCCTGAACATACTAAAAATAAGAAATTGAACATAATTGATCGTCTCGATACTAAAAAACCTCTATTAAATAACTCGGACCTAGATCCTGATACTAACTATTTTCTAACTTAATAAATGAAAGTAATTATCACAGTATATCTGAATTAGTGGATAAATTTAAAGAAGATTCTTCATCGTTGGGAATTATGCACATCAATTCTAGAAGTATCCTATCTAAGATAAATGAAATTAAGTCTATAACCTCACAATTACATATTAATCTTCTAGCAGTTACTGAAACATGGCTAAATGAAGAATCAGCAACTACTGTGTACATCCCGGGATATAACTTTGTTTACGAGAATAGGAAAGAGGGTAGGGGGGAGGGGTTGGGGTCTTTATTAAAGAAGGGATGGACTATTTAAAAATTAACCCGCCTTGCTTATTTACCTCTTTTGAGTTAACATTACTTAATATCCCACAACTTAAAATTCCTGATATAATAATATGTGTTATATACAGACCTCCAGGACTGAATCTAGATGTGTTTCTTCAAGAATTTGAAATACTCACCGAATTTCTCACTAGTAAAAATAACAAAAAAAAGAAGATAGTAATGCTGGGAGACTTTAATATTGATCTCTTGTCAGCAGACAGTCACCAATTAACTAATGACTTCCTCAATTCCATGATAGCCCTACATCTTTTACCATTGATCTTAAAACCGACTAGAATTACCCCAACCTCCAGTACTTTAATTGACAATATCTTTACTAATGCTGTTGACAGGATTATAGATTCCACTATAATTATGACTGATATCTCTGACCACTTGCCAATTATTACTCGGTTAATAAATTCACCTGTTATTTATCGTTCCCATAATAAAACCAAATTAACTATAACAATAACAAATGAAACCCTATTAACCTTCAAGAATATGCTTAGCCAAACTGATTGGATTCCCATTAAACAATTGTGCTTGGCAAATGAGACAAATTTGGCCTATGACTCGTTTATTAGTTTAATAAAATATAATTATGACCTAGCCTGCCCACTTCATATCAAAAAGACCTCAAAAAAAATACTCCTCAAAATCCTTGGATGACTAAAGGCTTGCTGAATTCTGTTAAAAAAAAGGAAAAACTTTATATTGCATATATAAAAAACCCTACTTTAGATAATAAGAAAATTTTTACTGACTTTCGAAATAAGTATAAGAAGATTAGAGATGACATAGAAAAAGCGTACTTTGCGGGTGAATTTCTAAAATATAATAATGACATTAAAAAAACCTGGGATATTATCAAAAAGATGATTAAGACGAAGAATATAGATGAAAGTATTAAAGAATTAAAGATAGATAACCAACTCATTACTGACCCAACTGATATAGCCAATAAATTTAATTCTTTTTTCACAGGACTAGCTCAATCACTATCGATGAAAATTCCAGTTGCTGAGAGATCGTTCCAATCTTACCTATCTCCTCCTTCCTTGAACTCATTGGTAGTACTTCCCACTACCCCCGGTGAACTTCTTACCATTAACAAATCCCTTAAAGCTTCTTATAGTGCAGGACTGGATGATTTAGCACCGCACATTTTCTCTCCTTTGATGGATATACTTGCTAGTCCATTATCAGATATTATCAATTGCTCACTGGAAAATGGGGTAGTTCCTTTGGAAGTTAAAGCTGCCAAAGTAGTTCCCACCTTCAAACAAGGTAGTAAAAACGAAATATCAAACTATAGACCTATCTCAGTTCTTCCATTTTTTTCCAAATTTTTTGAAAGAATAATGTACGATAGGCTCTTCTTATACATTAATGATAAGAAGTTCTTATACCCTCTTCAACATGGTTTCCAACCGGGTCACTCGACGTCAATGTCATTACTAGATATACAGGATAGAATCTCGAAATCCATGGATAATAATGAATTCGCAATAGGCATATTCTTGGACCTGGCCAAAGCCTTTGACTCTGTAGATCATAATATTCTTATAACGAAACTACAACATTATGGTATTAGAGGAGAATCGCTTGACTGGTTTAAAAGTTATCTTTCTGATCGTACTCAGCGTGTTCTTTGCAATGGTAGTCTTTCCAATCTTCAACAGATTTTATTTGGTGTTCCGCAGGGATCCATATTGGGTCCGCTTCTCTTCCTATTATATAGCCTATTAATGATCTCCCCAACTCTTCCTCCCTACTGAGATTTATTCTATTCGCTGATGATTCCAATGCATTCCTCTCACATTCCTCTTATGACCAACTTATAAAACTAGCAAATCGAGAACTGATTCTGGCAGCCGACTGGTTTAAGGCTAATAAACTTTCCTTAAATATTTCCAAAACTAATTTTATAGTTTTTAGATCCTCTAAAAAATCATCCCAACAATTGAAACAGAATTAAGCATTGATAATATTATTATTCCTAAAGTTGAAACCTCAAAATTCTTAGGTGTGCTAATTGACCAACATCTAAAATGGAACTCTCATATTAATGCTATATCAAAAAAACTTATGAAAAACATTGGGATAATTAAAAGAATTTCATATCTACTTCCTCCACAAATACTTAAGAACTTGTATTATACTCTTATCTATCCTTATTTAACCTATTGTAATCTTATCTGGACTGCGACTTATCCATCTCACCTAGCTACACTACAAATCTTACAAAAAAAAGCACTTCGTATAATTACTAACTCCTCTTATAACACCCATACTAAACCACTTTTTTATAGTTTGAATCTACTAAATATAAAACAAATTAAACATGTCCAAATATGTGAATTAATGTATCGATACGAGAAGAATCTTCTTCCTTTAGCATTCGTTTCCTTCTTCACTCCTACAACACAGACGATCCAAACCAGAAGTAAACGTTCCTTTTTATGCCCTTATGCTAGAACTAATGTACGTAAATTCTCTATTGGCTATCAAGGACCTCTCATATGGAATAACCTACCTAGTTGTATTAAAAATGCTACAGGTTTCCCTCAATTTAAAAAACTTACTCGTGCCTATATTCAAAATAACGTATAACTAATTTGGTCTGGTTTATCGTCTTTGATGAACTCTTGTTTGTTTGTAATTTTTCTTTATCGAATAACCGATCTTATCGACAAAGTATCTTGGAGAAACTTGCCACCCACATTCCCAACTAGGGTCCCTAAACAGCGGGAGTTTTTCTCCCTTCTAGGTGTGCCTTTTGCTCTGGATTCCTTATATTACTTGTATTATTGAGTGTTACTTCTGTTTATTAGTTTAATGTTGATGTATTTCATTTCAACACCTGTTATATTTGATGAACTGGATCAATAAAAATGATGATTGATTGATTGATTGATACTACACGAAGGCATAGCAAAGAATCAGTTTCACCTGGATGATCGATCATTCTGCCGTTTACTCTCAACAGTGACGACATCTTGTGTACGGAATATCATGACTTGCGCCTGAAATTCTACCTGTTTTCTTTTCAAACCAGCGAATTTTATTTCTTGCAAAATTTACCGTAACATTACTGGATAACAATTGGCGCCTACTAATGTAGCCATTAGCAATAAAGGTTACCTTAGCATAAATATATCTTAATATTGTTCTGCTGTGGCATATAACCACGTTGTTAGTTTATATAGTTTTAAATATCGAATTCTTCTACGTCATTAGCCATGTTATTCGTTGTTTCGCCTAGCTTTTGGCTTAACTTTTACGGCGAGCTGCATTGGTTTCCCAGTCGCTATTAGTACATGCTTTTCATTAAAGAGCTAACGTGGAAGTTGCTTCTTAATTTTTCGGGTCTGTGTACGGACTTCACATATTAACGTCTTGACTCTTTCACGTATACAAATAGAACGTTTTCAGGTGGACAGTGGATTTTATACATTCTGCAAGACGGCAATCTTGGATTCGGTATAGGAAAAGCGAGGAGAATACAGGGAATGAATTTCACCGTTAACCACGACGAGATTAGATGACTAGAGATTAAGCTGCAGAGGCCCAGCAACGCGAGGTCCGCATTCTTCCATCTAGGAGAATTGCTATGGTTCAAGGACGATTGGTCATAGGACGCTTGGTCATAAAACGATTGGTCATAGGACGATTGGTCATATGGACGATTGGTCATAGGCCTATTGGTCATAGGACTATTGGTCATATGCCGCTAATAAACGGACATACTTGGTTGTAGTCGTTAGTTATGCACAGCTTCTGGCTGAGATACTGTTTCACTGGATCCAATTTGGCAGCGTAGATGAACGGATTGAGACAGACGTTCAAGAAGGCGATGAACACAGTAACGAAGCGAACTGTTGAAGTTACAATCGTTACAATACGCAGATTATAGAGAAAGAAGTAGAGACGGTTCGGAAACCAACAGAGAACAAAACAAACCGAAATGATATGGAATGTTTTGATGACGTTCATTTGGGTTTTCATAGCTTTCTTTTGAGCAGCGCTCTTCATCATGTTGTTGAAGTTAACTGCACGTAGAAAATAAAAATCATTCAGTGCACGTAGTACAACAACCATTCTTCTATTCAGCTGTGAATTGTTCTTCTCTATGGCACGTGCTCAGAACAAGTGATAAGGAACAAGTGAAGGTCATGTGTAACAAACGGAATCCCTTGATTAAGTAGGAGCCTAGGAGGGCATTCATAATATCCTTAAGAGCTAGTTTTAGAACAAAGGTTGGATAACTTTAGGCATTTAAAGTGGCAAATAGATCTAAAAGGAAAAAGAGATTTATGAAGACAGTATTGATGACAGCGATATAAACCGGCGGGGATATAGGTAGTGATGAAGTTGATGACGTCAGAAATGATGGTGATGATGCAGCAGAAAGTGTTTGAAATTACATGTATAATGTTTATGATAGACACTTGGGCCATTTAGATACATTGAAATGTTTAGCAAATACACAAAGGCCTATGCATGCGTTATTATTGCATATCTTACAATAGAACTTAATCAAGCATAAGCCTATGGTTTCTAGTACCTCAATGATAGTCTAAGATAAACTAAACTCAAATTTATGTGTTCATATTTATTCATTGCTAGACGCTGCTAAGTTTAACTCATCGAGCGCGATCGATTTACCGATCGACCTTTGCTAGGCGATCGACCAAGGAGATCGATCGATCGCCTTAAATGAGAAGCTCTGCCTGTACCCTGCTCATTTTTCAATGAATTGATCGGACGAGTCCCAACCTTTAGCCACCGCTCGCCCGTTAATTTGCAACGGTAGCCACCACTTCGAAATTTAAAATCGTCCATGTATCGGCATTTAAAGCGAATTGAGAGCTGAAAATAGTCGGTACGTTTAACCGCTGTTGATCAAGGTTGATAAAGAATTAAAAAGAACAAAATTGAATTGTATTCCTATGCATATAATTCAATTGGTCACAGAGCCATCTGCTTGGTGTTCCCCAATACCTCCAGTAATAAAGAAAACTGATGATGTCAGGATAGCCTATGCATTGACGTAACCAAACTAAGGCTGTGTAACGCGAGGAATGGAAAACCTTTATCGCTTCACAGTCATAATCAGTTGGCGGTCAAATTCTATATATTGCCCTATTCGTTTCTAGTGTTTCAATACGGCCGTGCTATTTCATTTCTGATTAGAATGCGACCATTTCAGAGACGAAAATAGGCTTATAAGTCAGAGACATTACCTGACCGTTGGATTTTAGTTTAATAAAAATATCAAGAGCTGGTTAATTGCTGCTCAGTTTAGGTCTTAGTTTTCAACACCAAAGAAGGCAAAGTGCTCTCTGAGCGCCATATTTCTCACGCCTAATTAATACTTAACTACATAGTTGTCGACCAATTCTGAAACAGTTGTTTAACTTAAAGCTGCAGTAATTCAGCATAACTATTATAACAGTGAGTTACTTAATTAACTGCTCTACCTCTACATTTGATAAATTTATTCATATTTTGAGGTACATACCTGGAAGAATACGCTTGTGTGTGACCTGCAGTATTCGTGAATAGCAGAACAGGAAAACTACCAGCGGCCCAGTGAAGCTTATCAGAAACCGATAGACAGCGTAAGCAGTGGCATTAATAGACGACGGAAATTTAGCGTAGACCACGCAGTTACCAGATATGACATCATTGCTCAACAATCCTACGACTGCGGTTAATACTACGTCAAAGTTAACCCATGTCATGCCAATCGCCACAAAGTACATCCACTGACGAAAATGTCTTCTGTGGAAGACCGCATGAACAATTTTCACGTATCTTTCCAGAGTCATGATAACAAGATTGGATGTGGAACAACCCAGGAAATACCAAAGCATCGCCTCACCTGTTACAGTTTTGCACAGAGCCCTTCCTATAGTGATGCTGTAATCGATGTCCAGGATTTTAACGACGTAACTGATTACAAGTAGTAAACAAGCGAGAAAATCCAGAGTCATCTGATTGAAAACGATGGCCATCTCATACTTTCGGGTTTTCGATCTCGCAAGAATTAAAAGCATTAGGAGATTCGCAGTACCGCCAATGATTCCGATCACGATAACAGAAGCTTCGAAGGCAACCATTTTCACAAGTAGGCTATTCGTATTGAAGCGGTCGAATTATTAAAAAATACGATATTGCAAGTAATAAATATCGGGTTCAAAATGCCTGACAAGTTGATCAAACTAATAATGCAAGACAAGGTTTTGCAGTACGAGTTTCAAATCGTAAGATGTTCACAAATTGACTGCTGTATAAAGACTGCAGCTATTAGTTTGTGCGGCGTATCTTCTCAGTTCCTCTTTAGAAGAGAGTTGCATGCACAATGTCTTTCAGACAGCAACCTGACTCGATACATGACGTATACGGGCTTTCTTTTACGGTCTCTGTTTATTTCTGTCGACCGCGGTCCACAGTATCGAACGTTGAAAGCGCGAAACCTTTCAAGATAATCCGATAAGGGGTCTGAGTGGTGCTCCAACCGCCAATTCATTGGTAACATTTAACATAAAATGAAAGAATTTTTGTTATTAATGAGGCAAATGTAATAAATATTGTTAAATGAATATTAAAAGATTAAAAAATACACACATGTATTTTTTAATTTTTGATTTGTCGTGAATTCCTAAGTAGCCTATTTGGAACAAACTGTTACATTTTGTAGTGCTCTTTTCACAGTTTAATTTATTTCGAAAACTTAATATCATGATAGAAGCAACTTCACAATCACACAAGCAGTAGGCCTATAGCAATTTTTCAGCATATCACTACTTGATGCCCAAACTTCACCGATGTCGTCGTGGCCTTATGGTTGTCCCTCGCATACGCTCTGCTACGGCTCACTGTAGATGCTTTGCCTGTGTTGGCCCATCAGCTTGGAACTCTCTTCCCCAGTCTCTTCGCCTTGAGCTACTAGCCCTCTAACCTACCCACTTCCCAGTTCCGGAGACGCCTTACGACTTTCCTGTTCGCTGACGCAGACACTGACGGTGGTCGAGAGCGCTGCTAATTTTGAGCGGTGCTATATAAATGTCCGGTTATAATTACAATTACCATTATTAATTCTGAGAAGGTCCTTTTCACAAGCCATCATCATAAAAGACTCTAAATTTGACTGATTTCTTAATCTGTTCAAATTGTATTTCATTTCGAAAATTACTTCTCACAGGCAACTTGTGATGAGAATAATGTCAACACGAATTTGTAAGCCAAAAAAATTTTGTAACTCTTAACTTACTGGAACCAACATCTCTAACCGTTATCAAAAATTAGATCTGTTCTCCCAATCAATCAATATTAATCAATACTTTATGGTTCACCATAACAGTTCAAACATAAAGGTAGACAGTCTTGTACATTAAGTGACAATGGGTAAACCCAAAAGAACCAAAGGTTCCGCTAACATGTGCAGGGTCACCTAATACAAATAGTCATTACTCATTAGACACTTTCCCGTTCATCATCTTATGCTAAACATGTTAACTTTTTGATCGTAAGTTTTATGTCCATGATAAGAAGTCCAAAGTTATTCATGCAAGACAAAGCATGGCAGTGCGCTTTAGATACCATTTCCTTCATATCAATAACTTCTGAAGAAATTGGTCTTCTGCTAAGCAAGTCACATGTAAAAATTTGAGAAATCAAACGCTGTATATTGTCAACTAATGAATATTTTTAGTCGTGAGTGTTCATTGGTGTAAGCTTATTTTACTCGTTTCGGCAGAAAGCAATTAAAGCATTTATCAAAATCCATAAATGTTCAGATTAGAACAGATAAAGTATTTTAGAGAACTATTTTGGTTGGTATCTGGAAAGCAAGATAAAACAAAAATAGATCCGACAAAGCCTAATTAAAGACAGCGGATGACTCTGTTGCATAATTGGTAAGGTAAATATTAGATCACTGATCGATTAGCCTAAATGGAATTTTAAAACATGGCGAATTACTTATTAAAATGCTGCATTGCACACATAAGATCAAAAAAATTCTTATTCCACTAAACGATCTGGACGTTTGATTAGGCCTTTTGGTGCATACAGCTGCAACGAATGAAGCCATTTCTTTAATAAAATCTATCGTGTCAACTGGTCCGCTGAAGAAACCAGATAATACGCTAATCGATCGCGTCTTTCCTTTTTCGACTCGTGATTGGTTCATTTGCATAGCTATTGGGAGTCCATGATGCACTTAACATTTCATCGCTCTCCTGGCGACGTCCGTTGCAGAGCTTCTGACGTAGATCCTATTTCACTGGGATTTAAATTAGCAGCGAAATGTTTGCAGACCACACCTTTGCTAGGCGATCGACCAAGGAGATCGATCGATCGCCTCAAATGAGAAGCTCTGATGGTGCTAGGGTCGTAATAGGTTATGATGGAGGTCGTGTGGTGGTGCTGGAGTAGAATCAGGATAGGAGAGCTCGTGGAGATAAGTTTTCAGTCCTGAGTTGAAAATAGAAGAGGAAAGCTCAAGCCGAGGAGAGGTGAAATTAACAGGCGAGGTAGGAGGATGAGCTTTGAACAATCTGGCGGAAATCATGTGGGAGTTCATTCCAGAGAGCTGGTGCAGCATAACAGACTAAGAAGCGGTTGCAAAATTTCATACAGGAGTCTTGAAGCCAAGAAAGGGAAAAATACAGTGAAGAGCGAGTAACCCTGGGCGGTTGTAAAGTGAATATCTGCATAGCAAATATAAGAGGGTTGAGATGTTTGAAGAGCGTTTTAGTTAAGAGATACAATTTTGTTATGAATGCAACTATAATAGTTGCAGAAACAACCATTAGGAGAAGCATTACCCATGTATAAAGAATATGAAATAAGTTAAAGGTTCAATCTCAATGTTTAGCAGGTGACAATACTATAGAGACAAGACACTATAGAAGCTAAATGTTTGTTCATCAGGTGGCGATAGTATAACGGCAACTCACACTAGACATTATAGAAGATTAAATGTTTTAAACGTATTCGTTAGAGGGCGTCAGATTAAGGCAGTTCCATTTCACTGTTTCAATAAATAGCCCCTATCAAAGCCATTTTAGACCGAAAACAGTATATCTATCTAAGCATGCTCATACATTCCGGAGATTTATATAGCACCCCTTCAAGAAATCTACTCAGGAACGCTCCAGCCCTGCCACGGCTAAAGAAAGAGACTTGAGTGATTTATAAAATCAAGTTACATTAATCAGAGGTAGCAAACGCAACTCCGATGGTATGCTATTCCAGATGGAGGGGTCTGCAACCGTGAAAGCTCGGCACTGCCTAGCAGCCGAGCGAACCCGTGGGACTAGGAGTTTCCCCGTCGTCGCAGAGCGAAGTGCCCGACGCGCTACAACGTCGGACACTGGGCGGCAGAGGTCGCGCAGTTAAGACGGAGCACAACCAAGCATGCAACGTGAAACCAAAGCAGCAACCCGATATGAGATCCGCTGGGTCACAGGCAGCAGGTGCAACACATAGTGCATGTATAGTAGTCGCAGGTCCATAGTCAGTAGGGTTTGAAAATATCATGTGTATTACAGATCACTTTCGAAACCATCATTAAACACAATTTTGTCTCACATTAAAAAATCTAAAACAACTCCAGAACCAACACATCTATGACTTTAAACTAACGTTAAACCTAAAGTTTGAGATTAATATTCTGTAAGTAATACATTTCAGGTTGATGTTCGATATTCCACGACAGTACAGTGATGAAACAGGGTTATATATTATGTATACAACTAATGCATGCAACTCTTTACTGCAAATTAAAGTTTACATCTTTAATCCATTTTCAGATTGATATCCTACAGGACATAAAGTGATGAAACAGATATTCTCAGCGCAGGAGTAACCATTGTGTCTCTTTACAAGTCAGTCAAGCGTCGCACCAAAGACCTTGTACCATTCAGTTTCCAAAAACTATAATTCCACAACTCAATAATATCACTGCTCGAGTAACAGAGTTGCAAGGTTTTGTAGGGTCTCCATATCTAATTTAATTATCTGTTAATGTTGTTATATTTAAATATATATATATATAATATTTAATATATATTTATGTAACATCTCGGAAACTGACTTCATCGATCATAGTAGTAGGTTTGACTTCAGTTTTCTTTAGATCCAGAGTACTTGTTTAACTTTTGACATTAGGAACCAGGATCTTCTGAGTTGATGTATTAATTGCCAAACATGCTAAAGGTATAAGCTTAAGTTGTGCAGAGTAGAGAGTGACATGGGGAATTTCCCCGCGGGAAAACCGCGGTAACCGCGGTAAATCCCGCGGTAATGGGGACAACAATTGCGGTAATACCGCGGTAATGGGGACAACAATTGCGGTAATACCGCGGTAATGGGGTTTACTCTCGCGGTAATACCGCGGTTATGGGAAATGAGCCGGCAAGAAACCCGGGTGATGTTAAGAACTTGAGAACTAATAAGGAGATTTTCTTATTTCCTGAAGCCTTCTAGTCAGAAATGGTCAAGACTTGGTTAAAACAAACCGTCGAAAAGATAATTACAGACTAATGCAGTCAGCAATACAAATAGCTTTGTAAGCTAAAATATGTTATTTTTAACATTTTAATTAGTGTAAACTTTTGCGGGGAATGCGATGTCGTCCTGCGGGGATGGGGTGGGGATGGGGAGAAAACCTGCGGGGGATGGGGACAAACCCTGCGGGGGTGGGGCGGGGATGGGGACGACTTACTTGTTGCGGGGCGGGGATGGGGACGAGATTGTCTCCCCATGTCACTCTCTAGTGCAGAGGTAGAAGGCAAGTTCCGAGGCGGAGAAGACTTTCCGTGACCAGGCATGAGACCAAGGTCTGTCTCAACGAAGTAACCCTGTATGTTGGATGGCAATAGGAAGCGTGGTTTCATTGGATCGGTGTTGGTTATCACGATGATGAATAAGTTGGTTGGTGGTTTCCGAATCGTCGGTGGGGAAAGGTTCCACGAGTAGTTGGTCTGAATTGTTGGTTGTAACGGTAATGGTTGCGCTGAGGGACTTTGTATGGGACGGGCATAGTAGTAGTACTTTTACAGGTGGAATAAGGTAGAATTATCAGAAGAACTAGACTAACTGGATTAAATCAACTGAGGAACTTGAACAAAGACTTTCATGGTCAGTGTTTGAGGGATAATTGTTTGCCATTTTACATTAAGACAAAATAATGTCCTACTAATCTAGGTGGCGGAGGACTATGGGCTACCAGGGATCCAAAAGGACAAACATTGCATAAGCCAAAATAAATCAGCAATTATTACCGGGTAATTAATGTATCCTTGCAACTCAAACTCACACTCCAGGAGATTATCAGCAAAGGAAACAGCCAGTAACCTGTTTGAAGAGTAGAAATGGTTTTCTAACGGATAGCGGTAGGCATCGGCGTTAGAGGAGTCTACATTTTGATTAGTCTTGTTATTGGGACACGATGGCCGATCGGCTAGAGCACTCATCCACATGTAACACGGAGAGTATGCGAGTGCGAGCCTCTTTCCGAGGCAGACTCAAGACCTTAACTCGCAATTGTCCAGCACCATCGATGATCGGTCGTATGGTCGTGTGTTCACCTTCTGTGCTTTGGATGGAGGGCAATTATATCAAGGGATCAAAATGAGTCCGATGTCGGCAATTTACATTCTTAGGAAAACAGCAAAATATGATCTGATGTCACGTTTTCTTATTTTCAGATTTAAATGAAAATGGGTGAAAATTTTTTTTTTACATTTCTGATTTCTTACATTTCATGAAATTCATTGTTTTAATGTGTTTTTTCAGAATTTTGTACAGAGAATATTTTCATTTTTTGTGATTATAATATATTAAAATAAATGAAAAATGTTTTAAAAAAATACACATAATCATTCGTAACCTGGTAAAAAAAATAAGGCAGAACTAAACTTTTGGTGTACATTTTAAAGGGAAAAAAAGAATATGTAAAATGTTCATATTCCAAAATTTCCGACATGCGACTCATTCTGATCCCTTGGGTCACATATGGGTTTCTATAAATACGAGGTTGTTTTCTTCTGGGCGCAAGATTGCATGACTCGGAAGTGGAACCTGTTCGCAAATAAAATAATTCTATAAACTACCTTAGAGATGTGTTATGGTTAGCCAGTGGCAAAAGCAAAGGCGTATCATTTCTTACTGCGCGAAACGTCGGAGATCATAATGTTCGAGATAAATGTACCTTATTAATGCACGTTACAATCTTAGCTTATGCAATATGCACGCTACATCACTCACGCCGGAAGCGAGAAAACGTCTGCGTAAATTGCAGGGTTAATGTCATTATATTTTCAAACGAAATATTCTTTCGTCTTTCTATCTCACAAATACAACGTCATTCCGCTGCTTTTATGGAATCTGATGTTCACTTAAGACACATGAATCACGCAGATATAATGGGGTATACATTACACGGGCGAGGAAAATTGGGGCAATTATTTCCATCAAACGAATTGCCGATGGCACACAATATCGATGTCCACAGTATGTTTCAATGGAGGACTACGGGCCCTACATGTCGCGGGGATGACGCTTGCAAATTGGCTGAGCAAGAACCACATACACTTCGAGAAACATACAGCTGTATTCTTAACTTTATGTCTGATATCTACCTGTTTTTAGAGACCAGAAATGCACATACGATGATACGGCAGAGCATCACGGAATCTTCAGGGTCTTTGTACAGTTACCGCCTTATGGAAGGCTCGAAATTGTACTCATCGCGTTGCAACGCCTGTGTTCAAACAATTGGCTATGTAATGTTACTTGTTACACTGGTCTAGCTCGGCTGCAGCTGCTAGGATTATATGCTTCATATTACATTGAGTGGAGACATTCGCCAAGAAACTTGTGTGTTGATATTGTATTGAAAGATTTAATAGAGAACAGTTCAATGCCACAAAACTAAAATGCTATTCACACATATGGCACTCAATGAGTTAATGATTACTATAATGTGTGTGAATCATCTTTGACATTTCTCAGCACCACACAAAAACCCATAGACTTTTCCGAAAAGCGCTTGACTCCATGAGACACGATGTAATATTGGCGGTGCTACTGTTCGACCGAGGTTGGACAGGGAGCGCTCGTGAGTAGGCATCGTGAAGGGGCGCTATATAAATTTGCTGTAATAAATAAATAAATAATTTGGAGTAAGAAGTAGGCTGATGCAAATGATCCAAAAAGGTGCGCGAAAATACAAAGTCGATGTATTCAATGTTTTACTATAATTATGCATGTGAATCATGGACGTTACAAAAAACACGACACATTATTAGATTGCTGGCATTTTGGGACTATATGCTTCACAAAGGATCCAAAGCTCACGACGGCATCAGAAATACCGAACAAGAAGTGCGAAGAATAGCTCAGTCCACCAGAAACATCATTATAACAAATAATAAAAAGCGAGATCAATTTCATTGGACATAATTATCTGTAGGATAGATAATGCCTAACTGGTTGAACGGGTTTTGTTCGGAATGATCAATGACACACAAATGATAGAGATAGACTGCTGATGTCAGGAATGGGTGCAAATTGAATATTCACATGTTGTGTCTGGTGGCACAGGATCGAGGAAGACAATGAGACAAACCATTCGTAGACCAGCACACAATAGGGCTTTGGCCTGCGAGTTCAGTCTTCTGTAAGATTAAATTATTATGAGATGTTTTGATTTTGCATCATGATTTCAGATAAAACTACAAGCGATAGGTGGAGTTCGATTTGCACCATTACCCATCAAAAGTCATACTAGACGACGTCATCTCAAAGAACCAGTTTTACCTGGCTGTCCATAGCGATTGATCAATGATCATTCTGCAGGACATCTTACGTAACATCAGCAATAACTTTCACCTGAAAGTCTATCTGTTTTCTTGTCAGAACAGTAGATTTTATTTCTTGCAAATCTACCGTAGCATCGAAAGATTAAAAGTGTAGACTACTAATGTAGTCCTTAGCTACATAATGCCTATTATATGCATACACGTTTAATAGGTTATTTATACATGGGGAAAATATTTTTCGAACATTAGACATATTTCCCACTGATCTCCAGTCTATTGACATACTGAGCCAGTGTTTCTTAACCAGTGTTCGACCGAACCCATGGGGTTCGGTGAGCCATTGCCGGGGGTTCGGCAGAGGTCCTCTGAAATATATACATATTCAGGGTCAGTGAATGTGAGTGAAAAATCATTTGCTAGGCTATTTTATTTTTATTTTTCGCTTTTAGGCTATTTAATAAATTTTCAAACGGCAACAACAAAGGACACATTAAGATGCAATTGTTGGTACGGTTAGGTAACTGTTAGTAGTTCATGGATTGAATGTATTAATATTGTATCACATTTTGGTACAATTTTTTATTTCCTTTTGTTCCCATTAGTTAAAAAATTATTGTTCAAACTTGAGGGGTTCGGTGAGTGGTCATGGATTTCTCTTGGGGTTCGGCTCCCTTGAAAAGGTTAAGAACCACTGTACTGAGCGTTGTGCTTTTAGGCCTCGCTTAAACTCGGTCCACTGAGCCATTTTTATCCATCTAGTTTAACTTACGGAAATCTTGTTTGTTTGTTTGAGCCACAGGCTAAAAAGTCAAATCTTGCGACGACTAATTCGATCACTTACAATCATTCAATCGTCCTGAAACTTGGCAGATAGACTCGCCCTCGCAGACACTTCATTCTATAAAAATTTCAGCTCCCCAAAAAGGCAAGCTTATAGAATCGGGGACTCAACGTTTCGAATCGGGGAATCCCCTTTTCCGATACGCAGCGTTGTCATTGGCCGCAACAAAAACGGGCGCGCTGCCTGATTAAACGCACGCTATGTCGTAAAATGAACGCGTACTATATATTTGTAGAGGTAACTGCTTCGTAAGACGCATTATAGGATACTAGATGGATATAGAAAAAAACTTTGTTTTTACGGGCTGTATTTTATTATATTTAAAGAGCATGGAACTAAAAGGCTGAAAAGGGAAGATTATGATATTGCGATAATTATACGATGGTAGAAATATGATTTATCTTGCAGACAGATTTAAAGCATGCGTGTGCTTAAAATTACATATATTCAAATCAGTTGGTCAACAGTAAACATTTTATATTGTCTAGTCACTCTAGTGTCTTGCTTGCACTAACAGCGATCGTTGTGCTATGTATGACGAGCGCCACACAGTGCAAGTTATTCATGACGAGCGCCACAACGCTCAGGTAATAATTCATGACAAGTGCCAATAAATCTACTTCAGGCGAGGGAGGAAAGCGGTTTTTGAGTTTTAAGCAATCAGTGTTCGATTATTATGAATCCCTACAACTCTCGACTTCCTTTCTAAAATCGATTGATCGCCAACGAGAGGAACCCTTAGTAGTGATCAACTGATCATAGACAACTCTGCCTAAGCATCATGAGACACGCACGAGTTGTACGTTGGTCCGTTTCTTTTAGGACATATACCGTGTTATAGCGCTAGTGCAAACAGTGCGAACTAATTTACTAATACCTGCTTATAGTTCATGATCCGATGTTTAAATTGCTGTTGGTCAGATATATGACATACACTTATGGATTTATGAGCGAATATGAAATGGAAGAATTGCACTGTCTATGATTTGATATTGCTGCATTTGTATTACATGCGATTGATGCTTCAATCATTACAGTATGCTTGAGGTGACCGTTTTGCTTGATGCACTCAGAAAATAGCAATTGTCGATTTTGAATGATGAACATTTACAGTTGTATGTATGCATGTACTGTTTGATCGTTGGGTGAGCGCAGTAGCTTTAAATCAACAGCTTAACAATAACATAATAACATCCTTCTCTCTGAACTGCACGACCTCTGCTGTAGGCTACTTAAATTGTGCACTGGACGACTTGTTTATAATGTAGGCTACTCCTTACTCCTACTCCTCATCGCAATCATGCCCTCTCACCTGTGGTGTTCCGCAAGGTTCTGTTCTTGGGCCCCTATTGTTCATCCTTTACACTACTCCACTCAGCTCACTCATCAAAGCATCCTCAGTTGACCATCACCTATACGCTGACGACACCCAATTATTCATTTCATTCTCTCCCAGCAGCTTCGCCGACTCCATAGATCATCTTCTTGTTGTGGTAAAACAAATCTCCTCCTAGATGACTTCAAACATGTTGTGCCTCAACCCCTCTAAAACTGAATTCATTCTTATAGGCCTCCGTGAGCAACTCAAGAAAATTCCAGATCCCTCTATTTCCCTCAGCCTTGACTCTGTATCCACTCACACATTCATAGCAAATTCTCCTGTCCGCAACTTAGGTGTGACTTTTGACCAGAATCTTAGCTTTTCCGATCACATCGCCCATCTTTCCCGTTCTTGCTTCATGCACATCCGTGACCTGCGTAGAATTCGCCCTATGCTTGACTTCAAAACCTCATCAACAATCGCCACATCAATAGTTCACGCTAAATTAGATTACTGCAATGCTCTCTTTCTCAACATAGATACCACTCAAATTAATCGCCTCCAAGCCATTCAGAATGCCCTCGCCCGTGCTGTCACCAAAACCCCCAAACACCACCACATCACACCTGTCTTGAAATCACTCCACTGGCTCAAAATTCCTGAACGAATAGAATATAAAGTCCTATCTCTCACCTACAATACGCTTCAATCCTCTCAGCCCTCGTATCTCCGTCAGTTGTTCTCGGTCCAACCTCTTCGTTCAACCCGTTCATCTTCCACCCTCACACTGCTCCGCCCTTCCGTCACCTCATCGCTTAAATTTGCAAATCGTTCCATAGCCATAGCTGTCCCGCCTCTTTGGAACAAACTCCCGCCTGTGCTACGACAAATATCCGATCCATCCTATGAACTCACCAAAACCTCACCTCTTGCTATCTCTCCACAGGTCTTCCACTCAAAACTGAAAACACTGCTTTTTCACAAATCCTATCCCGATTCCTTCTCTTCCCCTCACCTTCCTCGCCATTTCAACTCTAAGCATCATCCACCTTAGCCGTCTGACTGTCTGCCTGCCTGACTCTCTGGATTTTTACCCCCTGCCTATCGATTCTGTTTTGGTTAAGCGCCTGTGAATAAGCTGGTTCCCGCGACTTCGCTTTTGTGGGCGCTGTAGAAATATCGAGTTTACGATTACGATTACGATTACGATTACTTATCGGTACAAAAACATGCATAGCAGAAGAACAAGTGCGAATATTTGCGCAGCTTCGCTGTCAACTTAGAAGACAAATCAACTGTCAAAGTATTGACGACGATGACTTACACAAGCAATGTAATCAAGCAATAATCCGCATCAGTTTGCGCAGTACAGGGACGGAGTGAAATACGACAAACAATTTCTTTGGACAGATGTAGGTCAAGTAGTTGACAGTTTGTTAGGCACGCCGCACAATATGCAAATATTTACAATTTTGCTTCTGTCCTATGGCCTCAATCGACCGTAATTTTAAAGAATTTAATGTTGATAGTTTCAAAGTATAGTTTAATAAGTAGGTCTACTCAATTTGTTTTCCTCAACTTAATAAGTAAGTAAGTAAATAAGTAGAATTTATTTGCATCTAACAAGCGCACATGCATAATGGTAAGCGCACATGTATAACGTTAAACGTTGCATATTATGAATAGTTGTACATGTATATGCATATTCAAAGAGGAATCCAATATCGTGCTAAATACTGAAATATTTTGAAGGTAAGTTGGACTAAGCTTAATTTATTTTCTATGAAGTTTTGTTCACGGCTGAATTAATAAAACTTGCTCATTCGTTTTACTCCTCTGCGAACATTAAGCAGAGCTTACTGATATTAATGCATTAACGAATGCATTCGAACGCCATAAGACTCTTCTAATTATACCCTTCGAGACCATCCTACTTATCCACTAAATGGAGTGCGCCTTAACTAATGTCCCAAAGTGCATGTGTAATGACGATCAGATGGCGGGAAAGCGACAGGTGAGGGATTGGCAGAAGGCCACTCCCAATAGAATATATGTACAATATTATGCTCTATTCAGTATGAAAAATCTGTGAAGTTTCAAGGCAAACGTTTACCTAGATAATTATATGACTGGCATACTTTTTAGTTTTTACTTTTGACCGATTTCTATTTTTCCAATGACAACAACGTGTAAACGTTCACAAGTATTCAACTCTACACAAGGATACAAACATACACATCTGCGAGGATCGTGTATCTTCGCCTGCTAAATGTCAACATACTGCATTCACGAGACAATGTTTTGGACAAACTCAAGTGACACTAGCTAGTATATTGTGAGATGAATTAAACTACCTTTTAAAGTTTATTACTATACTATTCACTGCTACCACTGTAGATAAATGCTTGCACTTGTCAGCGATTCTTTCCCACTCATGATCGAGTTGTCATTTGCACGGCCGTTGCGTCACTAATGACGTTGATGACGTTCGTAACATTTTCATCGCTCTCCATGGATCGTCTGTTGCAGAGTTTCTGACGTAGATACTTTTTCACTGGATCCAATTTGGCAGCGTAGATGAACGGATTGAGACAGACATACAAGAAAGCCAGGAACACCGTAACGTAGCGGATTTCTGGAGTGAAATTCTTTATAATGCGCAGATTATAGAGAAAGTAGCTGATGCGAGTTGGAGACCAACAGAGAACGAAACAAACCGAGATGATGAGGAAAGTTTTGATGACGCTCATTTGGGTTTTCAGGGCCTTTTGCTGAGCGGCGCTCTTCATCATGTTGTTGAAGTTAGCTGCACATACAAAATGAAAATCATTAAGTGAAAGTGGTTCAACAATTCTTCTATGTAGCTGTGAAATATACTTCTCAATTGTGATTATAGTGATTGATAAGGAAGAAATGTTCAAATTAAGGGCAAATGGAATGAGCGGATAGTGTTGATTAAGTAGGGGGACGTTCATAATATTATGCTTAGATGCTACTTTGAGAACA
>JACEVL010000018.1:1245000-1392500 GCA_020284085.1 Aporrectodea caliginosa | reverse complement strand
TATTAATACCTCACAAAATGAATGGTGGGACAATGTTGGGACAAACGTCAGTGGTGGGACAAATCCGAGAAGCTCAACAGTAATGACCTGCTTTAACCTTAGCGTGTACTGACGTTTCATTATAGTCGACAATGTCGCACAGAAATAGTGGCGCCAACTTGCGACTGTAATTGCGCTAGCTCTAAGGCTAAGAATAATCGGGAATAATGAGCAAAAGGTAGAGGGAAATATAACAAAGCTGCGCAACTAGAGGCTTATGAACAAGTGTATTTAAAAGAATCTTTCGAGTGGCGCATTTGAAGTTTGGATAGTACGATTACGATAACGAATGAGTCCGCGAAAAAGAAAGTCTTAAGGCGTTTCAGGAACTGAGAAGGTGAGAGGGCTAGTAACTCAAGGCGAATGGACTGGGAAAGAAGATTCCAGGCATGGGTGTCAATACGGGTAAAGCACATGGAGTGGGCCGTAGCAGGGCGCCTACGTGGGATAGCCATGAGGCCACGAGGCCCTTTCGGGTAAAGAGGATACCAAGATGCACAAAGACCACAAGTAGGATGGAGCCACCCCAACAAGACAGTTGTGCATGAGGGAAAGGGTTTTGAACTGTTGAATAGGGAGCCAGTGAAGAGAGTCCCGAATAATGCCTGAGATTCATTCATTCGGGAATTTATATAGCGCCCCTTCAAGGAAACTACTCAGAGGCGCTCCCGACTCCAACGCGCCCAAAAAGAACAGTTTTGAGTTTAGTAAGGAAAGTTTCAGGCAGACTTCGAGAGTGGTACAGTAGACGAAGTTCTCTAGAGGTAAACCATTCCAGACGTGAGCAAACTTTGAAAGTTCGCCTATGAGCCGAGCAGCGGCATTAAGAATAGACTGAAGTTTTTGGGTATTAGAGAAAGAGAGCCAACTGTTTGAGCACTCGCATTGTGATGCGAAGAGTACGACTTCGAGCCTTCCTCGAGCGGGTAACTGTACAAAGACTAAGAGTACGTTCATCATGAACAATTATTCCGTGCTATTGATGCTCTGCCGTATCATCCTCTGTGCACTTCTGATCGCTGGAAAGAGGTAAATATCATAATGGTATTAATGGAGTATACAGATAGGCGCATGCAGTTGAGAATACAGTTGTATGTTTCTTCAATTCAATCCTTTCATGCTGCCAATCTTTAACTCCGAATAAATTGTTAAAGCTATTTAAATTGTCGCAGTTACAATTACAATTACAAATCTACGCTGTTTAATGTAATTAGCAACTTCTATTGCGCCGGTGTCTAATGCACAAGGCATCAACCGATGGCGCAAAGTAAGCTTAGTTTTGTTAATCGATGTATCTTTACTTGTGCATGTGTGACTTTTATAAGCTGTTCAAATAATTTATGTAATCATTGTATACAACGTGATGCATGTGTGCTGGTCAGATGTAAATAAAGTTTACTTATACTTAATATTGAATTGTATGCTGTGTTAGACAAAGACAGTGAGAGAAAGAGATAGGAAGACAGACCTACAGTTAGACAAAGACAGTGAGAGAAAGAGATAGGCAGACAGAACTACAGTTAGACAAAGACAGTGAGAGAAAGCGATAGGCAGACAGACCTACAGTTAGACAAAGACAGTGAGAGAAAGAGATAGGCAGACAGACCAACAGTTAGACAAAGACAGTGAGAGAAAGAGATAGGCAGACAGACCAACAGTTAGACAAAGACAGTGAGAGAAAGAGATAGGCAGACAGACCTACAGTTAGACAAAGACACTCTTGCTAAGCCAAGTGCCACTCTGCAAGCGTCATCACCCGCGACATGAAGAGTGCGTAGGGCTGTAGTGCGCCATTGAAACATACAGCCGACATCGATAGCGTGCGCCATCGGCAATCCGTTCAAGGCAATTTTCCCCTCACATGTAGGATAATTATGACTCTTTAGACCTAACGATTTCATACGAAATAAGTATTATATGTCAACATCATATATTCCATATAAACAGCAGAACGACATTGTATTTTTGAAAGAAAGACGAAGTAATTCTACAGATGATATCTTCAACGCTGAGATGAAATAACGAGCCTCTGGCAACTGCTCGAATACGCAATTATCATTGCTTTTGAGCTCGCTTTCGTACGCATACAATGAAAAAAAGCATAGCGCTTTTGACAGCTATGGTAGCTTTAGAACTGGTCAGCTGAGATTTAGCCTAACTAGGTACGCTTAGGCCTACTTAAAGAGTTTTTCATTGTGCGTAGACCGAAAATTTGTTTTTACCGGGATACAATTGCATGCATGATAATCAGGCTAATTTGTTTCTCACAAAACGGCCCTCTATGAATTTCGAATTACAGCTTAAATTACAAATAATACTGCTTCTTATCATGAGCATAGGCTATAACATGTTGTTTATTTGGAGCTTTGTCGAGTCTTGAACGAATTAAGATTATCCCACTTTCCTCCGTCGATTAAAAAATGTCAACATGCTTTACAGTATTTGAAACAAACCAAAATGAAGCCTGAACAACCTGTAGCCTATATAAAACTGTCTGTGTTTATAGATAGAATTATAAATTTAGCCTACATCTAGTAGATTCAATCAGGGATTGAATTTTCGGAGGTTGGGAGGGTTCAACCCCTAAATTCATTTTTCAACACCTCCAGTTAATTCACAAAAATAACTTTTGGGGTTAAGCTAAACCCCCATCACAGCGTTCAGTGCTAAGGATCGAGTACACTTACACCCCACAACTACAATCAATTTAGCATGTATAATGGTTTTAGGTAGGCAAGAAATTCTGGTAGGGATATCCGAAGATGTAAGAATCTTTTCAGCCCCCTCCCCCCCGTTCAATTTTGTTTAACAATTCATACCCTAGATTAAATTAAGCGTGAATACGCATGTATTAATCCTTGGAAAATAAAGTCGCTCCATCAATATATCCGCTGCAATATCCTTTATTCAGATGAAAGAGCAGCAAGTAAACGGTATTATTTGCGCTTCCACGCAATTTTACACGACCACGGTCACGTAAATGAAATTGTAAATCTTCGAAATTTATCAGCGCCACACAAAAGCCGCATCGGTGAGTCCACCTTTTGACATCGGTGCCATAACAAATCGCGCCTTGATTTTCTAATCGTCTACGCCGTGCGTGATAGACAAGCTATGCAATTTGTACATGAAAATTATATATACTAAGGAGTTCCGACTGACTTGATGAGTTAGCGGCTGACTTAACGACTTAGTCGACTAAGTCGTCAAATGTTTACATAAGCGACTTACCGACTGACTTACCGACTTGCTATCAACTTTTCAAGTAGTTGTCAGGTGATGTAATTCGTCTATGTCTACTAGGTATGCCTTAGCCCTTAGGTATGTCTATTAGTTACCTACATGTAAGAACACGATACATTTTACCGCACCATGTACTGACCGTGCCGTCATTTCCGTTGGCATTAGATGGGATCCATATGGGCTCAATGCGAGTCAAATATGAGAATATGGGTCCTATAATTGTGGGTTCCGCTACATGTGGGCATGCTGACAGTGGACAGACCGATGACTGTGAAATGTCAATGTAAATTTATGCAAGGTGACAGACACATTTGAATGTTCATAAAGGGAATAAAACACACGACTAAGCCCGCAGTGCTTGTTCAACCTGCAATCAATTCTGCACTGATGCATCCAGTTACCAATCAGCAGCAATTGAATGTTTAGACTAATAAATAAAACGGTTCACTACAAATAACTTGATAAACATGAAACCTAACAGTAACGAAACCAGGTTAACAAGATCTAGAGCGTTACAATAACTTGTTGTTGATTAAATTAAAGTACAGTTCATAATAATATTGCCGTGAATGAATAAGAGCCCATTAGCTCTATAATGAACGAGGGTCGACCACATTCCGTTCAATATCAACCCCATGGTTGAAAACGTGTTCTCAACCAGGACTGAAGAGGCGCTCTTAGTGAGGACATTCTTAGAAATGGCTTCAAGTAAGCCTAGTGAGAATTTGTCATATCTCCAAAATGTCAAAGGATCACGGTTTTTTTATCTCCTCCGGCAGACTTGCACGTGCACAGGGTACGTGCTTTCAAGTCAGTTTATCCTTTTGCTAACAGGTGATGCATACACTCTAACTAATGCTGCTCCCGCTATTACTGCTTGCAACCACTACATTGTCATCTCTATCATTATTGCCGCTACGCTCTTCAGAAACGACAGAGAATTTTTATTGGCTTTTTCAGCTGCGGCACTTAGTGCAGCACTGTACAGAAGTTCTTTATTTACGTCATCTGTGATAATCATCCAGCAATGCTTTTGTTCCTGAATCACGCAGAGTTGCAAGGTTCGCTGTGTAAATTAACAACAAGTATACACCAAGTCAAAATTAACAAACCATTATTGTGTTATATTCAAATCAAATCGAACGCAACATAACACGGCATAAAATCGTAATCGTAATCGTAATCGTAATCTCCAAACTTCTAAAGCGCCACTCGAAAGCCAAGCGCAGGGCACCAGCTTATTCACGAGCGCTGCGTCTAGTCAAAAGGGTTATCTAATAAAATGATTTTAAGAAGTTAAAGTCAAAATTGTATTCAGTTTCTATTTTGAAGAAGCACACAGCATTACAAAATAGAAACGTACATGTGTTCTGTCGTTAATAATACGAAGCTAAGAATTGATGTTAATTGAAGCAGTAATAGATGGTAGTTAATGTGATAAAGAAACCAAAGCATGCGATATTCTCTGCCTATCTCTGCCTAGAACAGTATACGCCTATTGCATGTCTCACGGGTAGCATAGTTCGCCAAAATAAGCCAAAACGCCGGATTTGTCTCTGAAGCGCAAATAGCTGCCTATTTTCCTCAAATTACAAATATATCAATTTTCCTGGCTTCATCCGCAGTTATACCGCTGGCATAAAAACGTTCCAACCAGCCTATTTTCAACGAGACGTTTGCAACTTTGCTTGTACGAAGAGACGCCATTTTCGATGAAGACATGCTATTAATTTTACCTGACGTCGCGAACTTTTTTGCAACTAGTAATATTATAACTAGTAGAGCAATAAGACAGTAGGTAGGTGGTAAGGCAGTAGGTAAAGAACTGGTGATGTGATACTGACTGATTGTTAGAGCTATTGTTAGACTGTTAGGCTGCTGCACTGTGACTCATACCTTATCGCAATTTTTGCTCCTCTCCTGCTGCTTATGTCTTCGTCAAAAATCGAAACTCGGAGAACACAATTAAAACAATGAGCAAAATATTAAATGAATAAAGTCGCTAGCAGTCGACAGCTTAGCGACTGGTTTCAACTTGAGGGCTTAACGGCGGTGGCGGATGGCGATGAAGTCACCGGTGACAGTCCGAGTTAGCTTGCCAGAGTACCAGTATAGCCTATATATAGTCTACGCTCTAATCTTATCATTGTTCCATTCAACGAAACTAATTTAGTTTTCTAAATGAATACATCACTATCCGCTTGCAATAGAAGCACTTGCTTTTCAGTAAACCGTTTTGCAGACATGTTCTCAAGTACAAAATTTGTTGAAGAATTAAACAACTTTTCAGTTTAGCATTTCGAACGGAGTAGGCTACACAAATAATTCCTGCAGAGCCTGAAATGTTCGGCAGAGTTTATGTACATCGACGGTGAATAACAATAAGTTAATTCAGTACGGCATTAGGCACAGTGCGTGGGGTCATGCATGGAGGTTATTCATGACGACGAATGAATGAATACGACAGCAGAAACCGAAGGAGTAAAGCGGTATATTAGTTTAGTCCATCGGTGTTCTATATGAAACCATTCAACTCCCGATATTCTATCTGAAATCAGCCATTAATGCGTCAACCATTAGTTGTGATATGACTCTGTTCATCTCGCGTGAGACACGCATCAGTTTCCTTTAATTAGTGACTCCGATCCATTTGAGATGTCTTGGTGCCTACATGGGTGAATATCTCAATCTCATTGTTAGAGCATGGCGTATTTGTCATAAGCCACTGTGAAAATGGTATATAAAGTCTGACTGTAGATGAGACATAAATATACTTATACAGTACGAATGACTGGTTGACGCTGTGGTTTGCTGCTTTGCGTCGATTTTTCGAATTCGAGCGTACGAGCGACAGTTTGATATAATTACGACTCCTGCTAAGAGCGACTCTGAATGGAAAAGTTGTCCTGATAAAAGATAAGTAGGCCTACAGAACTGTGGCACTGATATTTCATGTGACAGAACCTTCTATCGTAGGACTGTGCCTGAAATGAATGGTATTGACTGAGGAGCTCAGTAATAAGTTATTGCTGTATTAATTCAATATATATATATATATATATATAATTATATATATATATATCCTCGTTTAATAGAAAAGACTGACAAGACGCAGCGAGTAACATAATTCTCACATTGTCTGACTCACCATTTGGCTTTAAGTTTAAAGCCCACAAGGTATCGAAGGTTGAACACAACCATATTCTATTCTATTCTATTCTATTTATGGACTTATAAAGCGCCTCTCGCAGTACAACCTAATCAGAAGCGCTTCCAGTGCGAAGGGCCCCTCGAAAAAAGAAAAGTCTTAAGAGAACGAGCAGAAACAGTGGTACCTCCAGATAACATTACAGCACGAGTTAAAGCAGGGAGGTCATTCCACAGCAAAGGTCCAACGGAGGCATAGGCACGATGCTGTGCTGTGGCAGTCCGAGACCTCGGAACTAGAAGGTCATGATGGTCAGAAGAGCGGAGAGGACGTCCAGAGGTAGCGGAGATAGGCCGTCTCATAAGATCACAGAGGTAGCGTGGAGCTTGACCTAAAAACGTTTTACACGTAAGAAAAAGAATTTTAAACTGAATTCGAGCAGTTACAGGAAGCCAATGAAGGTCTTGAGTCATGAAAGTCGAAATATGGGAGAAACGAGGTAGGCGGGCAATTAAACGAGCAGCAGAATTAAGTACTGATTGCAGTGGAGCCAGGCGGAGTTTTGGTAGGCCCATAAGTAACGAGTTACAGTAGTCAATGCGAGAACAGACAAAGGCATGAACCATGGAAGAAAAAATCGGAGAGGGGACAGATCGTCGAATGGCACGTAGACGCCGCAAGTAGGATATATACGGCAGGATACATGAGTTTCATACAATTTCGATCAACATTATACCTGTAAATATAACTCAACTGTTAGCTGAACTACGTTGCTTAATTGAAGATGATCAGAGCGATTAAACTAGTTAGACTAGCTCACTCTACCTTGGTAATAACCAAGATAAAATGAGCTATAGTCTATTTAATGTAATCTTTAATGACCTGCTAGTAAAAAAAGAAATTCAGTCTAACAAATAACATCGTTTTTGAAAATAGTGATAAAGGTTCCAAAGAGTGAATAACCGGCGTGAATTATCGAAAGCAGTGCTTTCCAATGTTTTTACTACAGAAACCTTTGAAGTTAAATTTTTTTAATTTGTCATAGCCTACTTACGGCTCTACTCGCTCGACCTGTATTTCGACTTGCGAGCCAACTCGCAAGTATTTGTTTGCAGGCATGTTTTTCAGGTGTGAGCTTTAATCACTAGAACTTTATTTTATTTGTCTCCGCAAGAGACAGTTGAGCACAAATCAAAATTCACCGACGAAATTATGTTGTCTACCTAATTAGAAAGGAATCAAACATTTGGGATACAGTTTTGTAGCTAGATATACAGACCGCAGGTTTAAACAACCGGAGATTCAGCGAAACCTAAAGCAAACGTTTGCTCTAATGTAGGCTATAATATGCAATTTCCAGTATTGTCCGATTTCTTTTGTTTTCTAATCAACATATATGTCAACACGGTTCAGAAGATCTACACATGTTTAGATTCTAACGATGGATATACAAACATGATAAGATCACGAATCGTCACCAGTTAAATTCCAAATTTTATATAACTACAAGAAAACGATCCGAACACATCGCTAATGACTCTAACAAGTAGGCCTATATTTGTCACGAATGAAGATGGTCTTTCTTTTAAATACAGTAATAACTGCCGTAAAAACAGATATGTTCTTTTTCAGCAATGCTTTTGAACTCACGCATGATTTCCCATTTGCACTGCCGTTGATTCTCCCACTGTGTTAATGACGCTGACAACAGTTTCAGGGCTGCCTTGACTTCGTCTGTTGCAGAGCTTCTGACGTAGATATTTTTTCACTGGATCCAAATTAGCAGCGTAGATGAACGGATTGAGACAGACATACAAGAAAGCCAGGAACACCGTAACGTTGCGACCATCTGAACTGAGATTCTTTATAATGTGCAGATTATATAGAAAATAGTTGATACGAGTTGGAGACCAACAGAGAACAAAGCAAACCGAGATCATAAGGAATGTTTTGATTACGTTCATTTGGGTCTTCATGGCATTCTGTTGAGCAGCGCTCTTCATCATGTTGTTGAAATTTACTACAAGTGAAAAGAGAAATAATTATTTAATACACGTGTTATGGCAATCTTTTATCCAGCTAACCGTTATTTCTTCTGCATGGCGTGTGACCAAAGCATAAGGGAATGTGAACAGTACAATTTAGATAAGCGAACACGTGAATGTAGTGTCAGAAGGGAATTCAACTGATTAAATAGGAGGAAATGCTGTACAACAACGCATCAAAACAAAGCATGGTCTCAGAAAAATTTGAATAAGTTCAGGTATCTAGAACGACATTTAATGTACAAATAAAAGTGATAGAATTATTTATGAAAACAGTATCGATGATACAGCTAAAAGCAGCGAACATGATAGTGACGATGAAGGTCGATACTGTCGATGATGCTATTCGTGATTGTGATGATAACGTCGGCCTTCGGAAATTTGCTAATTGCAGATAGCACACACATGGAATAATAAATAATTGAATGAATTATGACAAAAGCCATAAAATACACCTAGATCTTTTAAATATACATTAAACACCTTGGTTGACTTAAGAATTGGTCGATGGCAATTTATCATAATTTGCAATCGGGAGTTTGTTGGGTCAGTTTAAATATTAGGTCAGCACCTCAAAGAGATTAAGGCATTCGTTTGAAAGCCATGTTTCTTACGCCTGATACAGTACTTAATTACATAATTTGGTCAAATTTTAAAGTTGCTGTAAGTGAACTCTGCAGCAATTCAATAGACACACAGGAAGATAAATGCTCTACGTGTTCATCCATTGTCTTTTCTAATCTTATATGTCTATTGAGACATTTACCTGGAACAACACGCTTCTGTGTAACTTGCAGTATGCGTGAATAGCAGAAGACGAAGACTACGAGTGGCAAAACGAAGCTGATTAGAAACCGATAGACAGCGTAGAACATGATGTTGACCGCTGGTGGCCACTTAACGTAACGTATGCATTGTCCATCTGAGACATCACTGACTATTAACCCAAGAACTGCGGTAAATACTACGTCAGCATTTGCCCACGTAAACGCGATCGCCACATAGTACATCCACTGACGAAAGTGTTTCTTGTGGAACATCGCATGGACAATTTTCACGTATCTTTCCAGCGTCAAGACTACTAGATTGGCTGTTGAACAAGCCAGAAAAAACCACAACATCGATTCACCGGTTAGAGTTTTGCAGAGAGCCCTTCCAATAATGATGCTGTAATCGATGTCCAGGATTTTAACGACGTAACTGATTACGAGTAGTAAACAACAGAGAAAATCCAGAGTCATCTGATTGAAGACGATGGCCATCTCGTACTTTCGGGCTTTCGACTGTGCAAGAATTAGAAGCATCAGAAGGTTAGCGATTCCGCCAATGATTCCGATCGCGATAACTGACGCCTCGAAAGCAAACATTTTCAGAATTATTTGTTTAAACGGTAAAATTATTCGAAAGACTATATTGCCACTAATGAATGTCGGGTGCAGATTTAACAAACTCGACGTTGTGTGTCGATAACAAGGAACTTTACAATTTAACTGTTACAGTGCGAGCATTGCAGAGTAAATTATAGACGACAACTGTACTGCGTCATAAAGAATGCGAATATTCGCGTGTGCGGCGCATCGACTCAATTCTTCTGACGATAGGAGGCGCATGCGCTGTTCCTTCGGTCTGCAGGATGGCTTTACAGATGATGTTTTGACTTCCTCTTACGTTTAGTACTCATTACGTAAGCCTACGTTAACTTATTATGGCTTATGTAACCATCGTTTCGTCTGAGCCTTGCGTGTTCTTCCGTAAGTTGCATGCACCTTCTGGCATCCCTTTTCTCCTTATTGGACGATGACTGTGCGAGCGCAATAGCCAAGAGGTTCAAAGTATGTGCTTTTTTAACAAAGTTATATGCATTTATTCTAGTGCGGTTTTATTGGATAATGAAAGCGCAATATAATATTTCAAATACATAAATGAAGCATACACAAATTTTCTGTTGACTAACTTAGTGAGCACCAAAGGGAGCTTTCATAGCACAGGCTGTGAAAAATATTAGCGTTTAGCCACATGAAAGCTGTCTATTTCATTTGATATACCAACGGAGGATTAACCTTTAATTACAAATGACTAGCCTTAGGTTTGTTTTATTCAGTGAAGTTTATAGAAAATATTATTTGTTCTCTGTCTGTCTGTCTCTCCCTCTCTCTCTCTCTTAATTGAACTGAGTGTGCTCTTTTTTACAATAGTAGATTTTGAGCTGAATGCCCTGCAGTTGAGTTTTGTGGTAAAACAGATCAAAGTAGTAGTTGCCAAACGCCAAACCTGAGTTAACGCTTCAGTCGTATGGACCAGGTTTCTCTATTCCAATGATTGGTTACAATTTACGCTGAAGATTTGCAAGCAATCAGTCGATCTGAGACGCGTGTGCAGCGTAGCATATTTGACTACATTAATTTAGACTCGAAACGCTTAGAGATAGAATTTATTCTCTGGCAAAATTATGTCGTGAAGAATGGATCTTGAGCAGTATGGCAAACAGAAATAATTTACATTCGTAGGAAAAACACGATTTCTAACCAATGAACCCCATGATTGTAAAGGATTCCGGTGAATTGACTCATACATCAGTATAAATTTATTCTCAGTATGATTTTTATAGCTTAGACATGAATATACCGCTAACTTTTCTACATAAGTTTTTTTTCATGTATTTGCTTTTTTAACTCAAAAAAGGAAATAGCCAATTATAATTAACTCTAAGTGGTCGAATCAGACAGATTTAAATTATTAAATGAGCATTCAATGTTCCTGGCAACAATAAAATGTATGCATTACCTACAGAATTTGATCGGAACGGTCCCAAATTATACCAAAAAGCTATTTTATATTATATATAAGAAGAATGTTCAGATGGTCACTCGACTGGCAAATGCTCTTTAGTTTTTGGAAGAGTGTGGTTAGGCCACAGTTGGAATACTGCATATAGGTCTACCTGGTCTAGGTATGAAATGCATACGTATTGTATAATAATATTATTGTATTGTACTGCATTTTCGATTAAATCAGTCATTAGGGGGAGACAGAACGCTGCTCCTTTACATGTAATTAGGTTCCGATATTTAAATTTAGATGTTTAGCTTATTTTAAGTTTAGTTTTGTATGAACAGGACATGGAAAAACTATAGAAAGTTTTAAATACGGTTCGCCTCTTACACTGTCGGTTACGATCCTACACTAACGGTTAGACTTCTACACTATCGGTTTGACTCCTACGGTCTCGTACTCCACTGTCTCGGTCTCGGTTTCGAGGTCATTATTTTCTTGACTTTTGGAAACTATATCGAAGCGAAAGTCTTGTTCTCTTGTAGAAGCTGTCTCGATAGTTCTCCCGCAAACTGTCTTTAGTTCTGAACTTCTGACAGTATCGCGCTATAAAATTGTCGTGTGCCGAACGGATAGACTAATAGTTAATCGGAAGTGCTAAACAAACCGTAAGTTTAGAACAGCGGTGTTTCTGGTATTAGCAGATATTGAAAAGAGCAGTTTTAAGTTTGTACTTAATACTTCATTTCAATTTTGTAATTTCTATCAGTGCAAATATCTTAATAATGTCTCATGAAGAACCTCAAATAATGAAATTTGCATTCACGCAATTTGAAGTCAACGAAAAACAAAATAAATGGAATGCCGTTTGCCGCTGTTGTAAAGCCAAGATATGCGAAACGCTTTTAACAACATTAGTTTCTCAGGTGAGTGATGTGACTTATGTCGCTAATAATTATAGCCTATGGAATGTTGGTTTAAATTGTAGAATCATTTAGAAGATTTGCTGAAATATTTTATTTCTTTATAGTTTATACTATTCATTTGATCGGGTGATTTCAGTGACTTGTCCCTGGTTTTAGACTTCAACAGGTGAGAGAAGAATTGTTTCGGGATTTGGGTCCAATATGCACTTAACTCGTTTTGACTGTCTTGAACTGTCTCGGACTTTGTGTCTCGGTCGCGGTCCCCACTGTCTCGTTCTAGATCTCGGTCTCGGTCCCTGCTTCCTCGGTCTCGAAGTTTGATGTCTCGTGCACAAGTCTGAATATTATAGAGAAGGATGACCAGAGGATATCTAATCGAAGCTTATGAGATTATCTCTGAAAAGGGAACACTACAGTGAGGAGAGAGGTTCTTTGAATTAGCACCAAACAAGGCAACTCGGGGTCAAAGGTATAAATTATTTAAGAAGCCGAAGGAGCATTAGGGCAGAAGGTCTTCACTTCAAGAGTTGCAGACTTGTGGAATGGTTTGTACTTTGGATAATAGCGCTGTCTCAGTAGACACTATCACAGCTTTTAAGAAGAAGCTAGGAATATCGGGTTTTTAAGCGTTACAGGTCAACTTGCTGCGGTTTTAACACAGATTAAGCGCCTTCGTCTTCTGAACCACTTAAAATTCTTGTTATATTACGATCTTACAGTCTTGAGTAAGATTGGGTGACGATCACTGCGCAATTGTACAGTAATACGTGGGGTCCATGTTCTCTCACGCACCCGTGCAGCGACAGTAAAGCACGACGCTCTTTCATTCTGGAAACGGTCTACTCCTGAAAATCTTAACTGTTCCAGTCCATACAAAGGAAATTGGTTTTCCGATGACGTTCGTGATGTACTTGACATTCCATCGCCCTCCTTGTGTCGTCTGTTGCCGAGTCTCTGACGTAGATGCTATTTACTGGATTTAATTTCCCAGCGTAGAGGAACCGTTTGCGACAGACATTCAAAAATGAACATCATATTAAATATGTAGCGTCCACCTGAACCTATATTTATAGAATGTTCAGATTATATTACAGAAAGTAGTAGAGACGATTTGTAAAAAACAGAGAAAGAAACAAACCTGATGATGAGGAAAGGTTTTTGACGTTCACTTGGGTTCGCACGACCGTCTTCACCATTGTAATGAAATGAACAGTACTGCTTTTATAAATTATAGCAAATCCTTCGATGCACGAAGTATGGCTAATTTATTTCATGGAACAATTACTCATTCATCCGATCGATGTAATTAAGTTGAAGATGCGAAGTACAAACCTGATTCAATATAATTCAATAATCACTTGGCGATGAATATTAATACTTTAACCTTATCCTGTGCTGAAGTTTCAAAGTCCGCAGTGTCGCACAGAAATAGTGGCGCCAACTGGCGACTGTTATTGTACTAGCACTAAAGCTATCAGTAATCGCTAATAATGAGAAAATATAGAGGAAACTGTCACAAACCTGTTTGTACACAATTAGAGGTTTGTCTTACAAGTGTACCTTTTAAGTCTAAGTAACTTTTTATCGCTAAGGTCACGGGCAACGAATTGCAAATCAATCGAATCATTGCAGAACTCTTTGAGATGTTGATGCAAACAGCGCTGAAAAATATTGGAACACGGGCGTTTTCAGTTGTATGAAAGTGTGGGGGCTCAATGGCTCATAATGTATCTCAGTCTGTTAGTCCCAAGACATACCTCTGTAAAAGCTCGTTCGCTTTGGTCTAGTTTTTATCACAACCAAATGACGGGATGAATTACCTTAAACCTGGGTAATGAAGGCTCATATTATGTAAGTTTAGTGTAAGCCTACGGTGAAGTCCGGGTTGTGCTGTAGGACTGTGGGTTAAAGATGGGTGTCGTTTAGGACGACAGAAATAAGAAGGCGTTGAAGTTAATCGATCAGGGTAAAAATTTGGAACAGGTGAGATTTAATTTGGAGCGGAAAGACTACGGGATGATATCTAGAAATGCTTTAAGCAGATAATGGTAATTAGTCAGTTGCAAACCTGGTAAAGGAACTGAGAATTTGCAGAATTTAGGAAGGGGGCCGCTTCAGAGTTCATATACAGTGTGGCAACGGGCTGCACTGCAAAATTTGAGATAAGTAGGGGCCTACGCATTGAAAACGGGAAAGTGCTAGACAGGAGAATGATCAATTAGAATGTTGGATGGTGAAGAGTTTGCCAAGGTACTTATGCTGAAAGTATTGGAAAGAGCTGTAGGTAAGGGATAGGATTTGAATCGCATGCGCTCCGGGGTTTCAGCCAGTGGTGCGGTTTGACACTTTAACGACGACCTGCATTGGTTTCCGTGTCACCTTTAGCAAGCGCTCGTCTTCAAATGTTAAAAATGGAAGTGATATTATGATGTTTGGGCGACTTAGCATCAGCTCGGGAAAATGAGTTTTGAATGAGTACCAGACGCTTTATTTGGATATATTCAAGGTTGCGGAAAGGGAAATATTAAGGCAAGAAAGCATGGATCGGATAGTAGTGTCTTAATTTTAGAGCAAAGAATGGACCTGATTATTATGAAACAATAATAATGAGTACCTGGTTTATGCAACATTGTTAATTAGGCTTGAAAATTATAATTATTTAAAACAAAATATTTGAGTAAAGTTGAGTTGTGATTCAAATGTTTTATAGGCCTATCTGGTGCTGTATTCGCATGAAATAGATTATGTGGCATCTAATCGGTGGTCTACATGTGCTGGCAAGTAAGTAAATAAATAAGTAGTTTATTCACCACCAAAGAAAGCCTAAACCAAAATGCACAGTTACACCAACTCAGTGGTGGGTTTCATAGAACTCATCTCGCTCGTCACCCAGACAGTCCGCGACGGGCTAATACGCTTCAGGTGAAATTCTCTTCCAAATTAACCAATGTATATGACAATTATCAGCATGTGACATAATCATCTTCACTTAAATGTGGCTTAGCCTATGGATCAGACGCGGACGTCGCCGAGTATTTGACACAGATAAACATCTTGCACGCTTCCATTTAAGAAGGAACATGCATTATAGCTGTGTCACAAATCATTAAAATCTGTTTATGGGACCTATATCTCGACCACCCTTTCAAGTCAATTCAACAATGCATGTTGTGAATACATCACTATTCTCTAGCACTCGAAGCATCTGCTTTTAAGCAAACCTTCTTGAAGCCTTGTTCTCAAGGACAACGCTTTCCGAGTTATCAACTCCTCAGTTTAGCATTTCCAACATCGCAAACAAATAATTCGGGCATAGCAGAAAATGATTAGCAGAGTTTATGTAGATCGAATGTGAATAAAAAATCAGTTCAGTTAATTCAGTACAACATTAAGCAGAGTCGGAGGAAGGGGTATGCAACTATGCATGCAGGCTATTTATGAACAAAGCAGCTCACGAATACGGCATCGGAAGCCAAGAGAGCAATATGGTATAGTAGTTTAGTCCATCAGTGTTCTATATGAAGCCCTTCAACTGATGATATTCTCCCTGCAATCAATGGATCCGTTAATGCGTCGACCATTAGTGAGACACGTAGGCTATCAGTAAGCTTATGCTTTAAAACATGGCTTCGGTCCACGTACGTAGGTTTTTGTCTCATTTTGACAGCTTTGCGTATTTTGTTTCAAGACACTCCAAAATGGTATAAAGATAAAGGAAGCGAAGAAATTAGTAAAGGAAGCAAGTCTTACAAATAACTTCGTTACTAAAATGGTCACAAAAAGTTAGAAACAGGCGTAAATTATCTAACGAAAATAACAAATTCTAATAATATTATATGTAAAGCGTCAATGTCTAGTAATGAAGCGTTGTGACAGAATTCAAACGGCAAACCAAAATGTTACCAAAGGGCTGAACAACATGTTCTTTGTAAAAACGTAATTGTAATAATGGACAAAATTTGCAGCTTCGTCAGATGACCGACCTAACGAAAGCGGAATATTCACTATTTGTAATATCCTCAATCCTCTATTTCTGTCAAATTTCTAAATTATTTGTAGACAGTCTGTCATTTCTAAATGATAATGGTCTTCGTGTAGGATAGGAAATTTCCAGTATTGACAGATTTTGTTTGTTTACCAATCTATGTCAACGCGGTTCAAAACATCGTTAAATGTCTAAATTCTAGCTAGGGATATACAAACTAGGGGTGCGCAACGATTAAAAATTTTAATCTAAATTAATCGAACGATTAAAAATTTTAATAACGCGCTTAATTTTTAACGCATGTCACAATAGATAACAAGCGCAACTGTATACTCTACCGACTTTGAATAGTTATTTGAATATGCGCTATATAAATGCTTGCAGTCAATAAACAAAAAGCAACCATCACTACTTCACTACTTCACTACTTGTTTTTAGTTTTTAGTTTTTACTTTAAAGTTTAAAGTTTAAACTGAGCGATTGTATAAAGAATTGTTTAGCGCATTTCTAGAAACAATTCGGTGCAGTGACACTCACGTTAACGGCGTTAAAAAATTTAATCGCGTTAATTAATTTAAATAACACGTTAAATTCCTAGCCTAATACAAACACATAGGTCTACAATCGAGAATCCTCGCCAGCTTAACGTCAAAGTTTGTATTTGCATGGAAACGAGTAGGAAACGAGGAGGACATTGGTGACGACGCTAACAAGTCTATTTGCGACGAATTTAGACGGTAGCCTATTTCTATCAGATGCAGTAATAGTTCGATGGAAATTGACGTGTTCTTCTTCAGCAATGCCTTTGAGATCAAGCAAGATTTCCCATTTGCACGGACGATGAGTTTCCGATTGTGTTAATGACGCTGGCTACAGTTTCAGCGCTCTCCTGTTGTCGTCCTCTGCTAAAGAACTTCTGACGTAGTAGATACTGTTTCACTGGATCCAACTTAGCAGCGTAGATGAACGGATTGAGACAGACGTTCAAGAAAGCCAGGAACACCGTAACTTTTCGGCCATCTGAATTAAGCTCCTTTAGAATGCGCAGATTATATAGAAAGTAGTAGAGACGAGTTGGACAATAACAAAAAAAGAAACAAACCGAGATGATGAGGAATGTTTTGATGACGTTCATTTGGGTTTTCATGGCCTTCTGTTCAGCAGCGCTATTCACCATGTTGTTGACATTTACTACAGGTGGAAACAGAACGGAAATAATCATTAAATGCACGTATTATGGCAACCTTTCATCAAGCTAATCTGTATTACTTATGCATGTCGTGTGATCAATGCATAAGAAAATGCGAATGGCGAAATTTTAAGCGAACAAGTGACATGTGGGGAAGGGAATTCAATTGATTAAAGAGCAAGAAATGCAAGAAACACAGGTTTTCGGAAAAAGATTTGAATAAGTTTAAAACGACAATGTAGCCTACAAGTTAAAGTGATAGACTGATTTTTGAAGACAACATTGCCGATAATGATCAAAGCAGCGATAATAATAATGATAATGAAGTTGACGACAGTGATCATAATATCGATGCTACTTATGATGAAACTTTGACTGCAAATGTAATGTAATGTAACAAGACATTTATATAGCGCCACTTAAGAGTCTCACAGAAGCGCTCAACACGTGGCCATCAAACAGCTGAAAAAGTGCGTCTTTAAGAGTCGAGAGAAAGCCATGTAACCACATGAAGCATTAGTGGCACGCACAGATGGCGGAAGAGTATTCCAGATCCGTGGCGCCGCAATCGAGAAGTCCCGACGAGCACGGGTGGTGGTTCGAAACGAAGGTGCAATCAAGTCGTTTCGCGAGGCAGACCGGAGAGCCCGCCGACCAGTTTGAGTGCCAACTGGAAGGCACAGTTCAGCAATGTAGTCCGAAGCAGTGCCAGTCGTAGCCTTCCAAACCAGTGTAGCGACCTTGAATTTAACACGATCAGCAACTGGAAGCCAGTGTAGCTCACGCCGCATGTAGTCGGATATGTGTGAATATTTCGGCAGGTCAGCCAGAAGTCTGGCTGCTGCATTCTGAACGAGTTGAAGTTGACGAATGCGGAACTCAGGGAGGCCCAGGAGGACTCCATTACAGTAGTCAAGACGTGTGAGAACGAATGAACGAACGGAGAGAATAACGACAAAGCTATTTTTATTTCGCCAATTCACATTTACGCTGTTATTGCGCCACGTATGCCATATAAAAGCACATAGCAAAGATGACGTTGGTGTTGATGATGGCAAGGTGGGACAGTCGGGATATTTTCTAATAGCATATATAACACTCTTTTGAATGGACAAATTATTTATTATATTATGACAATAGCAATAAACCAACGTCTTTTATGTTTTCATAAAACATCTTGGTTCACTTAGAAATTAGTCGTTGACATTTTATCATAATTTACAAATGAAGGTTTATTGGGTCAGTGAAAATGCTAGGTCAACTCCAGAAAGAGGATAAGATGCTCGTGCCACGTTTCTTATGCCTAATACAGTACTTAATTGCTTAATTGGTCAATTTTAAACGTTTCTGCAACCGAACTCTGCAACAATTTAATAGACATATTGAAAAAATTAAATGGTCTACATATTCTTCCATTATCTTTTACAATCAAATCTGTCTATTGAGACGTTTACCTGGTACAATACGTTTTTGTGTGACTTGCAGTATGCGTGAATAGCAGAAGACGAAGACTACGAGTGGCAAAACGAAGTTCATTAGAAACCGACAGACAGTGTAAGCGCTCGCGTTTATGGCAACTGGAAACTCAACATAAATCATACAGCGCCCATCTTTGACATTCGTGGCTGATAAATCAACAAAGGCGCCTAAAACTGTGATAGGATTTACCCAAGACAGGACAATCGCCACAAAGTACATCCACTGACGAAAATGTCTCTTGTGGAATATCGCATGGACAATTTTCACGTATCTTTCCAGAGTCAAAACTACTAGATTGGCTGTTGATGAAGTCAGGAAAAACCACAACATCGATTCACCGGTTAGAGTTTTGCAGAGAGCCCTTCCTATAATGATGCTGTAATCGATGTCCAGTATTTTAGTAACATTACTGATTACGAGCAATACACATGCGAGAAAATCCAGAGTCATCTGATTGAAAACGATGGCCATCTCATACTTTCGAGCCTTCGACTGTGCAAGAATTAGAAGCATTAGAAGATTCGCAGTACCGCCAATGATTCCAATGACGATAACTGACGCCTCGAAAGCAAACATTTTCTCGCTTTTTACCGATTTGTGTATTCAAACGGTAAAACTTATTAAAGAAGAAAAGGAAATTTCGGGAGCAGAATTCACGAGCACATGCGTCGATAACAAGGATATAAGCAAGTGTAGATCTTACAGTGAGAGCATTGCAGCATATATAGACAACAACCGTATTGTGTTATAAAGATGCGGCTCTTCACGTGTGTGGCGCATCGCCTCAATTCTTCTGTCGATAGTAGGCTCGTGCACAGTTCCTTCAGACTGCAAATTAGCTTCATACATGATGCGTTGGCTTCGTCTTACATATAGTGCTCATTACGTTGGCCTACACGATAAATTATTACGGCTCATGTAACTATTACTTCGTCTAAAGCCTCATGTGTACCTCCGTAAGTTGTACGTCTCTTGTGTCATCGCTTGTCACTTTTTAGAACATTGAAATTTGGGGTCAATAAATTTCAAGTTTGGAGTATGAAAAAAGCCATAAGACTTATTACAAAATCGTCGTATTATATATGCACACACAAACACACACACACACACAATCTCTGTTTCTAGAATATAACCTTCTAAATTATATCAACCAAATTAAACTAACTCAAACGCTGGAATTTATGTATAAGTATAAAAATAATCTGCTGCCACCTGTTTTTGTATCATTCTTTCCCACACCAGAACATGCATAACTTACTGGAAGTAATAGGGATTATACAAGTGCTTATCTAAGAACCGATCCAGAAAAATCTCCATTAAATATCAGCGTCCGCTACTCAGGAATAAATTACCGGGAACTCTTAAAACTACCAAGCCTTTCCACACCTTAAACAACTAGCACGAGCGCACATTGCAAAAAAGAGAATGAAAATGATGTTTAATTAAGTAGAGATTACTGCTGTTTAGTTTTTTTTCTATTACAGTTGTCGTCTTAAACTTCCAACAATTACTTTCCGATCTCCCAACATCTTAATATTTGTCTTGTATTTATGGACCCTACCTAGAGGAATTCTCTTTTCCCTTCAGGGCACCCATTGACTCCAAGAAATGCCTACTGTCATCTGGTTTTGTTGCAGATTACATTTGTTGCGAAAATCTGTTCATGCGTCTCATGTATAATTCATTTGGGAGCAACAAACTGAAACTGAAAACGGAACTGAAGATGAGCTCGAGAAACAAATTGATATGCATTTATTCTAGCGCGGTTTAATAGGTTCATGAAAGCACAATACACTATTTCAAGTGCATGCATGCGAACATTCTCTTTTGACTAACTTAGTGAGCACGTAATGATCTTGCAAATCGCAAATCTGGTTTCCGGTTTTCGAGAGGAGGTCGCGTACTGGAGATAAGTGATACATTCTTTGTTCTAAAATTTGATTTTGATTAAGGAAAGTTGTTTTGGATAAACGAGGGGATAGTATAATATATCAGAAGCAAGAGGTGTGAGGTTTGCGATTTAAATCGGGGAAATAAAGCGTGTGGTGAGTCCCGAATTAGACCCAAGCGAGTGATAATAGGAGAAAGCGGTACACGTGCGTGAGCGTAATCGAGTAAGCAAGTAAGGCGATCACATTTCCGAGGTCAGTCAACAGTTGAGCAAGAATAATAATGTCTGTGAAGAAGAGCGATCTGTTTGCGTGTTCTGGTTGCGGCATGTACGGCACGAAAGACGGGTTCAAGGACGAGTCAGCCGGCGAGTGCAAGAAGTGTGAACGAGTAAGCTGCTTGGAAGTACGACTGTGCAGCTTGGAAAAAAGCTTAGAGGAGGAGACACAAAGCTTGGAATCAGTTATGGAACGTCTGAATGCTCTGGAGAAAACCAACAACCAGAAGAAAGAAGGAGCTCTAACAGAAGAAAAGAACTGCAAGGACTCGGAGGACGTGGTGCAAGGAAAGATGGAAAGGACATCAGGACAGCCAAAGATGCAGAAACCCAAAAAGGCAGTCTCCGATCAAAGAAAGAACAGAGTGGTTTTGGTAGGAGATTCCCTAGTAAGACACGTTGGGAGGAATCTGCAGAAGCAATGTGCTGGATTCGACACGGTTTGTAAACCAGGAGCGAGAATTGAACAGATGTTTTTGGAAATCGAGAAGAAAGAAGAGAAGGAGGACACGATGATCGTGCAAGTCGGCACTAACAATCTTCGCATGGATGAGACGGAAGAAATGATGTCCAAATACAAAGACATGATGCAGAGGCTGAACGAGGACAGAAAGGGGCAAGTTGTGGTAATGGGTATTTTGCCAAGGCAGGACCTGAGCGAGGCGTTAGACAGCAAGAGAGTTGAGGTAAACAGGAGGCTGAAGAAACTGTGCGAGGAAGAAATGGTTCAATACTGCGAGGTGGAATTCAATCCTTGGAAAGGCGGCTACTTGGGGAGAGATGGACTGCATCTGAATGCTCGAGGTGCGGACATGGTTGCAAGACAACTATACATCATGATGAAGACTTTAAACGTGGTGGGAAGACAGTTAGTGCAGTAAAAAGACTCACTAACTGTCACACAAATAAAGACAAAAAGCCAGGAAAAAAGAAAACGTGCAGTAGTGAAGACAGGAAATATAAGGAAACTGAAGGTAGGAAAATGCTAAAGTGTATGTTTGCAAATGTGAGGAGTATTGTAAGTATCACAAAACGAGCAGAACTGGAATTGTATGCAGATAACGAGTCACCCGACATAATTGGAATAGCAGAGTCATGGACAAAACCGGAAATCACAGATAGCGAACTAGCTCTAGATGGATACAGATTATTTAGAAAGGACAGAGCTAACCAGAAATCAGTGGGACATGGGGCTGGAGGGGTTTTGCTATATGTTAAGAGCAATATTAATGCAGTGGAGAGATGGGATATGAGCAATGAGACCTTCAAGGAGAGCATCTGGTGTGAAATTCAAATAAACAGGTCTAAGATACTGGTGGGAGTTTGCTACAGGGTACCAGATGCGACCGAAGAAGCTGATCAAGGGATGTGCAAACTCCTGGAATTGGCTAATAAGGAAACATCCGTGATCATGGGAGACTTCAACTACCATATTGATTGGGAAAAACTGGAAGGAGAGAGAGAAAAAGATAGGATATTCTTGGATTTTATTGATGCCAGCTTTATGCAACAGCATGTTATGGAGCCAACCAGAGGAGACAACATTTTGGACCTAGTCATAACAACTGAGGAAAATATGGTAGAAAATATGAGCGTGGGGGAGCATTTTAGCACTAGTGATCATCAGGTTGTCAGATGGGAATTAGTCATGGAGCAAACCCAGGAAGTCAAAGCGTATGAGAAAAGACCCAACTTCTTTAAGGCGGACTATGAATTAGTGAGGGAAAGACTGAAGGAAAAGGACTTGGAATCTGCAGTAAGGGGTTTGGGAGTGAACGATGCTTGGAAGAAGTTTAATGAAGTTATGAAAGAGATTATTGAGGAGAACATACCCAAGCACAAAAGAACCAACAAGAAGAGGCCATGGGTAACACGCGAGGTTCAAAGAAAGAGAAGGGCAAAGAACAAAGCTTGGAAGAATTTTCAGCAGTTGAAGAAGGAAAGAAAGAATGGACTGGACTGTGACTATGTTGTAAGACTTGAGAAATCAAAAGCAAAGTATGTGAATAAAAGAAACATATGCAATAATGCAAACAGGAAAGCAATAAAAAGCTTTGAGGAGAAGTTATCAAGAAATGTAAAAGAAGACAGCAAGAGTTTCTACAACTATGTGAGAAGCAAGCAGAAAAGGAAAGAAAGGGTAGGGCCATTGAAAAAGGAAGAGGAGAATGGAGAAGTTATTGTGGATGATGTGGAAGCTGCTGAAACGCTTAATAAATATTTCAGCTCAGTGTTTACATTGGAGGAATTAGGAAACATCCCTGAACCCAACCAAGCATTTTTAGAGAGTGGTGGTCAAGGACTAACACAGATAGTGTTCACTAAGGAAAATGTGGTGGAACAGCTGAAAAGGTTAAAAACTGACAAGAGTCCAGGAATAGATGAACTACATCCTAAATTCTTACATGAAGTGAGGGAAGAAATTGGAGAGGCATTAGCACAGATCTTTAATAAAGCGATACAGACTGGAGTTGTACCACAGGAATGGAGAGATGCTCTTGTAGTGCCATTGTTTAAAAAAGGAAACAGAAGTGAACCATGTAACTACAGACCAGTAAGTTTAACCAGTGTTGTGTGTAAGGTCATGGAGAGAATTGTTAAGGATAATATAGTGGGACACTTGAATGAGCATAACATTATTAAGGGCAGTCAACACGGATTTACTAGAGGTCGCTCGTGTTTGACAAATCTTTTGGAATTCTTTGAGGAAGTCTATGAGAGGATAGATGAGGGAAAGCCTGTAGATGTAATTTACTTAGATTTTGCCAAGGCATTTGACAAAGTACCTCATAAAAGACTGGCCAAGAAGTTGCAAGCATGCGGGATTAGAGGGCAGGTATTAGCATGGATTCAAAGCTGGCTATCAGGAAGAAGACAAAAGGTGGGCATAGGTGACAAACATTCTAGCTGGACGACAGTGCTAAGTGGAGTGCCACAAGGATCAGTGCTTGGGCCATTGCTGTTCGTACTTTTTATTAATGACATCGATGATGGGATTTTATCTAAAATTTCTAAATTTGCAGATGATACCAAACTATGTAGAGCAGTGGGAAATGAAAAAGAAGCGGAGATACTACGGGAAGATCTAAGAAGAATGTTCAGATGGTCACAGGACTGGCAGATGCTCTTTAATGTGGAAAAGTGCTCAGTGATGCATATGGGGAAGAGAAACAGCGAGTTTTCATATGAAATGGGGGGCATGGTGTTGAAAGTGAGTGAGGAAGAAAGGGACTTGGGAGTGATTATGCACAAGAGTGCAAAACCCTCTAGGCAATGTGCTGAAGCATCAAAAAAGGCTAACTCGACTTTAGGCATGATAAGAAGGACAATAGTCACCAGAGACAAGGATACAATATTGAGGTTATACAAATCACTGGTTAGGCCACAGTTGGAATACTGCATCCAGGTATGGAGTCCCTACCTGAAACAGGACATGGAAAAGCTGGAGAAGGTGCAAAGAAGAGCTACAAAAATGATTTGGGGCTACAAGGATTTGGGATATGAAGAAAGGTTGAAAAGGTGTGGACTAACAACATTGGAGAGAAGGAGGAGCAGAGGAGACCTAATTGAAGCCTACAAGATTATTACTGGAAAGGAGGCAGTGCAGAAGGAGAAGTTTTTTGAATTAGCACCAAACAAGGCAACTCGGGGACATAGGTATAAATTATTTAAGAAACCGAAAGGGACATTAGGACAGAAATGCTTCAGTGCAAGAGTTGTAGATTTGTGGAATAGTTTGGATGATAGTACTGTCTCAGTGGACACTATCACAGCTTTTAAGAAGAAGCTAGGAAAATTGGGCTATTAATCATGTTCCAGGTTAATTGCAGTGGTTCTAACACAGACTAAACGTCTTCTGAACCACTTAAAACCCTTGTTATGTTATGTTATGTTATGTTATGTTATATTGCCGTTTATTTAATTTGAATTTAAACCAGTGGGGGATTAAGCTTTAATTACAATTGGCTAGCCTTACTTTTTTAAGTGAAGGCTATATAGAATGTAGTTGTTCTAAGGGAGGGGAATCAGGGATAGTATAATAGCACTCTTGCCTGAAGTGCTCACGGACTCTGCTCGATTCCCGTAAGGCACCTGGGTTTAGCTCTGCCTTCATTCCCTAGCTGGCAGCAAAAGTACAATGAGTTTGCGCCTTGCATTGCTGCAACTTTGTTGATTTATGTCTTCTGTAATTAATTTTGTGTTCTTGTGAATTGTTTAATCGTTATAACATGTACAAATGTATATGCACAGCGTGGTGCGTTTTTCAGGCGCTTCATAAAAGAATTAATATTATTATTATTTTTTTACTATTATTATTATTATTATTATTATTATTATTATTATTATTATTATTATTATTATTATCATTTTTATTATTATTATTCTCTCCATCAATCATCATCAATACTGAAAGCTACAATAGACAAGGATGCAGTAGCTGTCGTCTAAAATTAACGTCATAAATGCGGAAACGGATAATTGCTTAGGAGAGGAACAATATGGGTTCAGGAAGGGAAGAGGGACAAGAGATGCAGTGGCAGCGCTAAGAGTAATAACGGAAAGAAGCATCCAGCATGGACAGGACATATACATCTGTTTCGTCGACTATGAAAAAGCTTTTGACAGAGTGGACTGGAAGAAATTGATGAGAATATTGAGAAGAATAGGAGTGGACTGGAGAGAAAGAAGACTGATAGGCAATCTATACATGGGACAAAGAGTAAAGATAAGAATCGATGGAGAATACTCAGAACCCGGAAAAATAGGAAGAGGAGTGAGGCAAGGATGCCCACTATCACCAATTCTATTCAACATCTATATAGAAGAAATTGTTAGAGAAACGTTAGAGGAGCTGGAAGAGGGGATAAAAGTGGGTGGGAAAATGGTGAAAGCATTGAGATTTGCAGACGATCAAGCGATGATGGCAGGCAGTCAAGAAGGTCTACAACTAATGATGAACCGCTTAAACAGCATATCAATGGACTATGACATGAAAATAAACATAAAGAAAACAAAGGTCATGAAGATGAGTAAGAGAGTGGGAGAAACAATAAACATCACATTAAATGGGGAAGAAATAGAACAGGTGAAGAAGTTCTGCTATCTGGGAAGTGTGGTTACAGAGGATGCAAGGTGCCATGTGGAAGTGAAAAGAAGAATAGCTATGGGAAAAGATGCATTCTACAAAAGAGGGGAGCTCCTCAGAGGCAGTCTAAAAAGGAAGCTGAAGAAGAGAATGGTAAAGACACTAGTGTGGAGTGTTGTCCTATACGGCTCTGAGACATGGACAATGAGGCAAGAAGACATAAAACGACTGGAGGCCTTTGAGATGTGGATATGGCGCAGAATGGAGAAAATCAGCTGGGTGGAGAGAAGAACGAATGAGGAAATCTTACAGCTGGTGGAAGAAAGAAGATCACTGATAGGCACTATACGGGGGCGGCAGAAGAAATGGATAGGACACATCTTAAGGAGCGACACCCTACTAAGAGACATCATCGAGGGAAGAATGGAGGGGAAAAAGATGAGAGGTAGGCCAAGAACAATGCTACTGGACTGGATGTTGGCAGAGGAGGGATACAGCGGACTGAAAAGAGAAGCAGAGAACAGAGAAAAATGGCGTCGTTGGACATATGAACCTGCCTGAGGGCAGAGAACGTGAAGAAATGCTGTTAGTGTCACATCTCCCTTAGGTCTGGCTCCACTAAAGTGCCGCGGAAAGCCACCGAGTTGTACCGCTGGACAGTAATAGAAAGACGCTGCAGCAAGAAGCAGGTTTCTCTGGTGTCTCCTGTGGACAGCGTCAGACTACGACCTAGATCTGATATAAAGTTTTGGCCAGTGATGTTAATTGGACCTAAGGTCTCGAGAGCTAGAGGCACGAAAATATTATTATTATTATTATTATTATTATTATTATTATTATTATTATTATTATTATTATTATTATTATTATTATTATTATTATTATTATTATTATTGTTATTATTATTACTACTACTACTACTACTACTACTACTACTACTACTACTACTACTACTACTACTACTACTACTACTACTACTACTAATACTACTATTATTATTATTATTATTATTATTATTATTATTATTATTATTATTATTATTATTATTAAAAAGTACCCGAGGTATCAAGGATCCCTCAGGTGGCCTAAAAGTCCGGAATATTATTATTATTATTATTATTATTATTATTATTATTATTATTATTATTATTATTATTATTATTATATGCATCGTCGATTCATGCCTTGTACATTATGTTAAATCCCAGCGATTCAGAGTTTAATAATTTAACTGAACCGAGTGGGCTCTGTTTTGCATTAGTAGCTTTTGAGCTGCATGCGCATCAGCTGCGTCTTGTGGTAAAAACAGATCAAAGTAGTAGCTGCCAAACCTGGGTTAACGCTTCAGCTGTATGGACCAGGTTTCTCCATTCAAACGATAAGTTACAATTTACGCTGAAGATTTTCATCATCTGTCGGTCTAAAAAGGGAACACTACAGTGGGAGAGTTTCTTTCAATGAACACCAAACAAGATAAATCAGGGACACAGGTACAACTTATTTAAGAAGCCGAAGGGAGCAATAGGGCAGAAGTTCTTCACTGCAAGAGTTGTAGGGCTGTGGAATGGTCTGGAGTCTGAACGATAGGCCTTCGGTCTCAGTGGGTAGTATCACAGCTTTTGAGGAAACTAGACAAACTGTTCTATTGAACATGTTCCAGGTTAACTTGCAGTGGTTTAAACATAGACTGAACGTCTTCTGAACCACTTAAAACCCTTGTTATGCTATTATGCCCTAATATTGCAATATTGAGTTTAGATTGGGTGACGATAACTGAGCTATGTGCAATAGGGTCCGTTTTTTCCCACGCCCCCGTGCAGCGACGGTAACGGAAACGGTCTACTCCAGAAAATCTTAACTGTTCCAGTCAGTTCATAAAAAAAATGATTTTCTGATTGGTGTTCACTGTGAGAGGCGCTTTATAAATTTATAGATACAATACAACGTTCATGATGCACTTAACAATTCATCGCCCTCCTTGCGTCGTCTGTTGCAGAGCTATTATATTAGTTTCAGTTTAACGACACTATGTGATTACAAAGACCAGTAGCGTCGCCCTCCTCCTTCGTTCAGGCTTGGGACTGGCACTGTCAGAAAGCGAACAGTGGCGGAACTTCTTACGTAGGCCTAGAGGCTATTTGACTGGATTTTGTTAGGTAGCGGATTACGACAGACATTCAAAAACAAGCAGTGCGTCCATCTGACCTTATATGTTTGGAATGCACAGATTATACAGACAGTGTTAAAGTCGATTTGGAAAAGAACAGAGAATGAAACAAACCGTGATGGTGAGGAAAGCTTTTATGACATTCACTTGGGTTCGCAAGACCCTCTGTTGGTAGGCGATTTTCATCATGCTATTGAAATGAACTGCTTATGGGAAATTGTTCAATGCACGAAGTGTGTCTAATTTATTCCATGGTACAATGACTTCTTCGTCCGATCGATGTAATTAACTTAAAGATGCGAAGTGCTACCTGGTTCACTGCAATATTCAACAATCACTATGGCGATGAAATATTGATACTTTACCATTAGCGTGAGTTGAAGTTTCAAAGTCCGCAGTGTCACACAGAAATAGTGGCGCCCACTGGCGACTGTTATTGCACTTGCATTAAAGCTATCGGTAATCGCTAATAATGAGAAATGCTAGAGGAAACTGTCACAAACCTGTTTGTACGCAATCATAGAACAAAGAATTCGTGACTTCAGGCTCTAATATTCGTAAATATTCGTGAATATTAGGACATTTTTAATATTCGTAAATATTCGTAAATATTCGTTGATGACGTTACTGTTTCCGCTTTTTTACGAACTAATTTAAGAATAATAATTTAAGAATACGTGCAGTGGTTTTGCGGCGCTGTACTTAGAGTCGTGGTCCGTAAGCTGGTACGCTTAATTAGGCTTCCTACCCAAATCGTTCCCTACTCTTGAAGAACTCTGTAAAAATCCGACCATGATTCTCTCTCTGTCTCTCTCTCTCTCTATCTGTCTGTCTCTCTCTGATCTCTCCTCTCTGTCGGTCTGTCTCTGTCTGTCTCTGTACGATTTCTCTCCCTCTCGGACAGAGAGGGAAAGAAATCGTACGATCTCTCTCCCTCTCTGTCGGTCTGTCTATCACTGTCTCTCTACTATCTCTCTCCCTCTCTGTCGGTCTGTCTCTGTCTGTCTCTCTACGATTCTCCCTCTCGGACAGAGAGGGAAAGAAATCGTACGATCTCTCTCCCTTTCTGTCGGTCTGTCTCTCACTGTCTCTCTACGATTGCTCTCCCTCTCTATCCGTCTGTCTCGATCTGTTTCTCTCTCAGCGGTGAAACCCACACGCTCGGTAATTCTATATCATTTAAGCTAGGCCTATGTTTGGATGACTGATGTTCCGAAGTTCCATTGATGCGTTTAATTTGATTAATTATACGCCAGGTTAGGCTGAGGGCTAGATCCTCCCACTCAGTTTAGGATTCTTGGGCGGAGGGATAGAGAATTAGAGAGATCTGGGTCATACAATCTTTGTTTGTGTAATACACGGTACTGGCATCGTTCGTTTGGGCGCCAACAATTTGAATTCCGTATGAGACTTAAAACAATAGCCTAAGTGAATACTGATATAAGATGAGTAAATTGTAACAAGTAACTGTTCTTGTTCTAGCTCTAATACCTAGTTTGTGCACTGAATTTTTTACTAGGGCCTACTAATTTCGGGATTTTGAAGAATTAAGAAAACAAAAATTTAATATTCGTTGGCCAGTTTAATATTCGTCAATATTCGTAAATTTCTAAAAATCTTAATATTCGTAATATGCGCATACTCGTTCTATGTACGCAATTAGAGTCGAGTGTTTTTTTAATCTTTGTAACTTTTTATCGCTAAAGTCACTGGCAACGAATTGCAAATCAAATGAAACATTACAGAACTCTTGAAGATGTTGATTCAAAGAGCGCGGAATAAAATACTAAAAAAATTATTAGGACACGTGCATTCTTAGCTGTATGAAAGTGTAGGGCTCATAAACATATATCAAAGTATATTAGTACCACGACATACCTCTGAAAAATCTCGTTCACTAAAGTTTAGTTTCTGTCACACCCAAAGGCAATCAAATTACTGGGGTTGAATTCCGCTACCGGAAATGAAGGTTGATCTTAAGGACGCGTATTGTACAATGAAGTCCCGGTTGTGCTGTAGGAACAGGGGTTTAAGGAACTGTCAAGATGGGTGCATTTTCAGTTGTATGAAAGTGCAGGGCTCATGCCATATACATGTATATAAGTCTACTAGTTCCAAGACATACCTCTGAAAAAGATCGTTCACTATAATTATAGTCTAGTTTTTGTCACAACCAAATGCAATCAAATGACTTGGGATGAATTACGCTACGCCTGAAAAAGTAAGGTTGAACTTAAGTCCGGGTGATGCTGTAGGACTAGAGGTCTAAGGAACTGTCAAGATGGTTGTCGTTTAGGACGAGAGAAATTGGATGGCGTTGCAGTAAATAGATCAGAGTAACAATTCTTGATCAGGTGATGTTTTAATTTGGAGCGGAAGGACTGAGGGATGATAGCTAGACATGCTTTAAGCAGATAATAGTAATTAGTCAGTTGCAAAATTTCTAAAGGAACTGAGAATTTGCGGAATTCTTTTCCATAACTCTTTAATAACTCTTTCAATAACTCTTTCTTTCAATAACTCTTTTCAATAACTCTTTTCAATAACTCTTTTCAATAACTCTTTCTCTTTCAATAACTCTTTTCAATAACTCTTTTCAATAACCCTTTTCAATAACTCTTTTTCAATAACTCTTTTCAATAACTCTTTTCAATAACCCTTTTCAATAACTCTTTTCAATAACTCTTTTCAATAACTCTTTTCAATAACTCTTTTTCAGTAACTCTTTTCAATAACTCTTTTCAATAACTCTTTTCAATAACTCTTTCAATAACTCTTTTCAATAACTCTTTTCAATAACTCTTTTCAATAACTCTTTTCAATAACTCTTTCAATAACTCTTTTCAATAACTCTTTTCAATAACTCTTTTCAATAACTCTTCTTTTCAATAACTCTTTTCAATAACTCTTTTCAATAACTCTTTTTCAATAACTCTTTTCAATAACTCTTTTCAATAACTCTTTTCAATAACTCTTCTTTTCAATAACTCTTTTCAATAACCCTTTTCAATAACTCTTTTCAATAACTCCTTTTCAATAACTCTTTTCAATAACTCTTCTTTCAATAACTCTTTTCAATAACTCTTTTCAATAACCCTCTTTCAATAACTCTTTTCAATAACCCTTTTCAATAACTCTTTTCAATAACTCTTTTCAATAACTCTTCTCTTTCAATAACTCTTTTCAATAACTCTTTTCAATAACCCTTTTCAATAACCCTTTTCAATAACTCTTTTCCATAACTCTTTCTCTTTTCAATAACTCTTTTCAATAACCCTTTTCAATAACTCTTCTCTTTTCAATAACTCTTTTCAATAACTCTTTTCAATAACTCTTCTCTTTCCAATAACTCTTTTCAATAACTCTTCTTTTCAATAACTCTTTTCAATAACTCTTCTCTTTTCAATAACTCTTTTCATGGAATTCAATCAAATAAATGCATCAGCGAAAAAATACTTGTGGCAATATCAGTCCTCAAAAAAATAATAATACAGATAATAATAATAATTATTTTTAATTATAATTATTAGCAATGTATAATAATACTAATTATTATTAACAATAACAATAATTATTGTTGGTAGTAGTGTTAGTATTGCTGTTATTATTATTATGAATGTATTAAGTGCCAATTACCTAACAACCAAACAGCAGTCAATGGCTCTGAGCAATTGAGTAAATGACTTGGGCAAGGTCCCTGCACAGTAACCCTCTCAGGGAAGGAGGTTCGAATCCGCACTCTCAACGTTACAAGGTGAGCTGTCAACCAGTCGGCTACCTTGTACCACAAACAACTCACTTGGTCAGACTTCGTGGGTTACAGTACCTCCGGAAAAATGATTCAATACAGAAAACACATTCCTTTGCAATGTGAATTAGTACAAAGGAATTCCTGGACAACACAGGGACCGGTGAAAATGACTGGACAATGTGGAACTCCACCACTGCCCGTACTCTCGGTAGTGCCACTCCCAAGCCTGGATAAAGGGTGAGGGCGACGTTAATCATCTTGGGTAACCGGGGGCATGTACTACATGGGCTACTCCCCAAAAGAGTCACTCCCAAATCCCTGCGCCCAAGGCTACATGACTGTTTTATTCCACAAGCAGACAATCTCACACACAGATCGTTTATAACAAGAATGTTATCTTATACTATAATTCTTAAAGTTTGTCCTTCCGTATGTATGTATGTATGTTTGCAATGCATCGCTGTCCGGCTAAAGGCTCCGAAACGGAACGGTTTAGCGAGTTGAAAAAATTTACAAAGCATTATTACGCAACGTCTAGGTCAACGCGACTATTTTCAGTTCGCAATTTTATTTAAACGCCGATATATGGCCATTTTAAATTTAACTTTTCAGCGAGCTTATTTCAATACCGCCCATAGTAAGGCCATTTGTTCACGTCACGCATGCTTAATAAGCAATCTTACGTCACACGGAGCATCTAGCAACCAATCAGAAGTCGCCACGGGCGAATTTCTAGGTCAGCGCAACCATTTACAGATTTGGTGACCTAATTACACTAAGCTCACATTTTTGCAACCACGGCCATTGCCGATTTTCTAGGTCAAAGCAACTCGAAACTTACTTTAGCTATTCGAATTTCTATCTCATCCCAATTACTTTCAGCTCATAATTTGCTTTCAATTCCGATTTATGGACATTATAAGCATGCCCATTTGTCCACGTCACTAAAATTAATATGCAATCTTAAATTACGTCACGCGGCTAAATATGCAATCTTACGTCACGCTGGCCAACGGCAAATAATACGCCTATTATAATTTAGAAATAACCCGTGTAGTACGGGGAACAAAATAATACGCCTATTTCAGGTAGAGATAAACCGTAAAGAACGGGGAACAAAATAATAATATTGCCTATAATTATAAGGTAGAGATAACCCGTGCAGTACACGGGCAAAGCAACTATGTTCACCTCTAAATATCGTTTCCATTCAGATATATGGACATTTTTTTAATATTTGAAGCCCATCAGCAAATATAGTAAGTAAGTAGCCTTTATTTGCAGGCGTTAAAAATTACGCCTGGGGAAAACCCGGGCGAACGCCGGGTAAAAATTGCTAGTACTCTGTATAAATGTATGTACACCACATTAAAGATATGCAATTGATATAATAAAGAATATACTTACTTACGTACTTAAGCTTCTTTGTTATGGCATAAAGTCGTTAAACTGCAGAAATCTGGATATCGGAAGAAAATGTAAAAATCACTGTAAATGATCATTATAGGCTGACCAGACGTCCCGGTTTTCCCGGGACAGTCCCGATTTTCTGCCAGCTGTCCCGGCTGCCGGGAAAGGTAGGCCAAACTCTAAATATGTCCCGGTTTTTAAAAACTGACCTGACTTTCCGATCTTATATATGATGTATTTCATGTGCGTTTGTCATGTGATCAAATAAAGGATATACTTACTTACTTTATCAACGTCTCCTTGATTTTACTACTGGCATCTGGCGAGTAAATTCATTTTTAATCTCACTTTTATTTATTACCATGCATAATACCTCTTCCGGTTCTAAACGTCATATTGTCGTAGTGATAATATTCTGATAAAACACATTTTCATAAATAATAATTTTTAATTTAAAATCTAAAATTTAGAATTTTATGACAGAATATTAGCAGACAAAAAACTTTTAAGAAGCATACCTAGGATTAAGATTATTAGTCCTTGAATTGGTATTCAAGCGCCAAATATGAGTGACTGATTTGATAAATTTAGAATAATTAAATTTAAATTTAAAAGCAAGATTTGTTATGACAGAATGTTAGCAGACAAAAAAAACTGTTAAGAAGCATACATTCAGGTGCCAAATTTGAGTAACTGATTTGAGAAATTTATAATTTAATTTTAAATTTAAAAGCATGATTTGAATAAAACCTTTCACTTAGTCTTATAGTCTTATACCAATATAATAAGCATAAAATAGATATTTGTGTAAGTTATATTATATTAATTATTGACAACATCACAAATTTATTCTGTGATTGAAGTGTCCCGGTTTTTAGTTTCCAATATCTGGTCAGCCTATCATTGATACAACTTACAACATTTGACAACAATAAACCATGAATAAGCATTGGTGTGAAAATGACTCAGCAATGAAACAAACTGTCAAAACATCTTCGAAATGGAGAAATGGCAGAGATTTGAACCTCCAACTTATCACCTGACATTCCACAAGCTAACCACTAGACCTCCGCTCCTCTGCCTCCCCCTCTCTGGTCTCCATGGCAACCGGACTCGGATCGACCTTGACATTTCTGGACGGACAACCCCTCTGAGACGACGTGGTGCTTCTGAATGACACCCTGTACTTCAATTTAGAGTAGCACTTTCGAAACCTTGAGTTACATAACAGTGGTGGTGTAGGGGTATGTTCAGTGCCTTGCAGCTGGAGGGTTGCGGGTTCGAATCCAACTCAAGCCGCCGCGTAGGGACCCTGGGCAAGTCCTTCACTCGCAATTGCTCATGCGCTTCGGCATGAAACTCCGATTCAGTGTCCGCTGTAGTCGGGAGCGCCTCTGAGTAGAAATCTTGAAGGGGCGCTATAACAAGTGCTCATACATACATACAATGTCATACATACATACATACCAAGCAAGCCGTAATATCACAATTTCTCTGTGCCTCACAAAAAAATAGTGTGCAATGATATCAGATGCCAAAGGGGGAGAAATATTAGAAGTAGAATAAAATGAGAAGAGAGATGGGGAAGAAAGCGCATCTTTCACTACCCATGACTGCATAGAGTGGTGAAAGGAAGCCTTCAAGAAGCAACACCTGATGATGGCTACTGACCTCTGCTCTTAACAACAACACAGGCTGCTAACAGCACACAAACAGAGCTAGACAGATAGACAGACAGACACACAGTCACACACACACAGATAGACACACAACAGAACAGAAACACACACAGACAGACATACAGACAAGCAGGCAGACTGACACTGACATGCAGACAGGCACAAACCAACAGCTAGACTGAAACAGATAGAAACAGACAAACACAGATGGACAGACATAATTTATACAGAAAGACAGACAGACATACACACACATACAGTCTGACAGAGACAGACATACTGTCAGGCATGCAGACTGACACAGACACACAGACACACAGACAGACACACAGACTGAAAGAATAATACAGATCTACAGACAGGCAGACAGAGCCACTCAGACAGACAGAGACAGACAGACAGACAGGCAGACAGACAGGCGCCTGTATAACTGTAAGAAAAGCCATTCCACAGGATGGCTGTGTGCTGTCTGTTTTCTATTTTAACGGTCCTTTAATCAAACCCCGGGAGCAACCACGGGTGTGTCCATTTTCTAATCTTATCCCTGTCACATATATTATAACAGAGGGAGGGAGGGCGGCCAGTCCTCGCCCTCGCCGACTGATCTCCCCATGGACAGAGTACAATCAGGGTTCTCATCTTACAGCAGAAATCTCTTTTGGACCAGGCCGAAATAATTTGAACCCCCAATATATCAACTGATGCAAGAACCCATGACTGATGCTACAGCTATAGAAGAAGGGCAGTCCCTTCAGCTAGCCCTGAGTATGAGCAAGCATGTTAAAAGACTTCTTCTTAGCCTTGGCATATGAGGCTGAGGCCAGTATTGTATTGCATTGTATCTGGGCATTTATAAAGCACCTAGACTCCTAGAGCTAGCAGTAGGCTAGGAGCACTCCCAGAGTGAGCACTCCGAGGAAACAGTCCTCTCCCTTGCCTTCTCATCTTCCCACGGTGTGCGGCCAGTGTACTCATTATAACTGAGTTTGCTAGGAGGTATGGGATGGGCGCTGTTGTAGCTGGTTGCCAATTTTCTCCTTGCATCTGTTTAAGTTTAAATAATGTCTTAGGTTTCTCTTCTTTCGAACTATGTTTACGGTTAGAAAAACATGTTGCATTCATATTGATAGTTTTATTATTAAGATGTATGTACACCAGAGTGCTGATATGCAATTGGTTTAATAATGAATATACTTACTTACTTATTTTACAAGTGGAGCAGAAAACTCTCGAAACATCCGTTGGACCCGACAGAAATTTGAACCCCCAACATTTCATCTGATGCAACAGCTATTTAATTACCAGTAGACTATCAGATTTCTCCAGTGGACTATGGCTTTTGAAACTCATCTCACTAACCTCAAAGCAACCAATGACTTATGTAAATCTTAAAGTCAATGCTTTCTATAGTAAGTATAGGCCCTTGTTAGATCGAGGTCAAGTGATAGGTCATAATAACGTGCTGGATTTTTATAGGTCAGAATAGTTCAAATTCAAATGTAAATGAACACGTTTTCACGGTTTTTCTATGACGTTTTTCTATGGCATGTGTATGGCCTTGACCTTGCTCGTTTTTAAATGAAGTGATCGGGTGAGATCACCGCTGCCCCGTGAATGGGTACCACCCTGTTAAGGTCTGCCGTGTATGGACCGTGCTAGTCCAACGATATCGATAATAGAGCTAACGTCTCAACACTCACTCGTTAATAATAATAATAATAATAATAATAATAATAATAATAATAATAATAATAATAATAATAATAATAATAATAATAATAATAATAATAATAATAATAATAATAATAATAATAATAATAATAATAATAATAATAATAATAATAATAATAATAATAATAATAATAATAATAATAATAATAATAATAATAATAATAATAATAATAATAATAATAATAATAATAATAATAATAATAATAATAATAATAATAATAATAATAATAATAATAATAATAATAATAATAATAATAATAATAATAATAATAATAATAATAATAATAATAATAATAATAATAATAATAATAATAATAATAATAATAATAATAATAATAATAATAATAATAATAATAATAATAATAATAATAATAATAATAATAATAATAATAATAATAATAATAATAATAATAATAATAATAATAATAATAATAATAATAATAATAATAATAATAATAATAATATCTTTTCTTTTCTTTAATGAAGCGCCTGACAAACGCACTGCGCTGTACATTTACATGTTATGACAATTAAACAATTCACTAGAACACAAAATGACAGAAGACATAAATCTTATAAACTACTAACAGAACAGACAGCCTGCAATACACGGCGCTCATAGCAGCCTAAATCCCGCACATCATCATGCACATGTACAAATATATCTATCTATCTATCTATCTATCTATCTATCTGTATACATATGTAATACCATCTTTCTGTAAATTCTGTTGTACTGTTGTCCGCCTACGGACTCGATCTCGGTACCTCTCGCTCTCTATGCCAGTGTGTTATCCAATGCCGTATCGGGCCCCCATACAGGCACATGGGACATAATGCTCTGACCACTGTAGCTAATCAGACCAGTTTTGGACATTGTGACAATGGAGCTACAGAGGTCTTCAGATTAGATTAGATTAACGGATTTTTCAGTAGCAGAAAATAAATGTTCTGGCCACAGCCAGAGGTAGATTTGAAGTGGACAGGTGAGAGTAATAGGGGGCTGTGAGGTGTAATGAGACATTTAAGAAAACATTAGTGTTCCAAGTGTAGGGGTGTATCTCCCATTGGACCCTCCAGAACCCCAGTTAGTTAATGTTTAACGATGCCATGTCATAACAAAGATGACTAGCATCGCCCCCTCCTTTACCCAGACTTAGGACTGGCACTACCAGTGGGGAAGCTGGTCCCCTCCAAACCTTGGTGCTGACATCATCAGTGTCCCATGTATTCAGACATGACTATTAAGGGCGTGTTGACACATGCAGAGAGAACTTTCCAGTTGGAAAGGAAAGAATTGTTTTGTTTTGGTTCCGTTTCCTGCTGAGTAGCTACACACCTTGAAATCGTTATTTGGTGTAAATTGGTTGCAGCAGGTGATTGAGAAGGAGAAGATGCCTGGCTTAGAGAGCTGAGGAAAAACAGGCTCTAGACTGAACATATTATTAGTACAACAGAAAGATGATATTATACATATGTATATAGACAGATAGATAGATATATTTGTATATATGCATGATGATGTACGTATGTATGTACGCATGCAAGCATGTGCATATGTATGTTGGTATCTAGGAATGTACCTGTATAAGTATGTATGTATTTACATGCATGTATGTATGTTTGTATGTATTAAGTATGTATGCATGTAAGTATGCATGTTTGTGCATACATGTATGTATGAATGTGTGTATGTATGCATTAAGTATGTATGCATGTATGTATGTGTAAACATGTTGGTGTGTGTGTGCATGTGTGTGTGTGTGTATGTATTCATGCATGTATATTATGTATATGTGTCTATCCATATCTCTATTTATCAATGCGCAATGAAAGTCAAAGCCAGTCAGCCGACCATTTGCTGAATGTCTGAACATCAATGTCTGATGTTGACAGCCACTGCAGTCAAGGGCGTGACACCACACTCTACCCCAACCTCTGACGAAAACCATTGACTAAATCTGTCTGTCATATGTTTTGCTGTTCCAGTCATTTCAGCCATGACTCACTTTACCCCTCACATGGGACCATCACCCGATCTCTCAGATAAGTATATCTTAAAGGGAGAGCGTTCTTTTTTAATTTGTTGACACAGTTGTACACCCGTTTCCCAATGTCTGCGGGTGGGTATAGCCTACACACCCCGCCCGGTCGGGGTAGGGTTTAACACGGGGTCGCGGAGATGGAGATGATAATAGGCCTAGGCCACTCACTATTAATGGTAGGCCTACTTATCGGAACAACTTCAGGTCTGGTATGGGGAGAAATCCGTCCAAATATATGGGTCAGATCATTGGTTCAGATGACGCCCTGCATCCAGATGGTACTGGGTTGAAATCCCGCCACACCAGAAATTTAAAGTCGAATTAAATAGCACAAAAATCTGCTGTAGTGATTCGTGTTCGTAACGCTCGATTATAAATGGACGACTGATTATTCGCGGATTTTACGTAGAAAACGAAATATTACCTTTGAAGTTTCTTTTCTGGTTGGCTGCCATTTCTTTCTTTCGGGGAAGAAACTTTTTCTTAGTCCATCACTCGTAATCCAAGACGCAAAGCAGCAGCAGCAGCAAGGCAGCTGCCAGATGGAGTATATTTAGAGACACGTTCATCCATTGACGTCATTATCTAACCTACCGCCCTCTAGCAATTGACAGATTCTGTCTTTTTTCTCTAAAATAATAATTTTTCACGAAGCACTAAAAATACAAATTAATGCTTCGTTTATGCAACATTTTTGATCAAAATGTATTTTGATTTTCGATGTCAAAGCCTATTCCAATCGCTAACGTCTGTACTGTGATGATATCACCATCACGTACGGTGGCGCTTCGCAGCTTTATTCGCTAGGGTCTGTAAGTATGGGATTCATAACACATATGTAATCTCCAAAAATTAGGAGCATCACCTTGGCGTAATTCAAAACGCGCCAACAAAAATAACTTGCATTTGGAGCTAAAAGGGTCACTACTGGGACGCTGCCTAAGCGTGGAAGAATTTCGCGAACTCTTCACCATCCAGTCGCCCGTTTTTTCTACCCGATCATCCTCTTATCTGGCTCTTTCCCGCCCCCGTCCGTCAAGATAGGCCTGTTCATCCATCTCAAGTTCTGAAACAGATCCATATAAAAAGTATCACTCTGCATCTCGACTCTGGAACGATCTCTCTCCTGAATTCCGCGATATCGCCGTTCACTTACCAAGTTACCATCATTTGCTTCAAGCCCCTCTATCTATCACTCCTCAGGCTTTCCACTCGAAATTATAAAGTCATCACCTCTTCAAGAATTCCTATCCAGATTCATCCACTCCTCCACTTTCTAATCTCTCTCATTTCAGACAGAAACGCCGAGGCAGGACCATGCTCACACAACCTTTTTGGAAACATTAATACTTTAAAAAATCTAATACAGTGATATATTGGCTACTCTTATATAAGATATAGGCCTAATATGTAATTTTATCCACCTTAGGTCTGTAGGCCTATACTTGGCTGAAGTTGACTCACACAACTTTTAAACACTTCCCGGGGCACTGTCTCTAGCTACCGTATGTTCTCAATCTAGGCTACTCATTTTTTCAGTGTTCAATTTGTCGGGGGGAGGGGGGTTCGGAGTTCAACTCCTGGTTATTGTTCTAACTCCTCAGCTAAGTAACTGAAAAGATGTTGGGGTCTGGAAACTGAAATTATATATCATGAGTCGTCAGTTGTTTCATGTGCAACATATTAACAACTTATTAGATTTCGTGTGATTTGACAATTTGTAAAATTTTGGCCCGCTATTATTCGATCATAAATAAAAGAGTGCATTTTCAACTAATTATCTGGTTCCTGAACCGTTCTTCATTTGGTATCTTTGCACAATCCCTCTGACATGACGCAGCGGCAGCCAGTGTTTAATCTAGTCCCCTTGCTGTGTGGGGGGAATCGAGGGTTGTCGGGGGGGAACCTAGTAACAAGACTTTTCCCAAGAAATTTCGAGGGGGGTAGTAACGAGAGTTTTCCACCAAGAAATTTCGAGGGGGGTAGTAACGAGAGTTTTCCACCAAAAATTTCGAGGGGGGGTAGTAACGAGTGTTTTCCAGCAAGAAATTTTGAGGGGGGTAGTAACGAGAGTTTTCAAGAAAAATTTAGGGGACTACAATAAATCCTGGGGGGATTATCCCTACATTTAACACTTTTCTGTACAAAATTTCATCTCTTTCGTTTTTCTGACTCAATCCTGGGGGAACTTTACCCCCCCAGAGACGTCTAGATTAAACACTGAGCGGCAGCGCTCGAGATCTTGAATGAGCTATAGGCTATATGGCCTACTGCTGTCCTGCGCTTAGGCTAAGTTTTAAGTAGCGCGCCTTATTAGCACTTTAGAGTTTACGATTAGGCTACAATTAAATCGTGGTTCAGATGGCTATGAATAGTTTAAGCGATGTTCGCGTTTCAATAACGTTTACATTCATCGGCGTAGCCAGAAAAAATTTCTGTAGGGTTTTTAACTTTTCGGGAGGTTTCCATTGGAAATTGTCATATTTTTCTACATTTTTAGTTTTTAACAACGGTGATGCATTTATTTGGGGGGGGTTGAAACCGTAAAATCACCCCGAAATACGCCCATGTTTACTATTGTTTAGGCCTACATTAACTGTCAATAACTGACTAAAGCAAGTAGGCCTAGGCTTACGTTGTTCGATCAACACCCAGTCCTATTCGACACTACTCGATTCCATTTTGCAGCTCGCTCTTCAGAGTTTAATTGACGTCATTGGTCCTAGCGGCCACAAGCGAAGCCTACCAATAAACATTGTCCAGCGCAATGAATTGCCCCATGGCACAAAATCACTAGGCCGGCCTATACAATGTATTGTAAGGGCCAGGGCTTATTCTAAGGAATTTTATTAACTGCACATGAGGGCCGAATTGGGAGGTCTGGGCAGTGGCGTAACTAGGGGTTCGTGTGCGCAGTGTTTAATCTACTCCCCTTGCTTGCTGTCGGGGGGGGGGGTAATCCCACATATTTGAAAAGTTGACAGCCGGGCAATTTTCTCGAGGGGGGGTAGTAACGATAGTTTCCCAAGAATTTTCGAGGGGGGTAGTAACAAGAGTTTTCCGAGACTTTCCAGGGGGGGGTAGTAATGATACTTTAACAAGGAAGAATTTTTCGAGGGAGGGTAGTAACGAGAGTTTCCAGCAAAATTTGTTTCTTAGTTCCACCAAAATTTTTCATGACTTTTTTTGATTTCCCGTCTTTTTTTTCCAGAAGAAAATTGTCGGAAGCCTCTCATTTCATTTAAGTAACTATTCGTGCCTCATTTCTTTCACACAAATTGTCACTGGGTCTGGGGACTGTTGGTTTTTACAATTAGGCTAGGTCTATAAAAAATAACTGCACAAAATCTGATTTTTAACTGCACAAATTTCTTTCCCAACTGCACACTTTGTGTCTGGCTGCACGTTAGAATAAGCCCTGCTAAGGGCCCTGACAGCTATAACCCTTTACAAACTGGATACTGGTAACAACCTAGAATAGCCTACATGTAGGCTAACGTGAATCTCCAAAATTCTCATCGCCACACAGAACCCAAAAGGACACCACTGTCACACCAGTACTGTTAACACCGACGTTTTTATAGCGACCGTAGACCTATAGCCTCCACACTGATCAATTTTTTCAATGAATTGATCTTGTGAGATCCTTCACCACCGTCTGTTACAGCTTACAAATACTTCGCTGTGTATTTTAATTCAAACTTACGAATGAATTAATAAAATAAATTATGAGATTTACGTACCAAACGTTAATACTTGAACCAGATGTAATATATTGTAATACACGTCAACTGTATTACTCATGCTAATAAAAAATTAAGTTACTTGCTTGCTTGCTACTTGGACATTGGTGTTAATATAAAATAATTAGCCTATAGATTCTTGGCATTTCCTTTTTTAGTGAAACAGATAACGATGCTAACGGCTGTCCATAGATCGCAGCGGGTGTGATCTGGAAGAGCCGACGGCGGCTCATAATAAATTCATAATAATGAATGCGATGTCCATGTAATACGTTAGTCTCTGCGTTGTTTACTGGAGCCGAAGACTGATTCCAGCGGAAAAGAAGCTTTTCCACAGTCAGAATTCCACCGTATTTTGTACCGGAGACGCCATTCTCCTGGAAAATGTCCATCTGATCGTCCGTGTGCGCCGAATTTGATTCCAGCAGCATGATTTCGTCGGAGCAGGAGACGTGTCATGAAGATGGAGGAAGCATGGAGTGCAGTTGGTACGAAAATGGTCGGTACCCCGTTACTTACTATGAGCTGTCTGCATATGGTCAGTCTCATCTGACCCTAAATCTTGACCATTCTATGTGATCACATTCCTGTTCGCTCCACGGGCTATTTGAACAATTAAATGAAACAAATTTGCGTGTTCTGTTTCGTTTTCTTGGAGCGTAATTTAAAACGAGTAATTTAGCGTAAAATGATTAACGGTATACAGACTCTATATAATGCTAAGAGTATTATTATAGCGCCATTATCACTGAGACAGAAGAAACGAACGTTCAACATGAGCTGAAATTTAAGAGTGAGATCAGACCTTGATGTTTAAACAATTTCCACTGAGTATTGTGCAGATTCATAGTAATTGTCGTGTGTCATATGCATTGTCTCATGACTTTGATGTCATGAGTCCTATTATTATAATTTGTATGTGTTTATGCATTCATTGTATTGTAATGCACTCTAAAGAAAGAAGCTATACAGCACCCGTATAACATTTATATAGCACCAGTATTAAGTTTTTGTAGGACTTAGTCCACTGACAGATACATTAGCAATAAAGGTGCTTGGTGTTGTGCGTGTTCCAGATCTCCAGCTGGCTGCCGAACTTGGTAAGAACCTGCTGGAAAGGAACATGGAACTGGAAGAGGAACTGCGGAATACATCCCAAGCACAAAGCGAACAAACTCTCGAGATTGATGTAATTAATCTGAATTTTTATTTCGAATTTATTAATTATAACAAGAAAACTAATGAAACAGTAATTTCTTATCCAGTTTCTATTTATTAATCTGCCTTTTCCGGTTGGACCAAAAGCTAGAACAGCTCTTGATCTACGAGGTTTTTCGATCGTGTCGTCTTCAGCGATCCATGATCCGAGTTGGCCGCTTCCATCTCATACACTTCAATAACTGATCGAATGATATTCCAGTCCACAGCTTTATATTATCAATCAGTGTCATGTTAGTTCTTCCTTCAGCTCTGCATCATGCCTCTTTAATCTTCTCTGAGACAAAATAGTCTATACCTACGAAATATACCAAATAACTTTACTCTCCCTCCCAAAGACGATCAAAACTTTAATTTACGGGTACTTTGTACGGGTATATTCTAAAATTTTCATTAAAATATCTGTTATTCCCATAGTATATCAGCAGACATGAGGCCGGACTTCTAACTGTCATTGGCTATTTTCTGTTTGTAACAAGCTGCGTCTTTGTCAGCTTGGAATCATGATTAAACAAATATTGCTTGATTGATATATTCACCAAAGATGATTGATTTATTATCAAGCGATGAGTGATTGAGTACCCGCTCAAAAATGAATTCCGGTAACCATGTCATATTTTGCCTAACCTTTGACACCTTTTTTTTACAATAACTGTACTGCCTAGTTCCTCTTGATCTGGACTGACTGGAAACTAGATTGAGACCTCCATTTTGACTACCCTAAGTTAGAAAACTCCTCTGACTTGACACGGTGCTCATGAATAGGCCAGTGCCCTGCACTTGTGGCGCTTTAGAAGTTTTGAGTTTACAATTATGATTACGATTCCTTGTAGCTTCTACAACGACAGCTGGAAGTTCTTCGGAGCGTGAACGAGTCACGCATGCGAATGTATGAGGATGTCGATCACAATTCGCATGAATTGGAGAAACTGAGTGAACGACTGATGAAGGAAAAGAGGACAGATAAAGAATGCATTCAGAGGTAATTCATTCACTCATCTTTCATCTTAGAAGTAACTCGGAATTAGCCCAAAGTCAGCCTAAAATTAGTCCAAATTAAGTTCAAAATTAGTCCAAATTAAGTCCACAATTAGCCTAAAATTGTCTAAAATTAGGGTTGCAGTGAAATTTTGTACATATCAGTGTTTACCAGTCTCTGATATTTGTATCTTAGATGAGTTTAAAATTAATAAACAATGCTGCAAAAGTTACAGTGTAATTTGTTTTATTATTATTATGTATTTTTAGTATATTTATTTTAAAAAATGTTCAGAATTTAGTGGAGTACAAAACATACAGACAGAAAGCCAATGATGCTCAAGCTGTCTTTTGTTAACTTATTATACACAAAAATATATGAAACTCTTTAATTAATTTGAATTAAACACCAGCAACGAGAATTCTAACTCATGCTCACATAACCCATTGTCGAGGCAGATCTATGACAGTGTACAAACTTTGTTTCAGTTTAACGGAAACCGTGCGGAAGTTGGAAGAACGCTGCGACGAACTCCAGGAACTGCAAGAGAACGCGACAAAGGAAGAACGCGAACGCAGTCGACTGCGGGAAAAGCGAATCCGCAGTGTTCCGAGTCTTCTTAAGATGGACAATAACGAACACAACTTCCAGAACGGCTACGACTATCTCGGCTTTCCCTCGACCTATGGCAGTACAATGCCGAAGCGTTTCTTCATCAGAGACCCGGTTTCGAGCGAGATTCAGAGCCTACGAGAGAGCGTCAAACGCCTTGAAGTCCAGCTGAGTATTGAGCAGAACAAACGTAAGTTGGCCGAAACAGAGATGCTGAACGTTCTCGAAGAGAACCGTACACTTGAAGAACGAATCAAAAGCCTCACCGAGTTGAAGAAGGTGGCCGTCGCAAACAAAGTCGTCGAAACGATTCAGACGGAAATGAGAGCCGCGAATCGCGAGGCAGACGGAACGTGTCTGGAGTGTGGATCCACGAAGAGGCCGTCCGTTTCTGCCGACAAAAGCGAGATGATCGAGCACGACCTGAACGAAATTCCGCGAGGACAGCTCGTCCGATTGAAGAACGGTGGAAGCGCGTATGGCAGTCGCGAGTCGCTGCACTTGATTGGACTCGAGACGGACGACACGACTCCAAGTCTCGAGGTCTGCAGCGCAATTCTCGCATCAGACATCACAGACAGGATCTGCCAGGAAAAGGAAAACCAGCAGTCAATGAAACCGAGCTTCTCGCTGCTCGGAGAACTCGAGGAGCAGTACAGGAAGCTCGTGGTCCGCTACGAGGCTCTGATCGAGACAAAGAGCCAGCGCACGCCGACGAAACTTGACATGTCGACCCAGGATAACCTTGACGGCAGTGGAGCCCAGGCCAAGTCCGGCGACGGGGTCGTACGACGTCCGAGGGACTTGTCGAGCATTCCGGATTCCCTCTGCAGGCGATCCCTCGATCTGTCATCCCCACTGAATCCGATCGAGGGACATTTTGAGAACGGTCCTCCGGAGTACAAACGCCTTTTCAAGGAGATCTTCGAGACACTTCGGAGGTCAGTAGTCTACGAGGATGAGCACAATGCTCCAGCTCCTGGTAAATGATGATTTTGCCATAGCCGAGAAGAAATTTCATTTGGTCGTCAACGGGAATGTGATAATCTTCGCAAGGAATGTCGGAGGATGATTCTCGAATGTTAATCTGGTCTTCAAAAGCGTCATCTTTGAGTGCAAAACACGCATGCCTCTATCACCGAACAACTTTTCTGCTTTGTTGGTCTTTTGCATCATAGGAGTTTTTCTGCAGAAACCAGCTTCGATCTTCTCTGCAGAAACCAGTTTCAATGTTCTCTGCAGAAACCAGCTTCAATGTTCTCTGCAGAAACCAGTTTCGATGTTTCCTTCTCCGCTTGCTGGTTGCTTTTCCGTTGGGGAATTCTGTTGAAACGGAGACTGTTCGTTACGTTATTGATGTGCTTAATGTTTAGTCATTGCTGTTCATTGTTTAAGAAACGCTTTTACTGTGATGCTTCTTGGCAGAGCTTGTTTTTACAGCAGTACATCTATCTGACCGGTTACTGTAAGTTTAACCAACATGTTTTTGGTCTGGTAAGCTGTAAACCTACATATGTCAAGTATGCTGGGTAGTGTATCAACTAGGAGTTTAGGTGGAATACTTGTTTGTCTGTTAAGCTCTAAACCCACAGATTCCAAGTCTCCTGGTGATATTGACTGTGAGGAATACTTTTTGGTCTGGTAAGCTATAAGCCCACCAATTGCTAATAGCTGGTGATTTCATAGACCATATCTGTAGTTAGATGGTGTTTTATACGGTTTTTCTTTTTCTATGTAATCATTGCAACTCTTTTCTTCATAATCATAATCGTGCTCGAGCTCTTAAAGTTGCTGATTAGTGGTTGCTAGAAGGATTACGCACAGATTTTTTAGTCAGAATTCGCAATTTACTTGTGCTTCTTGTTTAACTTTCTCAATTTGTTAAGATTGTTGATGCTCTTAGAAAGTGGGAGAAAAGGCAAAGTGGAATAAATTGATGTGAAAATATTAAAAACATTAAAGGCAGAAGCAGTTGTCAAATGGTTAAATGAGACACGGTAGCTGAGCGGTAAGAGCGCTCACCTTGTAACTTGGAGAGTACGGGTTCAATCCTCCCTTGAGACGGTTACTATGTAGGAACCTGTGGCAAGTCCTTCACTCACAATTGCTCAGTGCCATCGATTGATGCTTGGTCATAAGGTTATGGCAATTAATAAATGCATAATAAAAATTTGCTAGAAACTTCCGAGAACGTGGTGAGTTTAATTCTTTTATGTTGTGATGCATATTTTTGTATTCTGTGGTTGTTTTTGGCAGAATAATCCACTCGCTTTAAGTGAAACGGTGGTAAGAAATTGCAATCTAGGACTCGGACTGAAGACTGCGGAGAGCTAGAATATGGCATATGGGTCGGTAGACAAATGAGTTTCACATAGTATTGTATGTATGTACACACATGAACCGTTCTACGGCACATTTTATTTTCTTCAGATGTCCGTGCTTCTTGGAATTCATGTATAAGCGTTTGTTGTCTTGTCAACATTTACATGTACAGCACATTACATGTATCGTGTAATACAGTGTACTCTAAGAGTTAGCTAATCAGGAATCCACTTTAATCCAGTCTGTGTTATATGTCACTGAACAGGAGTTTCATCAGTGTCGTATTAATTGCAATTGCGAATTTAATTGCCACCTCAAGATAGGCTCATGAGAAGTGTTCCCGACCTAACCCAACGATACCACTATCGAACAGAATGGTCTTCAAGCGTTCGCGGAAAGAGGCGAAGAGAGGCCGAGGCGTTATTAGGCAAACTATTTGAGGAGGATGGGCCGACCACCTTAAAATGCCCAGGACATCAATTGATGGTCGCTTCAAGTGAAATTGAAATCAACCTTAATCCATTGTTCAAAATTGACCTTATCATATGAAGCTACCTACAGTGGGTATGGAAGTCAAGAGATGAGCCTTAAGCTTAGACCCGAATGACAACAGAATTGACGGTCTAAACATAAGATCGTTCTTACTCTTTATTCAGATTCTGATAGTTATGCCTAGGCTAAGAAAAGTGAGCTGTTGAGGGACAGGACTGGCCGAGTGCTCCTGTACGCCGAGGCTAAGAAAATGAAGTCGCGAACACTTCGTAGCCATGGCTGCCTATTGGGGTTAGCTTATGTTGCTGCTTTTTGTGGTTGTTCACTTAAATTGTACGATGGAAAGTCACTGTAGTTCTTCAGTTAGAAATTTTACTCTTTCAATAGGCTTATTGCTATCAACATAATTTTTATGTGACTCATAAAATAGCCTTTAGATGGTGGGTTTTCTAAAATGCTCTGCTCTTTTACGCATTTTAACAAAGTTTGGTGTCGCTCGCTTTTAAATGGGCTTTTGCAGACTGCATAATTTCATGATTGTCTCGTCAGACTATTCGTTAATTGGTTAGGATTAATTAGTGATATTATTTTCGTTGTTGCTATTGTTAAGTCTAGGAACTGTTGTGAAAGAATTGAATGGATTTGTCTCAATGTTAGCCATCGATAGACAATTGTGCAGGTGTTGTGCTTTCCTGGGGCCAGGGGTGTTGAAACTTTTCAAGGGTGTGTGCCAAAACTGCCGCTATTAAAAGTCATCATTAAAAACTACCCTCACATGCCCCTCAGAATTTTACACAGTAGGCCCTATATAATTATTTTTCTTATATCAGTTTAATTGACAGAGAATTACAAAAATGAAATAAAAGGTATCGTTTCAAAGATGCTTTTAGAAAGCTGTTCAAATAAAATCCTTTGTAAAAGAAACTGTGGATTTGTGGAGTGATTTCAAAGTTTGAAATTCTGGGGGGACGCTCTGAATTTAAAATGTGCGTGCGTGTCACCTCTGGCTAGGGTGTGTCAACTGTCAATGGTGGTTTTTATGTCCGCTGGAATGCAACATTTAGGATTTTGTGGAAATCTTCTGTGACTTTGTTGACAATAATTCTGTTAGTCGTCGTTTAAAAGCTTTGACGTTTATTAAAGAATTTATGTTCAGTGTATATCTTTTAATAATAAAATTTACCAATAAATTATTATTATTTTTACAAACGCTTTTAAATTTTAATACAATCATGTACATGCAAAGTCACACATAAAAACCTGCGAATCTCAGGTGCGGATAGTCAGTGATGTGAGAGCCAATGAAAGATAGTAAGTTTTGTTTAACTTTGCCCTGCGGTATGTTTGTGAAGGTGGGAGAACCTGAGTGAGGATCGAGGAAGGCTAGATATGGACAGATAACACATAGAGACACATGGAGACATACAGAAAGAAAGATTTTGGCACAGACATACAGAATGATTGTCAGTGGAGTGACTTGATCAAGGTCCCTACCATCGACAAACATATATATACGTCGATGGTCCCTACACCAGTAATTAACGCCTGAGTGGGAGCTCGAGACCTGCACTAGCCGCGTTACAGGCCAGCGTACCCCCCCCCTAACCTGACTAGTTGTATTGCCCTCTTGTATTGTATGTCAAAATACAGTTGCACTGTATTGTACCAGATGTAAGCTTGTTCAGGATAATGATGAAAACGACAGTTTAAAAAATTAGACCAGTTTTATTTATCACAAAGAAAAGCTACCACACAACAAAATAATTTCTCTAGAGCATAAAAACGTATTTCATTTCAGCGCGCAATTTACTCCATTTTATCATCTTCGACCAAAATGAAACAACTTCTCTCATCAAAAATTTCAAGAACTAACAAAAATCTCCCAAAAATCCTTTGCAACTCAATGTTCAAACCTGCCCAGTAAAGAACCGTACATTTACCAGCTAAACGAACACCACAAAAAATAATTTAGACTTTCCAACCAACACCACATTATTATTATCAATATTTAACTTCTATCATGCTGGTGTCTAATGCACAAGGCATCAACCAATGGTGCACCAAAACCAAGCCGTAATCAGGTTAATATCGAGATAGTCTTAGATAGACCACTTCACATTACATTTAGACACTGCAATTAGCGGATGCATACAACATAATACATATATAATTATTGCTTTCACTATGGAACAAAGATTCCTATGTCATCTATTTTCTGGACAGTGCTCTCTTCTAAAATTCTCCCCAAATGACTACACTATAAGAGGAATTTCAGTGCAAACTAGAAAACCAGAGCTACAATCCATCTTTCCATGCACAGTAAAAATATTAGCAAGTAGCCTATTATTTTTACACTTCAATTTAGTTTCACCAAGGTTTCATGGTGTGGTGTTGTATGGATTAGAAACATGACCATCAGAATGAATGAAGGACATCAGATGGTTGGAGGCTTTTGACATTATGGGTATGATTCAGGATTGACAAGGTTAGTTGGACAGAGCATAATACAAATGCCCAGAAGGAACATTTTGCTGGACCTAGATTTTGGAACTCTCCTGTATCTGTCAGTTCTGCTCAGTTGCATATGTTATCTCGTTCTCGACTTCAGACTTACTTCTTTCAAATCGCGCTTCTGAGTAGTTACCTTGAAGGGGCGCTATATAAATTTTTGAATGAATGAATTGATCCATCATAGACTGTCTCTCTGTCTTACGGACTGATCTTCAGGATATTGCCCTGACTGCAGCTTGGTTTTGGTTTTGGCATCGGTTGATGCCTTGTGCATGAGACATTGGTGTGATAGAAGCTATACATTACAATTTCTCCAAACTTTGCATGGCATACTCTATGTGGAATGAGGCTGAGCCAGCTTCTTTTATAGGAAATAATTATTTTGCACAATAAATTGTTTGTGCTGTTTAATGTACTAGCGATAATAACAAGTTGCTCTTTTTATTTTCCAGAATCCTCTTTGTCCCAGTCAGAAACTGAAGGAGGTATGTTCTACCGCAAGCACTATCACCGTGATGCACTATCACCTCTCGCCTACAGATTGAAACATGAGAGAATTTGGACAGGTTAGCAACAATTCAGATGGCTCAGTTGAGGATGGATTGGAGATGCATATGTTGAGATGTTGAATTACAACAAAAACCTGAAAAGTACATTTGAAGAGTCATTTCTTGGTAGGAAATTGTTGAGCTCTTTTGTCTATACATTAAAAACTGCCATTGTCTTTCAGGTTCTGACTGTCTGACAGTTTCTATTCTGTATCAGAAGAACAGGAAGAGAATTCACGGCTATTCCTGTCACCCAAAACCCGTACCTGTGTAGTTTTCTTACAAAATTTTATACTGGATTAAAGCTATTGGATAAAATAGTAATTATCTGCAGAAATTTTTGAACTGACTTATTAGATGAAGAAATAATTGCATGAGATTTTATGTTGTAGAGCTGTATATTTTGATTTTCTAATTTTGTATTAAATTAGGCGAAAATAATTGCATAAGAAATTGCCTGTTATTATGTCTTACAGATGCAGACAGCAAAAGTGGTAATTATGCGCTGAGTTTTAAAATTTTCTGACACATTACTGAGGAAAAATAATTGCACTGTACATTGTTGAGCTGTCAAATGCACTAGCCACGATAACAAATGGCTTCTTTTGCATTTCAGCTTGCCTGCCATGTACATGTCAGCGTCTGAAGCCGCAGAAGGTATTTATATGATTTTTATCAGATACTGTTATAGTGGATTATTTAAGATGAAAGGATGATTTCTTCTCCCGAAATTATAACTTATAAGTAATAATGAACAAAATTTATATTCACAAGCAGTAATTAAAATTTTCTATTTTGTATTTCAGGTTTCTGTTCCAGTCATCTGCTGAGCGACGTGCACCAGGTAGCTATATAATTTCTTCATAAGTTTTTTAAGTTCTATAGGATGAAAGGTAATTTTTTTGCCAGAAATTATATCTTGAGCAACAATAATTAATTTTTTTAACGAGCAACAGTACTTGGAAAATTCTTTTGTGTATTCTGGATTATAGATTCCATTGATGGCAAACCTTTAAGCTGAAGATATAATACCTGAAATGCTACATTAAATTATTTCAGATTGAGTCATTCCTCTGCAGGATGTTGCTTGTTGATCAGTGTCATGTACTGGTAAAAAAAGAATGCATAATTTTGTGTTGCAGAGGGTGCATTGATGGATGATGGATCGCCTGCCATCTTCTGCAGTTTCTTCAACCTATGAACCAGCTACCATGATGGATCGCCTACCATCTTCTGCAGTTTCTTCAACCTATGAACCAGCTACCGTAAGTATACGATTTTTCTTGAATTGAAACGATCAGTCAGTTGTTTCGTTTATTATTCAGTAGCCAGTTTAATATTCTACTTTGAGATTTTAATTAAATTTGTTGCTTCAAACTAAAAATTTGTAGTCAAAACTGTCCTCATTTACAGCCAGTTGTAATTGCAAATTTATATTGTGCCATTTTAAGAAAAACTAAAAGGCACTTTTGATGCAAGAATATGAAACCACAATCAGATTGGGTTTCAAGCTCTTGCAGAAAGAGGGAAGGAAAGATAGGTAGTGCATATCACTCATTTTGCTTAATCACTGAATTGCCACAGTAAAACCTACTGCAATTACTGGCCAGGGAGTGAATTTCTTCCATAATTAGTGCCTGTAAATAAGCTGGTCTCCGTGATGCGGCTTTTGTGTGGTGCTGAGAAATTTCGGAGATTTACATTTGCAATTCCATAATTCTGCATCTGAAGAGAATGAGGTCAAGTGGAATGTAAATATAGTGCAGAAGTGTTTAAGGTACTGTGAGGAACTGGGAGCAAAGTTTTTGTAGCTGGCATCTAACTGATAGTTCTTGTTTTATAGGTCGATGTAATCCGTGGCCTGTCAAGTCCACTTCGATGTCTAGTTGTGGCTACAGTCGTCCTTGGCGTCCATGTTGGAAGATCAACATCAGTCTGTGCACATCTTTAGTGCCGATGTGTGAGCAATGTGTGAGCCTTTGAGTGCCTACTTCGTTATCTCGTCTTGACCATTGTCGTGGGTCTTGTATCTCTGTGCTAGGCTATAAAGGGTTTTCTGTTGTGTAGATCTGGTTACATGATGTGCACTTTACAATGACTATGGTCTGTGTTGTCACAACACCATGTAGCATTGCTGCCAATAGGCCTATCTTAGTTCTTTTTGCTTATCCATGCTGAAGCACCAAAAGTTGTTATATAGTTACTCTTATCAAATGTACTTGTTATATTAATTGGTGGTTGAAAAGTGCAGCAAAGGGAAAAGCAATATCCGCAATTTCCATTTATTTACTAATGTATTGTTTTTGTTGGGTGGTATTTTACTTTCCATTTTGTTTACTTTATGGTCTTCACCTCCTCTCAAGAACCCTTAGCCCTGCTGAGAAGATTTTTTGTCTAGAAGCAGCGCTATATAAATTATGGGGATTTTTAGTAACTAGGAATTCAGTTATGAGAAATGGAATCCTTCTCATCTTGAATTTCAGCAGACTTGCTATGGTCATCTTTGTTTTAATCGGTGTTATCATAACCATTCATCAGCAGAGACAGAGAAACATAAAAATAGCACAGCCTCTAGGAAGGACGCCTGAAACTTATAGACAAGAAATCACACACGGACAGAGACGCATAGAAGCACAACGACAAAGAATCGTAGGAACATACGGACACAAACGCATATAGAGACATAAGGAGAGATGCAGTCACACAATACGTTCCAGGTCGTCATTAGTTTGCATGAATATATTTCAAAGGATTCTGAGTTTATGTTGTAGCAGAGACAAAATCAGTCGAAAGAAATTCTGTAATCTGGCAGGTTGCTAAGGCATTGACATCTGTTTGATCTGCTTAATTTCAGTTCAGTTTTTTCATATTTAGATGTAACGTATATACATATACATATATGTATATAATTTGACCATTTACAGCGCTTTCAGTGCCATTAAGACTTTATGGTGGCCATACAGGCTCTTCCAGTGGCCACTAAGGCTCTTTTTTAATGGTCTTTAAGGCTGTTTTCGGTGGCCATATATGTTCTTTTCGGTGGCCATGTAGGCTCTTCGGTGGCCATTAATGCTATTTCTGTGATGAAGGCTCTTTTTAAAGGGCCTTTAAGGCTGTTTCGGTGGCCATATACGTTCTGTTCGGTGGCCATGTAGGATCTTTTCAGTGGCCATTCATGCTCTTTCTGTGACCATAAAGGCTCTTCAGTGGCCATAAAGGTGGCTCTTCAGTGGCCATAAAGGCTCTTCTCAGTGGCCATATATACTCTTTGGTGGCCATGTAGACTCTGTCAGTGGCCATTTTAAAGGCTCTTCTTGGTGGCCATACAAGCTTTGCTGTTCATATTTTGCAGCTCCACAGTTCCTCATCAGCCTTAACAGCTCGTTTTATACATTTTTCTGACCGTATGAGCTCAGTTTGTTTAATTTGAAGATTAACAAGAAAATTATTTAAAGAAATGTTTAAGAGCTGTAACATATATAAATTTCCATATAAATTTATTTACATACACTGATCATTTGTTATCTAATACTTGAAGAATTAAAAATTAATAACAGATTAAGTACAAGTTATTTCAGAATTTTTTAAAAACATTTTCATATAAAATCATGTGCAAGCAATTTATTAGACATATTCATTCATATTTAATCCAGTTTAATATTCACTCACGTTCACATTTGAACATGTGACACTATTTGCTATATAATAAACAAATTAGTATTAATATGTTAAAATCAACTTTATATAATGATACACAACACATAATTTCATAACTCATACCTGCACATTCCTCACTGGGAAACTCAATTTATTATATAAATTCAATTTCTATATAAATTACTGTTAAGACGCATTATATAGCCTATAGTGTCTGATAGACGTTAGGAAAGAAATATTTAAATCGTATATATTATATGCAGGTAATATTTACATAAAACATTTACAATGTTTATATCTTATATATTATTTATGAAATTTTCCCATCTATAATTTTCATAACTAAATTGTATACTTCGAGATATATACCTCTGGTTGATAATACATTCTTGGTGATAAAGATAGATCCCATCTCCAACGATAAACGCACTTCGAGACATTCGGAGAGGCAGACACAAGCTACTCAATAGACCATCAGAACAGGCGGACACATGGAAACATAAGGAGAGATACAGACACAACGCTGGGCAATGGACCGACAGGACAGAAGGACACAAGGAGACTTAGAGACAGAAGGCAAGATGCACACAGATACGCTAGGCAATTGACCGAGAGGACAGACGGACACAAACAGACATAGAGACAGAAGTAAAGATACAGACAGATACGCTAGGCAATGGACCGAGAGAACAGACGGACACAAAGCAGACTTAGAGACAGAACGAAAGATGCAGACAGATACGCTAGGCAATGACCAAAGAGAACAGACGGACACAAACAGACTTAGAGACAGAACCAAAGATGCAGACAGATACGCTAGGCAATGAACGAAGAGAACAGACGGACACAAAGACAAAACCAAAGATGCAGACTTAGAGACAGAACCAAAGATGCAGACAGATACGCTAGGCAATGAACAAAGAGAACAGACGAACACAGACAGACTTAGAGACAGAACCAAAGATGCAGACAGATACGCTAGGCAATGAACAAAGAGAACAGACGACACACAGACTTATAGACAAAACCAAAGATGCAGACAGATACGCTAGGCAATGAACAAAGAGAACAGACGAACACAGACTTATAGACAGAACCAAAGATGCAGACAGATACGTTAGGCAATGAACAAAGAGAACAGACGACACACAGACTTATAGACAGAACCAAAGATGCAGACAGATACGCTAGGCAATGAACAAAGAGAACAGACGGACACAAACAGACTTATAGACAGAACCAAAGATGCAGACAGATACGTTAGGCAATGAACAAAGAGAACAGACGGACACACAGACTTATAGACAGAACCAAAGATGCAGACAGATACGCTAGGCAATGAACAAAGAGAACAGACGAACACAGACTTATAGACAGAACCAAAGATGCAGACAGATACGTTAGGCAATGAACAAAGAGAACAGACGGACACAAAAAGACTTATAGACAGAACGAAAGATGCAGACAGATACGTTAGGCAATGAACAAAGAGAACAGACGACACACAGACTTATAGACAAAACCAAAGATGCAGACAGATACGCTAGGCAATGAACAAAGAGAACAGACGAACACAGACTTATAGACAGAAACGAAAGATGCAGACAGATACGCTAGGCAATGAACAAAGAGAACAGACGAACACAGACTTATAGACAAGACGAAAGATGCAGACAGATACGCTAGGCAATGAACAAAGAGAACAGACGAACACAGACTTATAGACAAAGACGAAAGATGCAGACAGATACGCTAGGCAATGAACAAAGAGAACAGACGAACACAGACTTATTAGAGACAAAACCAAAGATGCAGACAGATACGCTAGGCAATGAACAAAGAGAACAGACGAACACAGACTTATAGACAAAACCAAAGATGCAGACAGATACGCTAGGCAATGAACAAAGAGAACAGACGAACACAAAACAGACTTATAGACAAAACCAAAGATGCAGACAGATACGTTAGCCAAAGAGAACAGACGAACACAGACTTAATGAACAAAGAGAACAGACGGACACAAACAGACTTATAGACAAAACGAAAGATGCAGACAGATACGCTAGGCAATGAACAAAGAGAACAGACGAACACAAACAGACTTATAGACAAAACGAAAGATGCAGACAGATACGCTAGGCAATGAACAAAGAGAACAGACGAACACAGACTTAGAGACAGAACCAAAGATGCAGACAGATACGCTAGGCAATGAACAAAGAGAACAGACGAACACAAACAGACTTAGAGACAGAACGAAAGATGCAGACAGATACGCTAGGCAATGAACAAAGAGAACAGACGACACACAGAGACTTATAGACAGAACGAAAGATGCAGACAGATACGCTAGGCAATGAACAAAGAGAACAGACGAACACAGACTTATAGACAAAACGAAAGATGCAGACAGATACGCTAGGCAATGAACAAAGAGAACAGACGAACACAAACAGACTTATAGACAGCAACGAAAGATGCAGACAGATACGCTAGGCAATGAACAAAGAGAACAGACGAACACAAACAGACTTATAGACAAAACGAAAGATGCAGACAGATACGCTAGGCAATGAACAAAGAGAACAGACGAACACAAACAGACTTATAGACAAAACGAAAGATGCAGACAGATACGCTAGGCAATGAACAAAGAGAACAGACGAACACAAACAGACTTATAGACAAAACGAAAGATGCAGACAGATACGCTAGGCAATGAACAAAGAGAACAGACGACACACAGACTTATAGACAAAACCAAAGATGCAGACAGATACGCTAGGCAATGAACAAAGAGAACAGACGAACACAGACTTATAGACAGAAACACAAAGATGCAGACAGATACGTTAGGCAATGAACAAAGAGAACAGACGAACACAGACTTATAGACAAAACCAAAGATGCAGACAGATACGTTAGGCAATGAACAAAGAGAACAGACGAACACAGACTTATAGACAAAACCAAAGATGCAGACAGATACGCTAGGCAATGAACAAAGAGAACAGACGAACACAGACTTATAGACAAAACGAAAGATGCAGACAGATACGCTAGGCAATGAACAAAGAGAACAGACGAACACAGACTTATAGACAAAACGAAAGATGCAGACAGATACGCTAGGCAATGAACAAAGAGAACAGACGAACACAGACTTATAGACAAAACGAAAGATGCAGACAGATACGCTAGGCAATGAACAAAGAGAACAGACGAACACAGACTTAGAGACAAAACCAAAGATGCAGACAGATACGCTAGGCAATGAACAAAGAGAACAGACGAACACAGACTTATTAGACAAAACGAAAGATGCAGACAGATACGCTAGGCAATGAACAAAGAGAACAGACGAACACAGACTTATAGACAAAACCAAAGATGCAGACAGATACGTTAGGCAATGAACAAAGAGAACAGACGAACACAGACTTATAGACAAAACGAAAGATGCAGACAGATACGCTAGGCAATGAACAAAGAGAACAGACGAACACAGACTTATAGACAAAACCAAAGATGCAGACAGATACGTTAGGCAATGAACAAAGAGAACAGACGAACACAGACTTATAGACAAAACCAAAGATGCAGACAGATACGTTAGGCAATGAACAAAGAGAACAGACGAACACAGACTTATAGACAAAACCAAAGATGCAGACAGATACGTTAGGCAATGAACAAAGAGAACAGACGAACACAGACTTATAGACAAAACCAAAGATGCAGACAGATACGTTAGGCAATGAACAAAGAGAACAGACGAACACAAACAGACTTATAGACAAAACCAAAGATGCAGACAGATACGATAGGCAATGAACAAAGAGAACAGACGAACACAGACTTATAGACAAAACCAAAGATGCAGACAGATACGTTAGGCAATGAACAAAGAGAACAGACGAACACAGACTTATAGACAAAACCAAAGATGCAGACAGATACGTTAGGCAATGAACAAAGAGAACAGACGAACACAGACTTATAGACAAAACGAAAGATGCAGACAGATACGCTAGGCAATGAACAAAGAGAACAGACGAACACAGACTTATAGACAAAACCAAAGATGCAGACAGATACGTTAGGCAATGAACAAAGAGAACAGACGAACACAAACAGACTTATAGACAAAACCAAAGATGCAGACAGATACGTTAGGCAATGAACAAAGAGAACAGACGAACACAGACTTATAGACAAAACCAAAGATGCAGACAGATACGTTAGGCAATGAACAAAGAGAACAGACGAACACAGACTTATAGACAAAACCAAAGATGCAGACAGATACGCTAGGCAATGAACAAAGAGAACAGACGAACACAGACTTATAGACAAAACCAAAGATGCAGACAGATACGTTAGGCAATGAACAAAGAGAACAGACGAACACAGACTTATAGACAAAACCAAAGATGCAGACAGATACGTTAGGCAATGAACAAAGAGAACAGACGAACACAAACAGACTTATAGACAAAACCAAAGATGCAGACAGATACGTTAGGCAATGAACAAAGAGAACAGACGAACACAGACTTATAGACAAAACCAAAGATGCAGACAGATACGTTAGGCAATGAACAAAGAGAACAGACGAACACAGACTTATAGACAAAACCAAAGATGCAGACAGATACGTTAGGCAATGAACAAAGAGAACAGACGAACACAGACTTATAGACAAAACCAAAGATGCAGACAGATACGTTAGGCAATGAACAAAGAGAACAGACGAACACAGACTTATAGACAAAACCAAAGATGCAGACAGATACGCTGGGCAATGAACAAAGAGAACAGACGAACACAAAAAGACTTAGTAACGTAACGAAAGATGCAGACAGATACGCTGGGCAATGAACAAAGAGAACAGACGAACACAAAAAGACTTCGTAGCAGAACGAAATCTGGGTACAGATACATGAGGCAATGAACAAGGAGAGATGCAGTCACACAATACATTCCAGGTCGACTTAGTACGTTAGTTTGCGTGAATTCATTTCACAGGATTCTGAGTTCGTGTTAGCGGGGACAAAATCAGTCGATAGAAATTCTGTAATCTAGCAGGTTGCTAAGGCATTGACATCTGTTTGATGTGCTTAATTTCAGTTCATTTTTTTTCATATTTAGATGTAACGTATATATGTACATATATGTACCGGTATATAATTTGACCATTTACAGAAGAGACGTACAAAACAGACTTAGAGATAGAACGAAAAATGCAGACAGGTACCCTAGGCAATTCGGTTGTTTGGCGTATCTGTCTGCACATTTCGTTCTGTTTCTTATTCTGTTTGTGTCCGTCTGTCGTCTTAGTTTGAGAGGACATGTAGGAGAGATTCCCGAGAGAAGGACACAAGCAGACTTAGAGACATAAGGAAAGTTACAGGCAGCTACGTTAGGCAACGAACAAAGTGAACACACTGACACAAACAGACTTAGTAACATAACGAAAGATGCAGACAGATACGTTAGGCAATGAATAAAGAGAACAGACGAACACAAACAGACTTAGTAACAGAAGTAAAGATGCAGAGAGGTACCCTATAGGCAATGGACTGAGAGTAGTTACGGACACAAACAGACTTAGAGAGTGAAGTAAAGATGCAGACAGATACCCTAGGCAATTCGGTTGTTTGGCGTATCTGTCTGCATCATTTCGTTCTGTCTCTTATTCTGTTTGTGTCCGTCTGTCGTCTTAGTACGAGAGGACCTGTAGGAGAGAACTTCAGAGAAGGACGCAAGCAGATTTAGAGACAGAAGGAAAGTTACAGACATATACCCAAGGCAATGAACAAAGTGAACAGACGTACACAAACAGACTTAGTAGAAGAACGAAAGATGCAGACAGATACCCTAGGCAATTCGGTTGTTTGGCGTATCTGTCTGCGTCTTTCGTTCTGTCTCTTATTCTGTTTGTGTCCGTCTGTCGTCTTAGTTTGAGAGGACATGTAGGAGAGAAGGACGCAAGCAGATTTAGAGACAGAAGGAAAGTTACAGGCAGGTATACGCTAGGGCTAGGCAATGAACAAAGAGAACACGCGGACACAAAAAGACTGAGTAACAGAACAAAAGATGCAGAGTTGCAGACAGATACGCTAGGCAGTGAACAAAGAGAACAAACGGACACAAAAAGACTTAGTAACAGAACGAAATATGCAGACAGATACGTTAGGCAATGAATAAAAAGTACAGACGAACACAGACTTATAGACAAAACCAAAGATGCAGACAGATACGCTGGGCAATGAACAAAGAGAACAGACGAACACAGACTTATAGACAAAACCAAAGCTGCAGACAGATACGTTAGGCAATGAACAAAGAGAACAGACGAACACAGACTTATAGACAAAACCAAAGATGCAGACAGATACGTTATAGGCAATGAACAAAGAGAACAGACGAACACAGACTTATAGACAAAACCAAAGATGCAGACAGATACGTTAGGCAATGAACAAAGAGAACAGACGAACACAGACTTATAGACAAAACCAAAGATGCAGACAGATACGTTAGGCAATGAACAAAGAGAACAGACGAACACAGACTTATAGACAAAACCAAAGATGCAGACAGATACGTTAGGCAATGAACAAAGAGAACAGACGGACACAAAAAGACTTCGTAGCAGAACGAAAGATACAGACAGATACGCAACGCTATGAACAAAGAGAACAGACGAACACAAAAAGACTTAGTAACGTAACGAAAGATGCAGACAGATATGCTGGGCAATGAACAAAGAGAACAGACGAACACAAAAAGACTTAGTAACGTAACGAAAGATGCAGACAGATATGCTGGGCAATGAACAAAGAGAACAGACGAACACAAAAAGACTTCGTAGCAGAACGAAATCTGGGTACAGATACATGAGGCAATGAACAAGGAGAAGAGACCTACAAAACAGACTTAGAGATAGAACGAAAAATGCAGACAGGTACCCTAGGCAATTCGGTTGTTTGGCGTATCTGTCTGCACATTTCATTCTGTTTCTTATTCTGTTTGTGTCCGTCTGTCGTCTTAGTTTGAGAGGACATGTAGGAGAGAAGGACACAAGCAGACTTAGAGACATAAGGAAAGTTACAGGCAGCTACGTTAGGCAACGAACAAAGTGAACACACTGACACAAACAGACTTAGTAACAGAAGTAAAGATGCAGAGAGTTACCCTATAGGCAATGGACTGAGAGTAGTTACGGACACAAACAGACTTAGAGAGTGAAGTAAAGATGCAGACAGATACCCTAGGCAATTCGGTTGTTTGGCGTATCTGTCTGCACATTTCGTTCTGTCTCTTATTCTGTTTGTGTCCGTCTGTCGTCTTAGTACGAGAGGACCTGTAGGAGAGAACTTCAGAGAAGGACGCAAGCAGATTTAGAGACAGAAGGAAAGTTACAGACATATACCCAAGGCAATGAACAAAGTGAACAGACGTACACAAACAGACTTAGTAGAAGAACGAAAGATGCAGACAGATACCCTAGGCAATTCGGTTGTTTGGCGTATCTGTCTGCGTCTTTCGTTCTGTCTCTTATTCTGTTTGTGTCCGTCTGTCGTCTTAGTTTGAGAGGACATGTAGGAGAGAAGGACGCAAGCAGATTTAGAGACAGAAGGAAAGTTACAGGCAGGTATACGCTAGGGCTAGGCAATGAACAAAGAGAACACGCGGACACAAAAAGACTGAGTAAGAGAACAAAAGATGCAGAGTTGCAGACAGATACGCTAGGCAGTGAACAAAGAGAACAGACGAACACAAAAAGACTGAGTAACAGAACAAAAGATGCAGAGTTGCAGACAGATACGCTAGGCAGTGAACAAATAGAACAGACGAACACAAAAAGACTGAGTAAGAGAACAAAAGATGCAGACAGATACTCTAGGCAGTGAACAAATAGAAGAGACGAACACAAAAAGACTGAGTAAGAGAACAAAAGATGCAGAGTTGCAGACAGATACGCTAGGCAGTGAACAAAGAGAACAGACGAACACAAAAAGACTGAGTAAGAGAACAAAAGATGCAGACAGATACGCTAGGCAGTGAACAAATAGAACAGACGAACACAAAAAGACTGAGTAACAGAACAAAAGATGCAGAGTTGCAGACAGATACGCTAGGCAGTGAACAAAGAGAACAGACGGACACAAAAAGACTTAGTAACAGAACGAAAGATGCAGACAGATACGTTAGGCAATGAATAAAGAGAACAGACGAACACAGACTTATAGACAAAACCAAAGATGAAGACAGATACGTTAGGCAATGAACAAAGAGAACAGACGAACACAGACTTATAGACAAAACCAAAGATGCAGACAGATACGCTGGGCAATGAACAAAGAGAACAGACGAACACAGACTTATAGACAAAACCAAAGATGCAGACAATACGTTAGGCAATGAACAAAGAGAACAGACGAACACAGACTTATAGACAAAACCAAAGATGAAGACAGATACGTTAGGCAATGAACAAAGAGAACAGACGAACACAGACTTATAGACAAAACCAAAGATGAAGACAGATACGTTAGGCAATGAACAAAGAGAACAGACGAACACAGACTTATAGACAAAACCAAAGATGCAGACAATACGTTAGGCAATGAACAAAGAGAACAGACGAGCACAGACTTATAGACAAAACCAAAGATGCAGACAGATACGTTAGGCAATGAACAAAGAGAACAGACGAACACAGACTTATAGACAAAACCAGAGATGCAGACAGATATATACGCTGGGCAATGAACAAAGAGAACAGACGAACACAAACAGGCTTATAGACAAAACGAAAGATGCAGACAGATATGCTGTGCAATGAGCAAAGAGAGCAGACGGACACAAAAAGACTTAGAGATAGAACGAAAAATGCAGACAGGTACCCTAGGCAATTCGGTTGTTTGGCGTATCTGTCTGCACATTTCGTTCTGTTTCTTATTCTGTTTGTGTCCGTCTGTCGTCTTAGTTTGAGAGGACATGTAGGAGAGATTCCCGAGAGAAGGACACAAGCAGACTTAGAGACATAAGGAAAGTTACAGGCAGCTACGTTAGGCAACGAACAAAGTGAACACACTGACACAAACAGACTTAGTAACATAACGAAAGATGCAGACAGATACGTTAGGCAATGAATAAAGAGAACAGACGAACACAACAGACTTAGTAACAGAAGTAAAGATGCAGAGAGTTACCCTATAGGTAATGGACTGAGAGTAGTTACGGACACAAACAGACTTTGAGAGTGAAGTAAAGATGCAGACAGATACCCTAGGCAATTCGGTTGTTTGGCGTATCTGTCTGCATATTTCGTTCTGTCTCTTATTCTGTTTGTGTCCGTCTGTCGTCTTAGTACGAGAGGACCTGTAGGAGAGAAGGACGCAAGCAGATTTAGAGACAGAAGGAAAGTTACAGACATATACCCAAGGCAATGAACAAAGTGAACAGACGTACACAAACAGACTTAGTAGAAGAACGAAAGATGCAGACAGATACCCTAGGCAATTCGGTTGTTTGGCGTATCTGTCTGCGTCTTTCGTTCTGTCTCTTATTCTGTTTGTGTCCGTCTGTCGTCTTAGTTTGAGAGGACATGTAGGAGAGAAGGACGCAAGCAGATTTAGAGACAGAAGGAAAGTTACAGGCAGGTATACGCTAGGGCTAGGCAATGAACAAAGAGAACACGCGGACACAAAAAGACTGAGTAACAGAACAAAAGATGCAGAGTTGCAGACAGATACGCTAGGCAGTGAACAAAGAGAACAAACGGACACAAAAAGACTTAGTAACAGAACGAAATATGCAGACAGATACGTTAGGCAATGAATAAAAAGTACAGACGAACACAGACTTATAGACAAAACCAAAGATGCAGACAGATACGCTGGGCAATGAACAAAGAGAACAGACGAACACAGACTTATAGACAAAACCAAAGCTGCAGACAGATACGTTAGGCAATGAACAAAGAGAACAGACGAACACAGACTTATAGACAAAACCAAAGATGCAGACAGATACGTTATAGGCAATGAACAAAGAGAACAGACGAACACAGACTTATAGACAAAACCAAAGATGCAGACAGATACGTTAGGCAATGAACAAAGAGAACAGACGAACACAGACTTATAGACAAAACCAAAGATGCAGACAGATACGTTAGGCAATGAACAAAGAGAACAGACGAACACAGACTTATAGACAAAACCAAAGATGCAGACAGATACGTTAGGCAATGAACAAAGAGAACAGACGAACACAGACTTCTAGACAAAACAAAAGATGCAGACAGATATGTTAGGCAATGAATAAAGAGAGCAGACGAATACAGACTTATAGACAAAACCAAAGATGCAGACAGATACGTTAGGCAATGAACAAAGAGAACAGACGAACACAGACTTATAGACAAAACCAAAGATGCAGACAGATACGTTAGGCAATGAACAACAAAGAGAACAGACGAACACAAACAGACTTATAGACAAAACGAAGGATACAGACAGATATGCTGGGCAATGAACAAAGAAAAAAGACGAACACAAAAAGACTTCGTAGCAGAACGAAATCTGGGAACAGATACATGAGGCAATGAACAAGGAGAAGAGACGTACAAAACAGACTTAGAGATAGAACGAAAAATGCAGACAGGTACCCTAGGCAATTCGGTTGTTTGGCGTATCTGTCTGCACATTTCGTTCTGTCTCTTATTCTGTTTGTGTCCGTCTGTCGTCTTAGTTTGAGAGGACATGTAGGAGAGATTCCCGAGAGAAGGACACAAGCAGACTTAGAGACATAAGGAAAGTTACAGGCAGCTACGTTAGGCAACGAACAAAGTGAACACACTGACACAAACAGACTTAGTAACATAACGAAAGATGCAGACAGATACGTTAGGCAATGAATAAAGAGAACAGACGGACACAAAAAGACTTAGTAACAGAAGTAAAGATGCAGAGAGGTACCCTATAGGCAATGGACTGAGAGTAGTTACGGACACAAACAGACTTAGAGAGTGAAGTAAAGATGCAGACAGATACCCTAGGCAATTCGGTTGTTTGGCGTATCTGTCTGCGTCTTTCGTTCTGTTTCTTATTCTGTTTGTGTCCGTCTGTCGTCTTAGTTTGAGAGGACCTGTAGAAGAGAACTTCAGAGAAGGACGCAAGCAGATTTAGATACAGAAGGAAAGTTACAGACATATACCCAAGGCAATAAACAAAGTGAACAGACGTACACAAACAGACTTAGTAGAAGAACGAAAGATGCAGACAGATACCCTAGGCAATTCGGTTGTTTGGCGTATCTGTCTGCGTCTTTCGTTCTGTCTCTTATTCTGTTTGTGTCCGTCTGTCGTCTTAGTTTGAGAGGACATGTAGGAGAGAAGGACGCAAGCAGATTTAGAGACAGAAGGAAAGTTACAGGCAGGTATACGCTAGGGCTAGGCAATGAACAAAGAGAACACGCGGACACAAAAAGACTGAGTAAGAGAACAAAAGATGCAGAGTTGCAGACAGATACGCTAGGCAGTGAACAAAGAGAACAGACGAACACAAAAAGACTGAGTAACAGAACAAAAGATGCAGAGTTGCAGACAGATACGCTAGGCAGTGAACAAATAGAACAGACGAACACAAAAAGACTGAGTAAGAGAACAAAAGATGCAGACAGATACTCTAGGCAGTGAACAAATAGAACAGACGAACACAAAAAGACTGAGTAAGAGAACAAAAGATGCAGAGTTGCAGACAGATACGCTAGGCAGTGAACAAAGAGAACAGACGAACACAAAAAGGCTGAGTAAGAGAACAAAAGATGCAGAGTTGCAGACAGATACGCTAGGCAGTGAACAAAGAGAACAGACGAACACAAAAAGGCTGAGTAAGAGAACAAAAGATGCAGAGTTGCAGACAGATACGCTAGGCAGTGAACAAAGAGAACAGACGAACACAAAAAGGCTGAGTAAGAGAACAAAAGATGCAGAGTTGCAGACAGATACGCTAGGCAGTGAACAAAGAGAACACGCGGACACAAAAAGACTGAGTAAGAGAACAAAAGATGCAGAGTTGCAGACAGATACGCTAGGCAGTGAACAAATAGAACAGACGAACACAAAAAGACTGAGTAAGAGAACAAAAGATGCAGACAGATACTCTAGGCAGTGAACAAATAGAAGAGACGAACACAAAAAGACTGAGTAACAGAACAAAAGATGCAGAGTTGCAGACAGATACGCTAGGCAGTGAACAAATAGAACAGACGAACACAAAAAGACTGAGTAAGAGAACAAAAGATGCAGACAGATATGCTAGGCAAATAACAAAGAGAACACGCGGACACAAAAAGACTTAGTAGGAGAACGAAAGATGTAGACAGATAAACTATAGGCAATGAACAAAGAGAACACGCGGACACAAAAAGATTTAGTAACATAACGAAAGATGCGGACAGATTCCCTAGGCAATGAACAAAGAGAAATTATGTGGTTATTTCGGATAGGACAAAGTATCATGTAATGCGTTACCTTTTGTGGTGGCTTATGCACTTTAAAGTACATATAAAATATTACAAATTGCTTTATATGCGTTTTACACGCTTAACACATTTATAAAATCTTAAATAAACAATTCTAGGAAGTCATATAATTATGGGCTTCAAAGACGTCTTCAGCTAAGTGTTCTGAAATAGAGATTTATGATTAATCCAAAGTTTAACGTCTTATGACATCAAAGGCCGTTGACGACAATACAAGGAAAGATACAATTCAATGATTACAAGAAACTTATAGTGTCCGAATGACATGATCAAATGTGCCAAAATAGAATTTTACAATTTCACTAATATTCAATATTTTTGCAACATAAAGTAGTTCATCTCACAGTTCTCACTCCGTTCAAGACCTCCACATCCTGACACAAAGATTTCATGCAAATTAAACAATGTTATGTAATTATACAGCAATTGATCCATATAAAAAATTTACGAAGTACTCTTTTAAACTGTTCATGTATCTAACATACTATGCATGTAATAAAAATTTCATTAAGCCACAAATCATGCATGTATTATGATTGTTTAAAGTATAGTTTCAATAGATTTAAATTATAATCATTTAAATTATAATCATAGATCTCTTATTGTAACACAGTACTGAGGTATTATGCAACATAGTAGCTACTGTAATACATTAACCAAACCAAACCATGTTATATTGAAGAACCAAAGTTGAATAACAGTAATATGGTAATAATAGATATTCATTTACCAATAGGTAATATTTATAATTTTCTAAAATCGGTTCTTGTTATTATGACATAACATATTCAAAAATCAACAGTTGAAAAGAAGTTGTTTATGGATATTTAAGTAACCAGCATTGCAACACAGTACTGCAGTATTATGCAACATAGTAGCTACTCTGATACAGTAACCAAACCACGCCATATGTAATATTGAAGAACCAAAGTTGAATAATAGTAATGTTGTAACCAGCATTGCAACCAACATTGCAACACAGTACATAATTGCATAATAACAATGTATTAGTAAAAGACTAATTAAATATTAACAGATTTGAGTAAGATATAAAACTATTCACATTAAGAAACCTAAAATATCCATTTACAAAATTTTACCTTTATTAATTATCTTAACTAACTATACACTTCATTCTGAAATAAATTTACCGTCAAAAGGGTTTTAATGGAAATTTCATGTTTATATAATTGATATTTATTTCTTAAACCTCTGAAATATCTTTTTTTACAATCAAATAGAAAGAGATATGAAATCGAGATATAAGGGTTTGCTCTTTATAAATAAGGACGGTCAAAACAGATTTTTTCCCCCTAAAACATTAAATATAAAATTATTTATAAATTGTTCTTAAAGTGCACTGCAGTATTGTGGTGCTTAAAGGCTGTTGATGGGGCGGCTCTCTCTCTCTCTCTCTCTGGTCAATCTTGGCTTCCCGGTAGAGACGGAATAATATTCGTTTTGATTCACCAAATCTGGCACCTAGTTCCCCCAAGCTTCTTGTAGAGAAGGCATGCATTTGCAACAGTCATGTAAGACCACCTTTCTGTACTACTTCAACGTGTTTCTCAGTGGTGTGTAATAAGAGAAAAGTTGGTCCATTCGGTCTACGCAAAACTTCCAGTCAATTATAGTCAGAAATGCAATCCGGCTTTTCGAAAACTGGCCCCGTCGGTTCCTTTTATGACTGTGTAAAAATGCCTCACCTGATGAGTAGACTACATGATAATGCCCCTCTTGTCCTTCCACTTCAGCACAATGATATTGCCATTTCTACGAACAATGTGCTCACCAGTTCGTACTTTTGCAGCTGTAACTGCAGCAGGTAGATTCACTAGACGCTGCTCAAACTAATCTTAACTAATCTTACATGTACATGCATTAGGTAGGAGGCAGTACATGTCCACTTCGCCCTAGAACTCACGATTTTGTATTACCAGCTAAGGATGATAAGAACTACATTCCTAGGGTTCTCTATAGGAGCTTGCTCAAAAAAATAACCCCTGAACAAACAATAACCTATAGAATTTTAAATTACTAATCTCATTTCACTTTACCTTGTAACCCAGGGGTGGGCAAACTTTTTGAACCTGGGGCCACTTGACGCCCAAAAAATTTTCGGGGGGCCGGGTTACAAAATGTTACCATTATCAAATATCGTCAATCATGAAGAAACTGCTATTGTTTATGACATACAAATTTAACGCAATAAGAATAAATTAACAAAATGTAACTTTTGGCCATTATGCAGCTGATAACATGTTTTAACAAGCTCTCCAAAATCTGGAAGGATTGTACTAGTCGCAATTCTCATTATTGATATAAAATTTGCATCAGTCAACTGAGATCGACATTTTTATTGTTCATCGTTGAAAAAGTTTCTTCACATACTCGTATGTATGTGGACGAAAAGAAGGTAAACAACTTCATGGCAAAAGTTTGCAGATTTGTGAAATTATCCTTTCGCAGTGATGAAAACAATTGTTTCAGTTCTAATCCTTCGAACTGCTCTCTAAGAAAAATGTCATTTTGGAGGTCTATTAGCTCCTGCTGAAGTTCTGCATGAACACTATCAATGTCAATTGTGAAATGTACAGTCAGAAGGGCAAAATCTTTCTCCAGTGATTTAAAATCTGCAAATTGTTGTGCAGACTCCTCTTTCAAATGTGAAAGCTGATTACCATACTTTTGTGCCGACTGTGTTGTGACTATTTGCAATTACAGTTGGAAAGTGAACATAATTGTGTTCTTTCAACTGCCTCGAAAACAGCATTAGATTTACTTGAAATGACTTGACTGCAGCATACAGCTCATGTGCGAACACACCTTGGCCTTGCAGTTTCAAATTAAGTTCATGTATTTTGTCAAGTATACAAACTGTAAATGCAAAATCAGATTGACATTCAATTTCCTTCATTCGAGTTGAAAGCTCCACTGTAGTGTCTTTCATTTCCAGGAATATAATAATTTCTTCCCTTAAATGTCATACTCTATTCAACACTTTTCCCAAACTGAGCCAAAGCACATTTGTATAATACAATACATTGGCATATTCACAATCCAAATCCTCGAGTAGTGATCTGAATTGCTTGTATTCAACCCCTACCTCTGATGAAATTGACAGCACTTAAATGGGTCAGCCACATACTTCAGGTGTAATGCAACGCTACACAAGCTTGTATTTAGTTATCAATTACCATTGATTACCCTGTATGGCTGCAATTTGCGGCGGGCCGGATAAAAAGTGTTGGCGGGCCGGATGTGGCCCGCGGGCCGTAGTTTGCCCACCCCTGTAATGTAACCGGTTGCGGCATGTCAACCTGATTCACATTAAACGAATATATATATACTATTACAAACAAGCGTCAGGAAATATTACTGGGACGCTGAACTGACTCTGAACAGCCGATACTCGAGGGACGTCTGTACACGTAGGGCCACCCAATTTAGGACGTGTTAACAGGTCAGTGTTAACGGAAAAGTTTATGAAGACCGACATATTACTTTAAAAGGCTAGTCCAGAGATGTCAGCAGAAACAACAAAGCAGTTATGCAAGACAACTTCTATGTTCTATTGTGTTCACTGGGTATTGGTAAAAAATACGGTTTCTAGTGACCCAACGTGACCATCACTCGCATTGTCTGTTACTTGTATTCGTTTGGGTGTTGTTTTGTTGGTGTTGGTTGTTGTCCGTGTTCTTGCTGTTACGTCAGTGTTATGACTGTAGCTGTCTGCTGGCTTTCCAGACAGAGAAGGAAGTTTGAGGTGTATCGGGCTTTGGCATGATCTTTAGGCTTAGGGGTGGGGCTAAATTTTAGGCATTATCTACTGTTCCGGTATCTTCCACGGTCTCCACTTTTCCTCGGGGTGATCTTAAGGTTTCAGAGCAGGGACAAAGTTTAGGCATTAAATTCTGTTCCATTATCTCCCACCACCATTTTTCCTCAAGGTGATCTTTAGGTTTTAGGAGGATGGCTAAAGTTTTGGTATTATATTTTGTTTGGTTATCTTCCACCTTCTCCCCTTTTCTCAGTTGCTTTTGCTTTTTGCTGCACTTTGACATAAGAAAGCAGCATAACATAACAGGACTGAAGTAAAACATTAACTTATTACGACATCAGCCCCTTTCCTTGTTGGTTTACTGTGTGGTCTTAAATCTTTCCCATTTCTCATTAATTAAAGGACACGAGTTTTGTGCAATGCTCCATGTCTAGTTTGTTTGCCACCTTCCATTGTCAGAGATGAATGAGTCTCACAGATGAACAGTAGTGCAGTCTATTTTCTGTCACACATTGTCAATCTGAGATTAGTTGTTAGGCAAACCAGGACGAATTGAATTGCTATTGGAAAAATTGTTAAACAGATGTGAACTGTTACAAAGAGCTGTTTGTTAACACTGCTAATTTGTAATCTGCTGATACTAGTTACAGTGTGTGAAAAAGCTTTTGAATTGTTTGTTGCTCTTTAAACTGTCTGCTTTTCCATGCTCAGACTGTTGTGAAAAATACTTGATGTGAAAGATGTAAAAACGTGCTCACTTGCTCGCATATGTATTTGAATTTGTTGGCTTAAATTGTTAAGAAAATTAATTGTCAAAAATTGTTTTGGAATTTTGTTTCTGTGCATGCACTGACGAGTGAGTGATTGCATTATGGTGTATTCTTTTAAGAATCTGTCATAATTTCTGTATTTCTTACTTTGTTCTGCCATCCTTGCTATTGTTGGGCATTGTAGCCGAATGGATCAAGTGCTTAGCATGTAATGCAGAGAGTACGAGTTCGAGCCTTCCCTTATGCGGTCACTGTGAAGAGACCTTGTGTCCTTCACTCCTTTCACATAGCAACAACCTCAGAAACATTGTCATTGTTTATTTGAAGATACGAAGGACAAATAATTTAGTTTTCAGATCAGACGGCAGAAGACATTTACAGAAATGTACGATTCATGATTCTAAAAAAAACATCATCATCATCACCACCTGTGCTTCGGCCGTGGGCTATCATCGCACGCGCGCACACACACACGCACTCTGCTACATAGAAAAATAACTCCACAAAGCAAATGCAACATACATGTACACAAAATGAAGATTTGAAACAAACCAGTTCTATAAAAATTTGTTCTGCTTAACTGGAATTGTCAGAACTGTACTGACAAATTTTGTTAGTTATTAATTTCTTACTATTCTCAGCATCGTCATCATCATTGTTAGTATTTTTAACAAAGTACAGACCACCCTCGAGATTATTCTGGAATGGCCAGTGTTCTGTTAGTAAATGAATTGGGTACATGAATTAACGTATTAGTTAACATATTTAGTTTTTATTATAGTTTTCATCATCATCATGTCACCACCATCAAGATCATGACGATGATGATACATCATCGTCATCACCCCACTGTATCCCAAAAGAAGACTGACCTGATGGGGAAGGTACAAAGGAGTCATGTTGGACAAACTCTTGTCTGATCTGGAATGGTCAGTCTCAGTGAAGACGATAAATCAATAAACATTACATACAACATATTTAAATCACATACATGTATCTCTCTCTCTATATATATTTATATATATATATATTATATATACATAATATATATACACATACATATATTATATATACATATAATATATATCTTGCATATGCACATTATGGACACAAACTATAGGACTGATTTTAAAAAAACTGTTGAAATCTACCTTTACAGAGTGACCTATAGATGAATTAAATATCGCTTTGACTAACACGCCAACTGTAAGAACGGCGAATTTTAAGCTTCGACAAATAACTGCTGCTGCCCGAATTGTTATAGCGCCTGAATGACACTTGACAGAGCATCTAAATATACCTGGGAATGGAACTGCATGGTCGAACGAAGGCACGAGGGACAAGTTAAGAGCGCCAACTCGAGGGACAAGTCTCTGTCTTTGTTGTGCAGGGACAAAGAGGACAAAACGTAAAACATTTGCATAACTTAATCGAATGAATTGAATCAGTGGCTGAGAGTTATGATGTAATGTAGGTCTTTCTTATGACCCTATCTAGAAACTGCTATATAGTGCTGCTACAGCAATGCACAAGTTGCTTCAAAGCGAAATCCTGCAATGTAAGGAATCCATTGGATAGGTGAAAGTCCGTTCAGACAGACAGACTGAAAGACAGACATACACTGAAAGACACACAGAGACAGAGAGACAGACAGGCAGACACACAGACAGACACATACAGACAGAAGCAACCAATTGCAAAAGCTTGGGCCAACCATAGAGAAGGCACGAAAAGCCATCCATGTATAAATCCAGGGCATGGATTTAGGTCAGGTCAAGTCAGTGAGAGGTCAGACAGCAAGGCAGACCAGACGTCACCTATTCCAAAAAATCTGTGTCCCAGCCATCAAGAAGGCACGGGGAGCCCAATTTTCTCCTGATAGGTTGCTCGGAAAGGGGCTACACAAATAACGCAATCATTTATGTAAAGACTTCAAATGTACTCTGCCAAATACCTGAACAGCATGGAACATTCAGTGGCGCAGAAGCGAAAATAAAACTCTGGGTGCGTATGATATACTTTAATACATCAAAACCTCGTAATCCAACACAAGAAAATTTGCAAGAATAGCTGCCTTATTTCGGTAAAGGCTACTTAATTAAATCATTAATTAATTTACTTCTGCATAATCGTGGCTCTTAAATATTAAAACACAAATGCATCAAACTTCACAGATCAACTCGAACAATCACAACAAAGAAATCTTCAATGACGTGCACAAACCTCAACTAAATAAATAAAAGAACACTACGGAGAACACAGAACGAGCCAACTACACACCGGACACGTTCCGTATACACATTGGGGCGTGCTCTGCGCACGACCCGAGAAATCTACTAAACGAGGTCTGGCTAAATAAAACTACAGATGTTTGGCATCATCAAACGTGATGGGGTTCAGAACTTTAGAGTCTGTACCTGATATTATGAAGGCGGAATCATGTAACAGACAGTGCTTAGAGCAGGGACAAAAGTTTATATAACGCCTGTAGATAGAACAATACCAGTACAAGACTTAAAAGTACACAGGAGCCTCCTTAAATGTTGTTGCTTGAAGCCAAATCTAGAACCTGCTATAACGAGGTGACAATATAACTAGGTCATGATGTTATAACTAGGTCATGTTATACCTAGGTTATTTTTTAAGAAGGTTATTTATAATGAGGCTGTATACACAGGAGGTTTTTGGTGTGTTCAAATTACGGCAATTATAATGCTACGTTCAGAGAAAGAGAGTTATGAACAGAAAATGGAAAATGATGTATTTCCTGAATACTATATATACTCTCATTGCTGCGACTTGCTTTGCATTGCCTGCTCTCTGTTATGAAAGAATCGAAAGCCAGGAGAAGCAAGTGCAATCTCTATCAGTCACTGCAACAGTCACGACTCACGACTGCAGGGAGGACAGCACCACATCTTAGAGAACAAAAGACAATGAATCAAGTACAACGCATTATAAACGCCTTCTGAACGTCCTTTCAAGAGCAGACACTCAAAACTAATGTCTGGATAGACCAGACCTGGGTTTGACTAAGATGCTCACAGACAAAAACCATTTTTAGTCAAAGCAGTCACCGTTAGTCTAAAAGCTGTTCTAGAGTGCCTATAGCCATACACATTTTCACATTATTTTATTATTATTGGTTTTGTTATTATTATTATTATTACTCCAAGTATTAGTATTATTATTAAGTGAAGATTGATAAAGCACCAAAAATAACTAACTACACCACATATGAGTTAAAGACACTGCAAACATGTTTGTCTAATCTGCAAAGGCCACAATAACATTTGGCTCAGTGACCATAACTGGGATCCAGGTCCAAGACCGTATTTTACCAGAATTCATGTTATAACAAGGCATTGTACAAGGAGATTCTTGTGTACCAATTAACCGAACATTAGTGCTCTCTTTGACCAGGCAGCTAGATGAGTAAACGCAGTCTGGTTACTATCAGAGTCTGAGGCTTCTATAAATCATTGTTAAGAGTGTGTCCCATTAGCATTTCAGACAGAAATTCACAAAACGAGATCAAAACACTCAGAGTACGCTTTCTAATCAAAACCCAAACACTGGAAATTAGATGTGATGCTATACCTTTCCGACCACAACAAGCACTGTTTTATATGTGACCCAGGGAATCACAATGAGTCGAATGACGGCAAATTACATAGGCCTATAACTCCATCATTTTCCAAAGCTGATCTATATTTAGGTTAGATGTTTCAACCATTTTATATAAGAATTCATGTCATAGCAGGGCGTTTAACAAAGGCTTCCTGTGTACTAATCAACCAAACACCAATGCTAACAAATTAACGAAATTAATGAATATTTATTAACTGGTCCCGTGCATGACGATATGATGCGAGACAGAGACGGACAAATATGCAGACAAGTTTATACGAACATTAACGAAAATTTGACCTAACACACATACACACAGACAAAACTGGCCGCATACAAATTAATAATTAATAATAATAATTAAAATTAATGCACAGATCGTACAGTTCAATGCGCAAACATAAATGAAAATCACATGTGCACACAAAAGCACATAATGCACACATTTACGATAGAAGCAGCTTGTCTCGATAAATACACAGTAAACGCGTCTCTTGGTAACTAACAGACCGCTATAAACTCATGCACATAAGACCAATGCACCATTTTAATGCACAAATGTACACATACATATATACACTATACATACATCATATATAATATTACTATATATATCATGTACATTATACATACAGTACACAAATGCACCTGCATAAACATATATATGAACATTACACACACACACACACTTGCACGCATACACACACAAAACTCATAATGCTAACTTCAAGGGCTAATACATTATATATACATGTATATATATATTACATATATACATTCATATACACATAATGCGTAATTATGAAAGTGCACTAGTACCTCATCACAGCGTCATCTTTGGTTTCGGGTAAATTACCCGCTATAATGAGGTCGCGTAATGATGAGGTCAAATCACAAAGGTAACTTAATAGCACAAATTTCCTCAACACCTGAAAGCTGTTTTCTTTCGACGAAAGACGGGGCCGTTAGCACCTCCACGAAGATACTTTAGTTTCAGCTGTTATTATTACATGTACAGTATCAGAAAAGTTGGGCAAGAGACAATAATGAGATGCAAAGAGTCTCTCCATAGTCATTATAACGGAGTCCACGCAACAGGATCAAACCAGCAATCGTTGGAATACAGGTCCAGCGCACTACAGTACAGTTCACTGAACTCAAAATTTATGCAATGAATGTAACAGAATCTGTGTCATAGTGCGAAAGACGGGGCCGTTAGCACCTCCACGAAGATACTTTAGTTTCAGCTGTTATTATTACATGTACAGTATCAGAAAAGTTGGGCAAGAGACAATAATCTTATCCAATTTAGAGGAATTTAAACAAATTTAACTGTTTCACTGCAAACGTGATGTTCTGTCAAAGTTCATTTGAAATTTTTGAGTCTAAGGATTCACACCAACCTCAAATATAAGACACTAGCAAAGCATCGGCATAATAAGGAGGCTCCTGTGTACTTCCTTCCTGTACAATGTACATAAATAAGCAACTTCATAAATGAGTACAAAAACATACAAACCACATGCATATCTACATCAATACATTTCCACACAGTACAGTAATATGAGAGAAAATGTGTTTCATTACTAAGGCAGAAATCCAAACTATTTTGCAGACAAGACCAGCTAAAGTGATGATTTTATATGACAACCCTACACGAAAAACTGCTACAGTGACTCGTAATTTGGCCAGTGTGTACTGAAAGGCTAGGAAACTTTAAACAAAAACATCAAGACACAACTAATAAAACAGACAGTTCCCAAACTGCGCCGATCCTCTTTCAGATACGAGGCAACTTTGCAGAGAAAGCCTTTGAAATAACTACACAAGATAAACTCAGTTACGAGAGAGATCTCCACAGCAACTAAAGGTGTCACAAGCCATTGAATGGCCAAGGGTCTTTTAACTGCGCATTGTTTAAAAGATCCCGTGAACTAAGGAAAATGTTTCTCTGGGGAGTGCTTCTCTAGCGTAAATAATGACATTTTTTCCACATAAGAATTCTTAACTACCAGGCTATGGCGAGTGGGATACTGTTCAGATACTAATATACCAAAATCCAGTTTTGTTATTTGTTCATGGTGCCGATGCTTTGCTAGTGTCTTATATTTGAGGTTGGTGTGAATCCTTAGACTCAAAAATTTCAAATGAACTTTGACAGAACATCACGTTTGCAGTGAAACAGTTAAATTTGTTTAAATTCCTCTAAATTGGATAAGAAATTGTCTTAATTTGATCAACTTAAATTTCTCCTAATTGTCTTAATTTGAATGAATTTCTTTTAGTTTGATGTCATAATTTTTAGACAATGCATCTTAATTTTACTAAATAGCACCACAGCACCCTGCAATACAGCCACAAATGTCAGCAATGTCAGCACCCTTTTCTTCAGCCTCGGCTGTACAATGGCGCTATATAAATCATGATCTTACTTTCATTATTATTATTAATATTTATATTAGCAATGTGCTTTAACATATATGAACAGAAGGCAGGATCATGATTCGGTCAGCAATACGCGCGACAATTATTAGATATCTGTACACCAAAGTGCGATTAGCAATAGGTTAATAAAGAATACACCTCCTAACTTACACACCCTCCAGTGCACAACACAACACAAAAGTCTAAAGAAACAAGAATACGCAGCACCACAATTCAGAAAACATCAACCTCCGCAACTGCATCAGCTGAGGAGAAGTCCTGCACAGATACAGCATAGTCAAACACAACGAACAGAAGGTCACAGGCAACACCTATGTACAAGGAAATGAGCGAAGTTTCAATTCTACCCACGCAAAGACAAGTATAACACGCTATTGTAAACATGTTACCGCAAACGCATGATCGCAAATGTAATACCGTAAACGCGCTTCCGTAAATGCGCAACGCACTTCTGTAACTGCGTAAACGTAGATATGCAATTGCAAATGTGCTCCAAACGTTCTTCCATAAACGCGTTTCCAAAGGCGCGCCACAGTAAACACATAAACATAAACGCCCGATCGCAAATCCGCTACAGTAAACGTGCTATCGCAGATGCGTGTAGTCATAATGCAGGGCTGTTCGAGCATGACTAAATAGTTACAACATAAGCCTCCACGAGAACCCCCCGCGTGGCAGATAAAGTTCGCGTATATGCCACACAAGTTCGGTCCGCATAGAAGTATCCTGTGTGAGTCGGGCTCTAAAGTCCAGGAACGACAAAGTGAGAAGAGGAATGTGTAACAATGCACATCAGCTGTCGTCGCCTGGTGTACAGAACCGACAGAAATAGTTTCAAGTGACTGTGCGCTCTGGTTCGTCAACTTCCATTGCACCGTTGTCTCCCAGGGAATCACGCTCGTACTGGACTGCTTCTTGTGGTAAAACGTCACTGTCCTACAACGAAATCGTAGAAAACTCCGGTTACCATTGTAGTTCTAGCGGTTTGCATACTGGACTGTCAACCATGAAGTTCGGGCTTATAATCCTATCAGGGAAGACGTTTTAGAAATTTCTGATCCATTTGCACTCCATTATCAGTTTGAAATATAAAAGATTGTATCCAAAGGGTAGCAAAAGATTATTATTATTCTTATATTTCACTGAGGTACTATTATCATAAGTAGTATTATTATCAATAATTTTTATATTATTATTACTATTATTATTATTAGCAGTAGTAACTGAGGGAGGAATGAATTCTAAAAATGAAAAATAAGGAAGTGAGAAGTTAGAAGTCGGAGGCTTATCTTTGGAAAATCAGGCATTATGCCAAAAAGCCATGAGCAGAAGAGGCACTGGAAAACTATGGAGGCAAGTAATACAATACAACTGTATCTGATAATGCCCTCCTTCCAAAGTTCAGAAGTGCACACATTGACCATACAACAGAACAATGACGAAACTGAACATTTGTGAGTGAAGGACTTGTTCAATGTCCCTACACAGTAACCCTCTCAGGGGAGGATCAAACCCATACTCTTCACATTACAGGTCAAGTGCTCTATCCAATAAGCTGTCATGACCCACAATATAAACAAATGCTTCACCTTTTAGCAAGTACTTTTTAAGCTTAATATTTTAACGTTTTTTTATCTTTTAACCGTCTATTCTTAACCTCTTAGCTTTTATCTTTAAAGCTTTAACTGATCAGCATCGTAAAAACATTGAAACGAAACCAAATGGTTAAAAACGAAAAGACATTATTCAAGAGAGAGCGCTACCTTATATGATTGTCGTTGGTCTAACACTGTCATGCAAACAAAAATCACACAATAAACGGTTAAACTGAGCATGAGATAATTACAAAACACAATTAAAACACAATTAAAATAGAATTGAAATACTATGCAGCCACAAGAAAACCAAACAACAGCGGATAAGGTCCCGCAATCTAACTTCAATATTTCGATAAATCGCGTTTTCTAAATCACATTTCAATTTTCTAAATTGCTGTTTTGGCAGTAATGGGTCAAACAAAACTGCAAAGACTATGCGGCATAACTGCATAAAACTATAAACTTTAAAGACAAAATTTATCATTCCACAAATCCAATAAATGTAAAACAATTCTTACAACAAAAATCATATTTACTAAACACTGCAACAATTTGAGAACTTATAATTATAGGTATGCATGCCAGAACATTTATTTTGAAAGAAATATGCTCTGAAATATCGGATTCACAAGTTCTCCTAGCAGACTCAGCTACAATGAGTACACTGACCATCTGTGGGAAGATGAGACAGCGAGGGAGAAGACTGGCCACCCGCCCTCATATGCCGAGGCTAAGAAAATGAAGTCGCTAACACTTCATACCCATGGCTGCCTCTCAGGGCTAGCATAAGGGACTGCTTTTCTCCTTCGAATGCAAAAGATTTGGCAGAAGAAATATTGGATAATATTTACTATGCGAGGCCAACGTTCCAAAGACTTAGACCAAGTGCACTGATGGAGTTGGCGCCACACTTGCCTCCGTTTCGTCTGTCTCCGCAACATGTTTCAACCGGAACCGAGGATCCTGGGTGTAGTCGTCCGCTTGACTCGGAGTATGCTCGGCGCCATCTCTTAGTGGAACTTTGTACTCGGAGCCTCTGTCGAAAGAAATAGATATCCTTTTATACAGACAGCTGTCAAAAGTACCTATTACTAGCATTCATCAAATCACTTGTAACCACAAAAACCAATTAGCATGATTTTCTACAGTACACATAAGGTCCAAAACAACCAATGGGCAAAGAATTCATTTCGTACAGAGATTTAATTTAGCTCAAACTCAAAATGATCTCTTTAAATAAATTCATTCAGAAAATTTTTAAAGCACATTTTCTAGATTTCTATAAAAAAAACAACTGTGATACACAACTCGCTGAATTCATACTTGCGACACCTAAACAATTATTCATGAATCACTTTATAAAGGGTGCATATAACGTGATTTCACTAACAAGCACAACACCAAAAATGATTACAAAATCAGAGTTTGGTAGAGCAGACATTTAAATTTTGAATTTGTTAAATTATTAATTTTGTTATTGCTTTAAATTAGCTAAAACTTTGAGTTGTTACATTATTAATTTCATTATTAATTCAAATTATTCTATTAAACGTTTTAATTGATTAAATTATCATTTCTGTTAGTTTTTCACATCAGCTTAAATTTGTTATTTATCATTTCAAATTTGTTTTTATGTATTATTCAAATTAAATTTAAACTTTGAAATGATTAAACTATTAATTTTATTACCATTTCAAATATTCGTTTAAAAAAGCCAAACTCTGACCCTGAGGTGTAATGTGCGAGTGGTTCCATTTCTTGTATGACATCTTCGGAAAGCGGTTTTTTATCACTGCACACGGAAACAGATAAACATCAGGACATTCAAACAACGCTGGAAAGAATACGTCTGAATAGTCTAACAAACTACTGGTTCTCAAAAAAATATTACAGAAAAGAAGACGATGTCAACAACAACAAAATCAGAAATAACTGAATGACAAATTCAGACATTGCTCAACAGAACTGAGCTCACCATTTGCTCGATGACCAGCTCCGCATTGTGCTCAGTTGCATGCTCAGTCATTCACCCCATTTATCAACCAGCTGTTTGTTCACTTACGTGATTGCCCACCTGCTCAACCACTAACTTGCCCATTTGCTCAAATACTCACTCAATTGAGTATATTCCTTTATCCATCAACCTAATCTTACTCACTCACCTCCTCATTTATTTACCTTGTCGTCATGCTCACTCTGACTCGTCCACACACTCACTAAACTACTCACTCAACCACTCACTCACCCACAATCCCACTTGCTCAGACCAACTCACCCACCCATACACTAATTCACCCCTCTCAGATTCACTCACCCATGCATTTTCTACCAACCACTTGCTCATCCACCCACTCACACCAACTCTACCACCCATTCACTCGAACGCAATCACCCATTCCCTCAATCACCCATTGACTCACCCACCGACTCATTAAAACCCACTCACTCACCCACTCATTCAAACCTGCTCAGTCACCCACCCATTCGTTCAAACCCACTCACCGACCCACTCATTCAAACCCACTCACTCATTCAAACCCACTCATCTACCCACCCACTCATCCAAACCAACTCACCCACCCACTCATTCACCCACCCACCCACCCACTCTTTCCGACCGTCTCACACACCCACCCAGTCACCCACATGCGTACAACGACAACGGACACTTACGCATAGCACTGTACAACCGACCTTTCGCCCTCCTCCATCGCCCGGTCCTTGCCCTTCTGCGGTTCACGGCCGCAGATATGAACGCAGATGAACATCGTCAGTCCACAGGCGTTCATGAAGTAGCACGACACGTCGATGATCACCAAGAACAGCAACAAGATCACGATCACTACGACAACGATCGGAATGGTCGTACTCGCCTGCTGCAGAGGATTTGGCGTCCCTTCGGAGCCTGGAAGAACGTTAAACAATCACATATTATGACATCAAGTCTCCAGGAGTTGGGTTGTTTGGTAGGGTTTGGTGCCAGGCCAGGTCTCCAGGGGGGAGCCATAATCATAAAATCCAGATTTCTAAAACACTATTTTAATCAATCAATCAGAATTTATATAGCTCCCCTTCAAGATCCCTTATTCAACAAGAATTCTGTAAGTAGCTGCGTTATGACAGCCAGAGCTTATCAATAAACGAATGCACAATACAATACAATACAATACTGAGATGTACTCCCAACCCAGGCTAGGCAGAAAACGTAGTTTTAAGCAGCAAATGGAACCGAGAGAGCAGCTTTAAAGCTATGCATAGGGCATAAGGTCATTCATGAGTGCTGCGCAGTGTCAAAGGTGCTGTCCCAGATGTATCCAATGAAGACATCATGAAGCTAGAGTGGAAATCATTGGGATGGTGATACAGGGAAAGGCACAGGAACGGAAATTAGGAGAGGATAGCTTGAAAGTTTGGTTTCAGTCTTGGGTTTTCAGTCATGGTTTGGTTGGGAGTACATGCAAGTAGATATTTATTTTTTATTTAGCTTAATATGAGCTCAAAGTTAATAAATCTGATTCTCACAGACCAGACAAGCATGCATTAACAACCTGTCCAAAGTCATTAAATGGAGACCACTCAACAGGCACAAACTCTCAACTGTTGAATTTGAGACCCAGTGTGCTACTGAATGTTCTGTACAATGTTCTACTGAACAATTTGAAATGATGTCTTAGAGGTGTCTCAGCCTTTGAGAGTTTTGAAAAAGTTGCTATATAAATAATCAGAGACATAATACCTTATATACATACACATACTAAATAAAACTAAAGATATTCAGGTGCCTACATATATTTATGAAGACTTGCAGTATATAAAGAAACATTTAATCACACAAACAAACACACATACACACACTGACACACACATAAAAAAACATAAACACACAAACACATACAAACAACAACACGCAAACATTCAAAATCACATCCACAAAGAAAGCTACAATAAGGCAAAAAAATTGGAGAAACGTCTGAGTACGACAGAATCCTACCCGGCTGAAAAGAAACAACCAACTCCTCAGCCACAAAGCACACATTCACAGATCTCCGTAAAACCCAAATAATTTACTTAGCATGGCAAAAGATTTAAAAAAACACAAGGCATGCATGCAGATTAACGAAAAGCCAAATGAAATGAAAAAAAGAGAAACAACAAAGAACAGAAACAAACAAATTCAAAAACAAGAAAAACTAAAATCAATCATTCAGTGAAAATGCTTCCATGTACATCATGCTAAACAACAATGGGTTTATAATCAGGTTCCAAAGTGCATCAAAGTCTCTTAATTAACAGGTAAGCCGCTTCGAGGTGCATCAAATTTGTTCCCAAACGATTCAGAAGTGGTACAAATCAACTTCATGTTTTTTCACTTTAAAGGAGCGACATTCCATGCCGCTGTGGTTAAAACTTAGAAATTATCGCATGATAAGCAAAAAATAAGACTGATGATCATCACCAACACTTCATAGAGTTGATCATTTTGCCTCAAAGTTTCGATCAGAAGATTATATTATAGTTGATCTTTATGAAGGCTTACTGAAGCTCAATGAAGATTACAAAATCTTACTTAAGTACATGTATACTGAAGCTGCCTTAAGCTTGCTGATGCTTATCAAGGCTTGTTAAAGATAAAAAGAGGCTCATCAGAGCTCATTAAAGCTTACTGGACTAACTGGAGCTCATAAAAGCTTAGCAAAACTTGCTGCAGTTTACAAAGGTTTGCTGATACTTATGAAAACTTACTAAAGATTACAGAAAATTATTCCAAGCTCCGTAAAGTTTACTGAAGAACATCACATCTTGAAAGAACTTTTATCACATTTGTACTGCTTTCCAGTTGAGCATCTGATATTGTCATGCACATAAGTGGGATCCTCATTCCACGCACTGCTGCAGAGCATTAATTTTCCAGGTCAAAGGCAAATCTCATGCATTGGCCAGTGACCCTGAACTCATCCTACATTTTGGGATTCATTGGGAAGGATAAGCAAAAAGAATAATGTCAACTGCAATTGTAATTCTGATAATAATTTGTATCTTTATAGAGCCACAAGAAAAACCACTTCTACCATGGGGTTTTCGACGACAGTTAAAAAAGGATTTAAGGATGATGATTATATAAGACATGGGATAAACAGCTTTCGTTAAAGTGATTTCATCCTACAGTTACAAGATAAAACAATATTTTTCACAAATGGGATGGACAGTTATCATCGAGTTAAATTCTTCCCACTGAGAATTTCTTATTCTACAGATGTCGCACGTTTAGCGAATACCGATTGAAAAGCTTCGCATCGTAAAATCTTCTCCCAATTCTGAATCAGGTCCACCTGCAAATTATTTACACTCTCAATACTTCAGTCACAGCACAACCGACCCGTTTAAAATCGGACCCAGGCTTAAACTGTCATCAATCGCAAACCAAATTCATGATCAAACCACGGGGTCACTTTCAATTCCCGATTTCACTTTTGCCCCGTCCCGTTATGTTTCCCACCGAGTCTTTCTTCGCCCGTTGCTCAAAACTAAGACAGAAAGCCATTTGCAAAACTTGCAGGTAAAACGAAAACACTCAGACGACTATGATGACGTCACCGGTGACGGCGGTGACGTCACCATGAGGCATCATACCTTCAGACTCGCTGGTATTAACCGCGCCGCTCGGAGCGTTCATGAGAGTATCGAGATCCACAGCTGTCGTCGAAACAACTGCAGACGCGAGCGTCACGTCAGCGGATGGTGGGTCGCTTTGTGACGACGAGGAAAAGGCGGAGGTCGTCATGGACAGAGTGGATGAACTAGTTGTGGCAAAGAGGTCTAGAAGAGAGATTTGACAAAGTCACAAACATAACAAAACATGCAGCTAGCCCATCCAAGTAACACAACGAATTCCATCTAGCTAAAAAGTAACAGAAGTTCAAATAAGACGAGAAAATTAACTTGAATTGAAATCAAACGTCTAGTACTAGAGATTAAAACACAGCAAAACTTAAAGATGAAAGTAAATTAGCATAAAAGATTATACATAAAAGAGTGACATTGCTAAGAGATCTGTGAAGTGAAAAAAATATTAGCTTCAATCCCACTTCCATCTTTCACAATTCGAAAACCTTATCCAGCAATCCATAATTACTTATGCCTGACAATAGTATATTCCTATCTGCCAATGCTAAATTCATCCCTAGCATTCCTAAATTCATCTCTGGCAATCCTAAATCCGCATCTGGCAATTTACATACGAAATTGCAGGTTTTTGCATACGGTGTGTTTCTTATGTTTTCTTTACAAGTTTTTCTCTCAGTGGTACGCTAAATTAACATGCTAAATTCACATTATAGCAATGCTAAATTAATGGAAAAATTTTTCTTTCATGATTCCTTAACAGCCACTTAAAACTGAACTGGAATATTCGATAAACATATTATTACTTCAGAATTTATGTTATTGAACATATTCTTAATACTCTAGTATTTATTCTATAATTTGTTGTTGTTGTGTGTTTAACTTTCTTCATTCAGCCGTACGTTAAGCCTCTCTCTCCATTTATTTAAAAATAGTTTTCCTATGTCACGTGTATATCTGAACAGTTTGCTTTCGTATTTGAGATATGACATCGTATGCAAACTAGTACGACATTTTGCTACAAATGAGGACAAACATTTGATTCAGTCGCAGAATGTTACAAGCGTTTCAGGATATTAGTGTTCTGTGCCCAATTTCCAGACTCATAAAACAGATAATGTTATCAAATTCTATTTGGAAGCTATAAAAAGAACCACTTTATAATTAAACTGTGGTAAAACGATGTTAATTTCTATGGCTGAACTCATTATGGGATCCTTGATCACATTATTGCAGAATATTGTTATAATTAAAGCTTTGTAAGGCGGCTAGTGTGCACCATATTCTCACATTGTTAACCTCAAGACAGTCAAACCATTTAAAAAAAGTAAAATAAAAAGTAAAATAAACAAAGTCAGTAAACAAATATGCAAAACAATCAAACAAACTAAGCCATGGAAGAATTCTCACTAACAGTCTTAGTAACACCAGTACTAAACTACAAAGACCAGACCTACTAAGTAAAGCCTACAGCTAACCATCGCATAATAAAAAAACCAAGACTCTACAATCAATACATCATGCCCTGACATAAAACTATTATTTTTTTCAAAAACATCTAAAACATTAATGAGCCATAAAGCATGAAAAGAACAAAGAATACAACTAAACATTTAATAAACGTCTACTGCAGACAAAGCAACCTAAGACTTCAGTCTAACCTACGACTTAAAAGCAAAAATTGGAGAAAAGCAAATGAAAGTCTCGGTGACAGAGTTTTGGCAACTACATGTACACAGATAGACAGGATTTTTCTGGGATGTACTTAGCGCCATTGTGAAGCACATTAGTTCGGTTGTCTCCACTACCAATACCACAATAGCTGTATTTTATATACAATACAACACAGATGTATTTCATATGCAATACAATGCAGCTGTATATTGTCCATCCAAAGTTCAGAAGTGCACAGAAGTGGGGGGGGGCCCGGTGGCGCATTGGATTACATCTGGCACGGAGACCGAGAGGTACCGAGTTCGAGCCCCCGTTGGGCGGATATGCTTTGTAGGCTGCTATTAGCGCCGTTGTATTGCAGGCTGTCTGTTCTGTTAGTAGTTAAGATTTAAATTGCATAACATGTAAATGTACAGCGCAGTGCGTTTGTCAGGCGCTTAATAAAGAAAAGATTATTATTATTATTATTATTATTATTACATGACCCTATGACAGAACATCGATGATGCAGAGCAATTGTGAGTGAGGTCTTGCTCAAAGTCCCTACACAGTAACTGTCTCGAGCATGGCTCGAACCCATACTCTCCGTTTACAGGCCAATGCACCACATTCATTCCTTGTTATCTTGTAGTGTTCTTGTAAACATTTTCTCATTTCCTACACTCATTTCTCACCCTCAAAATTACTGTCTGAAAACAGCAGACGAAAACGTAGCAAGAGCACTCATACACAAAAGTGTCTGATAATTCAATAAAACCCATTAAGCGTGACGTAATTTTCTACCGTGGACTAAATTTTGTGATCCATGAACCTGCCGGCGTAATTTCTGTATCAGAAACAATGAAGCGTAGCAGACAAAGGTTTATATGGCATGAAGCACTTACGACCAGATATTACTGTGGCTTTTGTAGCAATATCAGCAACTCCAGACAGCCACAAATTTTGATTCCACCCACATTAGAAACTACGTTTCAGATATGTAGGCCCTAACTTTCATGAGCACATGGCTGGGAACCATTTCCAAATCAACCAACAACGATGAGAAGAAAGACTCGCTTAGCCCTCAGCCCCACTACCAAAAATGCAACCAGACATCCGTGTGTGATGCGTACTATGCACCGATGTTGGCTCATTTAAGAGATTTAAATCTCGGGCTAGCACGGTCCGTACACAGTGACCTTAAATGGCGTGGCACCCATTCAAATGGACAGCAGTGGTGAAGGACCTCACCCGATAAAATCAATGAAAAACGAACAAGGGGTCAAGGCCATATGGTCACTATAGCACGGTCTGTACACAGGGACCTTCAATGACTTGGCACCCTTTCAAACAGACAGCGGTTATGAAAGATCTTACCCAATCAATTCATTGAAAAACAGGAGGGTCGAGGCTATACTGTCGCTATAGAAAAAAAGTACATTTACATTTACCGACGAGTGACGAATGTGCAAGCGTCTGAAAGCCGTGCAGTGTGCGAGAAAACTGGTCGTGACCGCAACCAACTGTTACTAGCCATGCACCTATTTTGCCAAGTACACAACAGAACCAAAACAAACTAAAAGTGCCAAAAACCCAAAAGCTACGCAGGAGATCTCCGATCTGTGGAGAGCGCATACCTTCGGCAGTTACGAAGACGAACTGTTTGTTTGGCTCGGACCAACCCATGTTGTTCTGCGCTCGGATCTCCAGTTCGTAATAGGACATCGGATGGAGGTCTTCCAGTTTGTAGTAATGGAGTGGTAGGTCATTCGTTTCAAACCCAGACCAGTCCACTAGCGGCTGCGATATGTTAAATGAACCTAAGTGGACTGAAACCTGGTCAAACAACATATATGTAAAGTAATTGTAAAAAGAATTTACACAGCACCGTTTATCAGTCGACTAAAAAAATAAGCTGCCAACTAAACTGTTTTGGAGGCAGATGAAATTATAAATAAACCTATATGTTACACATAATTATAGTACTAGTTAATTGGTAGATTTCATTTTCTGCAATTATTATAGAAATTGTTATATTCATTGTTGCCATTGCTATGAAAATTATTGCCTTTAATGTTGCAATTGTTATAGGAAATTTATATTTCATGTTCAAATAAAATTATGATAATTTGTTCCAATGTGTGAGCAAGGGAAGAGTTTATGGGGTCGGTAAACTGTAGTTTTTGGACGAGTCTTTCGTTACCTTTCTGTAGCTGAACTTGAAATTCATGATGGACATACCCCCCGTGATCGGGGGTTTCCACTGGACAGTGTATCCATATGCTTCGTTACCCTCATGCGGAGACGTAATCTCGACAGGATACGGTTGACCTTCAGTAACAGCCACAACAACAAAAATCAGCAAAACCTTAATTCTAATTCCTAAACCTCTTTTACCGTAAAGTAAAACGGGCATAAAAGTAGTTCTGTAAATCGATCGACTGTACGTTTAGTTAAATGGTTCAGCATCAATATCTAGAGATTTCCCTGAAACATAGTCCCAAGGTTGAAGGGTCATTTGGTTGATGAGCACACACAACCACAGCAATTGGCACAGGAAATGATTGGCTAGAGCATTTCTAGTCTTCACTGACACAGTCATTGTGTACGGACCTTGAGCAAGTCCTCCATTGCTCCTCAGATGTAGAATACTGAACTGCACACATCATAAATCAATATAGTAATTATAGAATAATAATAATTATCATAATAACAATCCAGCACTTCAATGCTATTGCCTTTCGTGAAACTTTTTCTCCCAGATCTTGGTGAGTTCCAGCCCTTCCAGAATTAATGTTTACTCTCCAGATAATTTTTCAACTTCTGAGGGATCATACGTACAATGGGACAAAAAAATAATTAATACAATGACAATAATAATAATTCATATCTAAATTCCAAAGGATCGTTTTAATCTCAAGGGATCACACATACCTTGAGGCAAAAAAATAATAACAGTAATAATAATAATAATAATAAAAATAAATAATAATCCAACAGGATGCTCAGTTAACCTCTCAGCTTTGGTACTCATTCACCAACCAATAAGAATGAAGGACTGACTGGGAGCCAGGAGTCACCCATCCGTGTATCAACGATGCTCGACATGGGCGCATTTGGAGGGGGTTCAACCCCCCCACTCCCATAAATAATTGCCGACAATTTATTATTTTTTTTATAAATGTGCCTATGTCCAATGGAAGAAAACTCCGAAATTGCTTCCTGGCTACACCCTTGATGCTCGATGCTACTTAATTTAAATGCGCCAACCAGTGTCGCATTAATTAACAAAACCCAGCATTTTCTGACCAACCGCTGTGTTAATTGATTAATTATCAGTTTTGCAATCAATCGAAGAGATCTGTGGACTTACGAATGGCAGCCGTGACTACGTTGATCTCCGAGCCACGTCCGATGCCGACCTCATTCTTGGCACGTACACGGAAGATGTAGGTCGTGCTTGGCCTCAGATCTTCAATTCGGATCTCAACACCTTCGGTCAGAAATAATCAATCAGACAATTGATCAACCAACCAACCAATCAATAACTCAATCAACCAATCTAATCTAATGGCTTTAGCATAGTGTCCCTCTGGTCTGGCGATGCCAACTTGGCCTTGCACCAGCCTACCTAATGGATCTCTGTCAGCGGATATCTGTCGCCCGGGGTTCTTGTGGTCCCGTTTCCCGGCACAGCAACTAAGCAAAGTCGTGCGTTCTCTGTGGTAGGTCCTAGGGTTTGGAATGGCCTTCCTCGGAAGCTATGCCTCTTCTCTACATCGTGCACTGATACGTTCTATGGCCATTTGAGAACTTACCTCTTTGTCCGCTCTGGAGTTGGGAGCGTCTCCGAGTAGTAACCTTGAAGAGGCGCTATATAAATTCGTGAATTCTTGAATGACTTCTATAGCGACATTATCTGTCCAAGGCATAAGTCAGTGGTTGTGTCGAGTGAAATTGCAATCAAAATTCATAATACATTGGAGAAGTTAGCTAACCAACCAACCAATCAATCAATGAACTAATAACATAGACCAATCATCAGTCAATCAAACAATCAGCCCAAACTCAATCAACCAGTCAATCAGCCAACGAATCAATGAACCAACCAATCGTATTTAAGTATTTGTAAAGCGCCTCTCGTAGGGTGAACCGTTCAGAGCGAACAGAAGGAGAAATGGGTCACAGTTTAGCTACCAATGGACTGAAGACATAGACAACAGTCAATCACACAATCATCCAAAGCAATCAATCAATCATTTAAAAGTCTACCAACAACCAATCACAGAAAGTCAAAACATTATCTCACCGAGAGAGAAGTCCAACACCTTGTCCTCGTACTCGACTCGATATCCAAACACCTCGATGCCTCCGTTCTCCTCCGGTGGAGTCGCTCGAAGGATGACCATCTCTGGGTATGCCACAACCAGCTCCACCAATTGCGGAGCATCAGGAACAGCTGCAACAACGAACCATAATACATACCACTATTACATCCATGTCTACTCCCTCCCAAAGCAATGTCTGGAAATAATAGACACTGACTGACTAATAACAGGGGGCCCGATAGTGCATTGGATAATACACTGGATAATACACTGGATAATACACTGGCATAGAGAGCGAGAGGTACTAAGATCGAATCCCGTAGGGCGGACATGCTTTGTAGGCTGCTATTAGCGTCGTGTATTGCAGGCTGTCTGTTAGTAGTTAAAATTTAAGTCTTCTGTCATTTGTGTTCTTGTGAATTGTTTCAATTGCATAACTGTACACTGTAACCACAAACCGGATCGTTTCAATAAAGAATATTATATTATTATGATTAGACATTACTGTCGACCTTCATAGTAATCCGAGATTCCTTGTTTTTCAACGTTGTTGTTATTAATCAGACATCTGTAACGTGGTGACTCACCGCAAGAACTACAGGCAACTGGCAAATGAGGAATTCTTTGTTTACGAAACATGCCACAACAAACAGGTCTGCTGCACCAAACTCAGATGAGTGAATTCCATCAACGAGTAACAAGAAGGTGCAGCTCTGTGTGTGTCTGTGCTTGTCTGTGTGTGTGTACTTGTGCATCTGTGTGCATGTGTGTGTCTGTGTGTATATGTGCATGTCTGTGTGAGAGTGTGTGTGTGTACATGTGTGTGTGTATATTATGTTTACTATTTCTCCTTGGTTTTCAAGGATTTAGAAATCTAAGTGCATCTTCACCTGGCGGCTGACTATCCGCGCCTCAGATTCACATTTCGGTGTGACCTTGCGCGTGTTACAAATTTATTTAATAATAATAATAATAATATGCATCTGTGTGTCTGTGTATGACTGTATGTGTGTATATATGTGTGTGTGTGTGTGTGTGTGTTTGTCAATGGGGTTGCAAAAAGGTAGTGCATTCCGTTGGTCTGGATGGACCATTGAACAATAGGGAAATGAAACGATAAACTGTAAGTTAAGCAAGAGAACAAAAGACCCGAAGTCTTACAGGCTCTTTGAAGACTTATGCCTTTTTCGATCGGTCCGAGTTTGTTCGTTGCTCGGCACATATACTGTCCGTAGATCCAGAACTGGTCAGCCTCTCGGACATGAACCTAAGACAGAAACAGTTCGCTAACATATAAATCACATAAAAATAACAGAAACAGTTCACACACATATAAATAACATAAAAATAACAGAAACAGTTCACTAACATATAAATAACATAAAAATAACAGAAACAGTTCACTAACATATAAATAACATAAAAATAACAGAAACAGTTCACTAACATATAAATAACATATAAGAGAAACAGTTCACTAACATATAAATAACATATAAATAACATATAACAGAAACAGTTTGCTAACAAATAAATCCAGTCTGCAAGCGGAGAGCTCTGACTATGGCTTGATTCTAGTGCTCCATTGTTTGATGCCTAGAGCATTAGTCATGGCACTGTGGCCATTCGCTTAAAGTGCTCAACGCTGAGAGCATGGGTACGAGCTTCGACCCTGTGTAGGGACCTTGAGCACGTCCTTAACAAACAGCCGCTCGTTTGGTCGTGTGTGCACTTCTGAACTTTGGAAGGAGGACAATATCAAATACATTTGCATTGTTTTGTATTAGACACATAATTATCTGTTTCAACACATCTTACAAAATGTTACTGAGAGGTGGACTCTGAAGACCTACCTGAAGATAACTGGTTTCTCCGAGGCTGTAGACGTGAAAAGTGTCGTTGTTCGTGAGCACGCTTCCACTGCGAAGCCATTCAATGGTTGCCTCTGGTTCTGACGAGACTTGACACGTCATGTTCTGCGTCTTGCCCGCCCAGATGTACTCCATACTCGTCTGGTTTTCGTAAAATCGAGGCTGAACTGTTCACAAAATCAATGTTCATGTTCACTAACTTCTCCAGTTTTGAACCTTGTATCGATATTTTTATTGATTGGTATTGAAGCCATTTATTGAACCATTGAAACAGAAATAGGTACAGATATTTGGATTAGATCAATTGAAGCTTTTATACTACTGTTGATGTGTCAAAAGAACAAACCGGAAGGTCGGAATTAGACCTGCTGGATTCAGGGTTGTCCCTTTCCCATGGATTGCTTTGCAAGCTCAGAGCTAATAATTATATTGTAATTTAACAGCAAGAAAAAGCAGAAACAAAGGATTTGATCACTTGTCATATTCCGAAATTCCATACTTCTTTCATTTAAATCGAATAAATTTTTTTGTGAAGAACTGCTTCAGGTTTTGATTCAGTGAACTTCCTTTTGGCTTTGAGAAACTTTAATTTAATACACTGAAAATACTCTGCATGCCATTCCTGTCCACAGGCTGAGGATGAAACATGAGAGACAGTAGCACAGCGAGACACAAAAACATAGACAGACCAACAGACAGACAGACAAAGATTGAGACAGACAGACAGAGACACTCATTGGAAAAGAACAGTCAATGATCAAAGGTTTTGACTCCACAACGTACACATGCTGCATCGAAATAACTCTCAGACTGGTTCCACGCTATACACAAACAACTGGCTCTTGTTAACCACTTACATTCCACTTTTATGGTACCGGTTCGTTCGTCGGACCCAACCGTGCTGCGCGCTCGACAGGTGAAATTTCCCGAATCGCTTGGGTCAGTTTTGCTAATGGAGACGACGAGCTGACCACTTGCTGGACTGGTCACTATTACTCGACCATTGTCCTACGAGGAAAACATTGCAAGTTCTTACATTCGATATGTCTCCGATATGGTCCAATGCGACGTGCAATATATATATAGTGAATCTAAACAATGCCTCTTTGTGGGTATATATAGGAATATCTGTTCCAGCTTCCTTGACCTTGCTCATTTTTCAGTGAAATGATTGGAATAGCAAAGTGAAGATAATTATGAAGAATTACGAATGAGAAACCAGTAAACGAAGAAATGAATGACTAACCATGTGAATTAATGAATACATGAATGACAACATGAATGAAGAAGTGAATGAGCAAATGAATGAAGAAGTGAATGAGCAAATGAATGAAGAAGTGAATGAGCAAATGAATGAAGAAGTGAATGAACAAATGAATGAAGAAGTGAATGAACAAATGAATGAATGACGACTGACAAAAAACCAAACTGTTCATCCCACACAAAATACTCCACGTCAAGAAGTCAGCCAAGAAGCTAAAGTCGGTTCTTACGTTCTGTCCGATTTCATAGTCATGACGCGCGTCCATCCTGTGGAAGGTCATCTCTGGAGCCGGATCGCCATGGGAACGACATTCAATGATGGCCGTGTCGCCTTCGGATACGACGACCTCATTCAATGGCTCAATAATGGGAGGAACTGAAAGCATAAGAAAAAGAACAACACTAGCAACATCATTATCAGCGTTAATGGCTGTGTTTCCCAACCTATTTCGAGTCACGACCTCCTTTTATAATAGTCATGTAACCAGCGATCTCCCACTTCATTTGCATAATTATACATTCATTTGCATAATTATGCATTTCATTAGCATAATTTGGCATTTATAATAGGGCAATAAGTAAGTAAACCACGGGTTGGGAAACAATGGTGTCGAATTTTCCAGACCATGCAGCCAGCAGTCTCTATTCTGGGTCCGTGTCCAGGCCGTGTCCAGCACAAGGTGGAGTTGGCAAGGTTGCTTCTGAAGGTTGCTTCCAACCTTCTAGTCAATGTGCTGCAAGGGTACCCAACTGGTCTCTTCCATCAACTCTGAGTGCTGGAAATCACTGCTCGCAAGGCTCTGTATCATCCTGGTCACCTTGCCAGGGCCTTTAGATCATATTCGATTAGATCAGATAAGATTAGATTATAATGGATTAGATTATATAAGATTACATTATAATAGATTAGATAGGCTTAGATGATAATTAATCAGATTAGACTAAATAACGTAGTTACCAAAGACTCGTAGCTCTGCTGAGGTTGTGTCAGTGCCAGCGCTGTTAGAGACGCGACACGTGTACCTGCCTTCATCCGTTCTGTCAAGTGGACTGAAGTAGATGTCACCAGTGGCGCTGTCGACGTGGATTCGATCCGTCGACACGATCGACTCCACACCGTCATCCTGTGTAAAGATGGCACCACAAGACAATGGAACTTAAGAATCATCGTACAAGATACATACAAACATATATCAACACCAACATACAAATGAACATACATACAAACAACACAAACATACATATATGAAGCAGAGATGGGTAACTAATCGATTAGATTCTAATAGATGAGCTAATCGATGAGACAAATGGATAATTCTAATCAATTTAGCAAATGTCAGTAGCTAACATATGAACGAACATACATACACATAACACAAGCATACATATGAAGCTACAGAGAAACATACAAGAATACACATACACACTCATACATGTAAACTTACATATTACAAATGGACATAAGTACATGTCAACACACAGAGATGCATTCATAAATGGTACAAATATCCATTTATCAAAGTAACTATTTATCTGTTGGATAGTCATGTTTTAGAGACTTTACGATTTTCTTAAACTGCGCTACATAACTAACTCCTCTCTCCACATATAACACAGTGACCTATTCTGTAGCATATACTGGGCTCCTCCTAATACAGTCGATTATTTATGGGTTGGCGCCTGACGCACAGACTCTGTATAACAACTCTATTCAACAACTCTGGACATCTTGTTCACACACACATCTCAGCCACCATGCCCCAGGGTCAGATTCACTGGTCGGAGGGAGCGCAGATGGATTGAATCATCCAAAAATACACAAACAGTACTGTGCATGAGAGGAGGAGGAGAAGGAGGAGGAGGAGGAGGAGGAGGAGGAGGAGGAGAGGAGGACGAGGAGGAGGAGCAGAAGCAAGAGCAGGAGAAGGAGGAGGAGGAGGAGGAGGAGCAGGAGGAAGAGGAGGACGAGAACAAGAACAAGAAGAACAAGCAGAGCAGTCCCTTAAGCTAGCTCTGATGCAGCCATGAGTATGAAGTGTTAGCCACTTCATTTTCTTAGTCTTGGCATATGAGGATTGCTGGCTAGTCCTTTCCCTCGCCGTCTCATCTTCCCACCGACAGTGTACTCATCACAGCCGAGTTTCCCTCACAAGCCATAAAAATTCGAAATGAGTTTAATAGTGCATAGCACTGCATATGAGTAAACAAGTAGACTACCTTGAAGAACTCGTAGGTTGGCGAAGGCAGTCCGCTGGCTTTGCAGGACATCGCAAGGTCTGTTCCTTGAACGCCCTTCTCATCTTTCAGCTGCACGGTTATCTTTGGAGGAACTACATAACAAAATGCAATCACAACTCTCAGCACAAAAACAGACAGTGGCGTCTAACTCCCCTCCCTACCTGGAATTGGAGAACAAACCGGTATTCTGTCCGACTTATATTAATTTTTGTATTGCGAGCCGTTATATCATGAGATGTGCAGGCCTGAGCGGGAAGGATTAAGTACTAAGTTATACTCTGGAAATCAACACCCCCACACCCAGTTTATGTGCAAAACGTTACACCCCCACTTCTGGCAACCGTGGGAGATTATTCTCTCAAACCCCCCCTTCCATTGGTAAATGCCATTGAGTACAGATGCTCAAAAAGATGACCTCAGCCAGTCCTTCCCAATTTTTTTGGCTACGGAACCATTTGGATCGGCAAAATTTCTAGACGGAAACCAGATTGAAACAAAACTGGGTCTTCCTGTTGTATCAAAACATCACTGTATATTGTGTTTATTGCTATCTGCTGCTAACACTGGTAACAATAAAAAAATGGTTATGGTATGGTAATTCTGATAAGGCCAAAAAAAAATAATGGTGTGTTTCCGGTAACAGAGTTAAAAAAAACTGGGTAGGTAGGTCGGAAAATAATTTTATTTTGGTAAAATAATTTTATGCAGTGATTTCCCAAAATTTTGCCACCATTATTTCCATTGAAAGACCGCTAGTTTCCAAACGTCTCTGCTTTAGTGAATGCACCTATAATGTCGCGATTCTGCATCTCCGGCATGCAAAGGGGCCGAGGATGAGCTTAATGTACCGTATGTGAGGCAAAAAAAAAAAAAATTTAAATTTTCCGAAAAAAAAATTTTTTTTTACAAAATTTTCCGTAAAAAAAATTTTTTTTTACAAAATTTTCCGAGTCGCGGCAAAAAATTGACTCGGTCGCGTTACCGGAAACACACCATTATTTTGTTTTGGCCTAATTATGTGTTTATCGCTATCTCCCGCTTATACTGCGAACAATAAAATATAAATGGTTATAGTTATGGTTATTCTGATACACGTAGCGCCTGCAAAGCAGACCAATATAGGTTCAATTAATAACAGTGATCAGGATATATGGGCTACAGTTCAATTCATAAATATTAGATTATAAATTATATTAAATGACATTTTCTCACGGAATCCTTCCCTACACTTCGGAGTCTGATTTATAATGTAACAACCCATTCAAACAACATTATCCAATTTCCTCACGGAACCTTGCCTGTCCCTTGAGGATCCAAGCCAACCTAATGACTTCTATTATGTAGAGCCTTTAGTATAGCATCAACTGAAGGTCACTCGCCAAATTTAAAGCCTTCATACGTCAGCCTTTTCTGGAGCGACAGACAACAAACGCTACCAATCAATATCATACATCAACATAATGCACTCCTGAGTAGTAACCTTGAAGGGGCGCTATATAAATCTCCGTAATGAATGAATAATGAATAATATAATTTAATGACGGCTATAGTGCCGTCAAAAATGCAGCTAAAACTAAATCTATCTAATCTAACTACATCTATAATAGCACCGTCAAAAGATCTAGCTAAAACTAAATCTATCTAATCTAACATCCAGTGGCATATATCCCCCGCCACCCCATTTGGAATAGGAGAACAAACTCCACACTCCGGTCGCCTCATATTAATTTTTGTGTTGCAGACCAGAAATCAACAATCCCCCAGTTTATGTCCAAAACGTTAAACTCCCCACTTCTGGTAACCGTGGCAGATCGTTTCTCCCACCGCCACCCCCACAACGCCCACCTGGAATGGGAGAACAAACCCCTCGCCCTGGTCGACTTATATTAACTTTCTTATTGCAGGCCATAAGATTATCAGAAATCAACAACCCCCAGTTTATGTCCAAAAACGTTAAACTCCCACTTCTGGCACACGTGGGATATCGTTTCTCCCACCGCCACCCTAATGGTAGACGCCACTGACGACATCAATAGCACCGTCATCAGAATGGGGCACAAGGACTCAATCTGTGATCAATTCATGCGAGGAGACCACAGTCAGAATTGTAATCAGGATCCGGACCTAATCGACATAATGAAGAGAAATGTGCATCAGCATTTCGATTAGGACTGCCCACCGCTCCTAAGCAAACGAGAATGCGGATAGGAGGAGAAGAATCCTTGTCCTGGTAGGCGGACAAACACTAGAGACGCCGTTCCCGGAAAAGGATATCGCCACAGACCGGATCTGAATCATTGGCCGACCTATCGCAAACGCTATGCTCCAGAACAAATATTGCACGAGTGACAAAGTGTCATCAAACAGAGCAAACAGGACGAGCGACAAGTTGGCCCACGGCTAATCTCATCGACCGGCTACGGCGTAACTGTAACTGAACGTCTGTAAACAGTCTTTCCAGGGAATCGGGGGCGTCTGCAGGTGGGGCCAGTCCTAAGAGCGTCTGCAGGTGGGGCCACTTCTTAGACTGATCACTTGAGCTGGAACTAGCGATTGTCAAGAGCCATTGGAATGACGCATGATATTCGAGAACAATGAATGACGCATGCTCTTAGACAGCGGTTCCACAGAAAGATATCAACTATGACATTTCCCAAGTCACTTAATGAGGTACCAAGTCAAATTCATGGTAACGTAACATAAAATTACATAAAAGTAAGTAAGTATATCCTTTATCTAACCAACTGCTAACCGCACTTTGGGGTGTAAATGAAAGTTTTAAGAAATCGTGAATGAATCATCCTTATCATAATAAATCACCCTGATTATAAATGTTTTCCATGCTAAGGTATCTGCTGCTGGGATTACTCTATCGTGTGCGTGAGGTCGCATGGCATAGCTGGTCAGTTTTTTAATAACGCGGGAGTCGATTCACCGACAAAGCCGTCCGAAGCTTTGTTGAAAGTCGGGAAGGTGCCGTGCTCTGACCAGTCTCCTCAATACTGCCTGAATCTTTCACGACCCCCTCAACCAATGAATCCCCACCAAGCAGGGGTTCGAGTGAAGCATCCTCGACAACATAGTGGCTCGCACAACGTCAATCAGTGATGGTCCAGTTAGTCCATGGGCGGCCAACACCCGGTAAAAGTTGCTCTAATCCAGAATGAGCAACGTATGGTCACCCTCGCTAGCTAAAAATTGAATTTAGCATTCTAGAAATTTTGAGTTTATGATCACGATTACAGAAGTCATCTGATTGATCCTGTGCTCTTACTGTGAACGGTGACTTCGATCTTTCGTTCATCATAACGTCCATCTGTGCCGATCTCTGCTCGGCATGTGTAGTTTCCGTTATCAGACTCTTGGATTGCGAATATTCGCAGGCCATCTGTTTCCTTGGCGAATCGTGTGCCTAAACAACGTGAAAACATGAAACGTTAAAGTTTTCATAAAGAAATGGAAAGGTCCAATCTATCGATGCAACTCTTAACGTGATGCCACATGTCAATGGGAATCCATTGGTTGTGCGCTACGTGTGTGCGTGGGACCACCATGGGTGATTCTTCCAGTCCACAGTGCATTATTTTGATAGCTGATGTCATTCTAGTTTTTAATGACATTTAATATCATATAGATTGGCGTAGACAGTGCCTTTCATTAGTTAGATTTTTGTGTGGTAATATATAAGTGTCATAATAATGTCAGTAAAGAGTGAAGAAAAACAGAGAAAATACAAAAGGCAAGTCTGTTTTAGAGCTCTGCAATGTAACAAAAATCATTTTTGGTCCATACAATTCTGCAGGCCTTAAAAAATTCTAAACCATATTTGCTTATACTGTTACAGTGTAACGGATTTGCTAAGTGAGCAAGCGAGGCTGTGGCCTGGGGCAGCACATTCCGCCCCAGGTTCTACACGAGCACTAGTATGCGTATGTGATGTAGTAAATATCTTGGAACAAAGAGAAGAAAAGATAAACAAATGAAGAAAAGAACCAAGCTACCGACCTACAATGCCATTGCGTACCAACCTATCCTATAGCAGGGTCATGGCAGAACGACTAGCCTATGGTATCCTACGCACTACAGTACATCCTAGATACCACAATGGATTCTACATAAACCACTGCAGATTCCAGATACCAGAATGGATTCTAGACACCATCACGGATTCTAGATACCATTGTCGATTCATTGGTATTGGTACACTATGGACAAGATGTGTTATTTCCACCCATAGCATACCCAATTCCCCATACTCATAAATCAACAAATCCCCATAAATTGTATATGCATGTATCCATCTGGTCCTCTTTCTTAGCACATCTAACGCACATCATACACATGTTGGCTCAATAAGTTGCACTCACGGAAAGGTACTATATATAAGAGCTCTGAATAAATGAGTGAGCGAGAGAATGAGTGAGCAAGCAAATGACTGAGTCAGTGAGTGCATGCATGTGAGTGAGTGAGTGAGTGAGTGAGTGAGTGAGTGAGTGAGTGAGTGAGTGAGTGAGTGAATGAATGAATGAATGAAGGAATGAATGAATGAATGAATGAATGAATGAATGAATGAATGAATGAATGGACAGTCTATAGCGCATGCAGTACCCCAGTGGATCCTAGATATATGAGAGGGAATCAACGTATACCGTAGTGGATCCTTTGTCCTTCGTAGCGCCAAGACATCTGTGGCGTTGGAATGGCACTGACTTTGCACAGAATCAGGGCATCTGTATCAATTGCTGGATTCTGAACAAATGGTGCATCGTCAAACGTTATGTCCTCTACAAATACACAAATTAATTAATTAAATCATAATAATCATTAATAATCATCTGCCAGGACTGGAAATTCTATAGTTGTTCTCTCCCTTGCAGAGCACATTTTTCTAAACACTGACTCTTATCCTTTGAGTAACATATCTAAAATCAATAATAATAATAATAATAATAATAATAATAATAATAATAATAATAATAATAATAATAATAGTAGTAGTAATAACAATAATAATAACAACAACAATAATAACAATAATAATAGCACGGGGACTCACGAGAAATTTCCTTCCTTTACCAGCATTTCTCATTAACGATATGTTTTAATGCGCTCGTGTTCCGGGGCACTTTCGCCAATCAGGAAAACGCCGCGTAGTGTCATGTCCAGACAAATTACATCAATGGCTAGTAATATCTAAGTCCCTGAGGGATCCTCTTTACCTCGGGGCAAAAAATAATAATAATAATTATCATCATCACGATTCATCAGCGCCATCACATTTCCATGTGTGTCCAATGCTATTGCCTTCAGAAGCACTTTTCCCGACAGTTTTGGGGATGAGGTATGATTTTCCTGAAATAACACTTTGAACCCTTAACAAAATTTGTTTATTCCTGAGGGATCAATTCTACCATGGGTAAAAATAATAATAAACATCATCAAACGTTTTTCTATTGCCTTTCATAAATCAAAGGAGGAACATTTTAAATAGGTCAGACCAGGGCCAGAATCATAGAAATAAGCCAGACCAGGGCCAGAATCATAGAAATAGGTCAGACCACGTCCAGAATCATAGAAATAAGCCAGAACAGGGCCAGAATCATAGAAATAAGCCAGAACAGGGCCAGAATCATAGAAATAAGCCAGACCAGGGCCAGAATCATAGAAATAGGTCAGACCAGGGCCAGAATCATAGAAATAGGTCAGACCATGGGCAGAATCATAGAATGATAGAAATAGATCAGACCATTGGCAGAATCCTAGAAATAGGTCCGACCAGGGCCAAAAGCATAAAAATAGGTCAGACCAGGGTCAAAATCAAAGAGTTCTCAAATGAGGAGTCCCTAATCATAATCATAATCATCGTAATCATCATAATCCTCATCATCATCATCATCTTGATTTCTTTTGATGGCAGGAAGAGCTGCTTCAGTTAAACCCATACCTGCCAACCTCCATGTCAGACACCTGTCTCAAGGACTCAGACCTCCTGCCCAGAGAACTTCTCCTGCCTGCGTGAGGAGGAGCACCTGTCTGCAACGCCTCCACCCCCTCCTCCCCCCTCCTGACTACTTCCGCGTTCTGAAAATTGGAGCAGAGGTCAATCTAGGCGACCTTTCTTTCTCCTTCCGTACAAAGAAACGAGGTCATGGCGGATGGACTGCATTCTTCCACAACGAATCACTGGACGGACGTTCCCACTTGAACAGACAGACACTCCACAGGCATTGGGGATAAAATGCCTTCCTCTTTGATGGATAGGACTGACTGTTCATCCTCTGCAGCATGTCTTCTGATAAAATCCCATCTCCATGTCAGAGGCAATGCTCATCCTCTGCAGCATCTCCTCTGGTCTGGGGGGGGTAGTCTGGGGGGGAACTGTTACCGGTATGCGTTGTATCTACCGGTATGTATCAATGTAAGTACATGATAAGTAAGTATGTATGGTATGTATTTGCACCACATTCCCAGCATTGCATTACCCTGCCATGGTACTGTCTGTCTGTCTATCTGTCTGTCTGTCTATCTGTCAGTCTGCCTGCCTGCATGCCTGCACGTACAGTATGTATCCATATGTGTGCATCTATACGTGTGTACGTATTTATGTATGTATGCATGTATGTATGAATGAATGATGAATACCATGTACGTTGCACAACTTAAAACTCATCCGTTGCTTATCTACCATATTATGCTGTCTCATTCTGTCTGAGTGGACTAATCTTCTGAATATTGACCTGTACATAGTTTGACTGTTGTGGGCCATTGTCAGATGCCTTGTGTATTAGATGCCGGTGCTATATACAATACAATACAACTGATCTTTGATATCGCCCTTCTTACTAAGGTTGCCCCAAGCTCAGAAGTGCCGCGTGCCTCGGCGGTGCAGAACCAATTATATTGCAGAGCAATTGCGCGCAAAGGACTTGCTCAAGGTCCCTACGCGGCAGCTTGAGGTGGATTCGAACCGGCAACGCTCTGGCTGCAAGGCACCGAACATACCCCTACACCACCGCGCCCCACAATATATAAATTATTGATTACTACTAATACTACAATGGCGCTATAGAATCCACCGCTTAGACTATCCTAGAATATGATGGTGTTCATTGGTTAAGTCTGGGGGGTGGGTGGGGTGTGGTGAACTTACTGAAGACGACGAGTTCGATGGCTCTCTGTTGCCAGGTGCCAGCGATCTTGCTTCGACAGGTGTACTTCCCAGCGTCCGTTTCTTGGATGCCAGTGACGTAGAGCTTCTTCAGGTCTTCCTCTGTCTCCACGTAGACCCTACAGTGCACCAACATCAACAACCATTGTTCCTCTATACAACTGTACAGTGTACATACAACTATCTACGGATAACTGCTCGCGGGGTGGGTCCTCCCTGCCAGCATTTGCAGGGGCATTAGTATGGACAGATTGTTATTGTAATTACAACATTGTATATAGCATCGTCAGTAGCAAGCTACTTCTAGGATGCTGTACAATGTAAACTGTCTGTGCAAATGCCAAGAGTACAACATAGCAAGTACAGTGTTAGCAGTTTTCACACATTTGGCTTTTGGATTCCTGAATAGGTGCAGGAAGACTGTTCCAGGTACGCTGGCAAGCAACCCGAAAGGCTCCACATACGATCTAAACGGGTCCCATACGGGAATATGGGTACTATATGGATTCCATGTGGGCATACAGACAAGACTTTCCTCTTGTATAGTGGTTACTAGTGGTGGTGGTGATGATGATGATGATGACGACGAAGATGATAATGTATCTATATCTGACTTTTGCGTAGCACCACGTTTTAAGGAGCTGATACTTAAACATCACCAAATTCTAACATAAATAGCCAACAAATTCAGACGTCAAATGACAGATAAATTCAAACACTGAAAAGCCAACTACTTTGAACATTGAAAGGTCAACGAATTCTGACATGACGTCTACAAAGTCTCTGGATCCCCTACGACATTGATCCAGCCACAACATGTGTTTCACATGTCACTAATTGTCTGCACGTTGACAGGTACTGCGCGTATCATTAAGAAATGCCTGTGGTTTCAGCAGCGCCAAGCCACTGATTACTTGCCAAGTCAAACTGGGGAAAAAAATGACTGATTCCAATTTGGCTGGAACTAAAAAAAAGCCATAAACACCGCCAGAGGTCACTGAGCAGGACAACCAGTCGTACAATGCACTCCATTAGAAATTCAGCTCTGAAGTTGACAGACACTTCAGTGAAGCCAGACCACTCACATAATCTTATAACTAATCTTATAACTACCCGTTATAAGGCTAATTATTTTAAGAAGAATTCTGATTATAAACAAGTAGAACAACACGGCTCTGTTTAGTTCAACCAGAGAAAGTAACTGCATCAAAGCACAGTGTCCTTGTAAGGACCCTTGCTATTGCTCTCGAAGACATCAGCATAATGAGTTTCTGGTATAATGTCTAGAAACAACTTAGAATTCTATATTGCCAGAATGCTCTTGGTCAATAGCACTGTCTGTGACCTGTCTCTAGTTATAGCAAGTTTGCAAAATCAATTAACACATCTAGAAACTCTTTAAACTAATATATGGAAGAGTATAAACTTTGATATGTATGTACATATGTACCTAACTATGTAAGTACCCAGAAATGTACTCATTCAACCAACTACTAACTGAAGCCTTCTTAGATCGGTTAAACAAGCACACAAGGTTCTTGAAGTCTAAATTCTACATGTCCAGATACAACCATACATCCATCCATACATACATCCATACATACATTAATACATACAAACACACATACATACACTCATACATAAATACACATACATCCATACATGCATGCATATACTACCATCACCACTAGTGCATGATTTACACTGATCAACATCCTGTACAAACTTCCTACTTATAATTTATTTATTATTCAACTTAACCACCTTCCTGTTTAGCAAAAGCTGCCAATAAATAATAAATCGTGACTTTCGCTTAACCTTCCCGATGACAGAAACCTCCATAACCGACACTCTCGTCTACCATAGTCTCCTATGTATACACAGCTCAAAAGGCAACTTGAAAGGGTCATGCAGAGAGCAGAAATGCTGAACCCAAACCACTGGATATCCACCCTCACCAACCGAAAATGCCTTACACCACAGACTATGCATGAATAATAACATACATGAGAACCAGACTCTTACTTCTACACAGTTGCCCACAGTGAACAAGTAAGTAACACATAAAAGCAAAGGTAAGCAGAATGGCTCTTTCATCACTACAAGAAGTATTAACTACGAAGCCACTTAAATACACACAGCTGAAATAAACAACTGAAATTAACAACTGAAATAACAGCTGAAATTAACAACTTAAATAAACAGCTGAAACAAACAGCTTAAATAAACAGCTTAAATAAACAGCTGAAATAAACAGCTTAAATAAACAGCTGAAATATACAACTGAAATGAACAACTGAAATGAACAGCACCATCACATCAGGACATAGCACAAGAGAAAAGCTGAAGCATTTTAGACAAGAACATTTTAGTCGAAACTAATCTAATGATTTATATAGCTCTGTTATCATAACATCCAAGACGTGGTTGCTTGAAGTGAAATCGCAGTCAAGACTCATGAACAGTTAACTGAGCACCACTTCAAGGAAGATCCTCTGAGGCGCTTCCAACCAAACAACACAAGGCCATTTGGTCGAAGAAGGAAACAATATCTCTCAAGAAACAAGGAAACAATATCCTTGGCCTTCTCACAGTTGACGCTCATTTTGCTAGCATGCTCAGACTGTTTTGTGCCCACAAATATTCACAGACTTACCGCCAGATAAATTCTGTCTACTAACCATCAAGTACAGTGGTCAATTCGGTTAGTACACTCGAACTGTAATTGAAAGACTGTGGGTTCATTCCTGCCGAGGGCATTCCATGTCTGAACCTTGGGCAAGTTGTTTGCGCCTAGATGCCTGACTGGATCTTGTGGTTTCACTTAGAAGTGGCCATGTTTAGCTCCATGGCCTGCACTTCTTCATACCCATTTTTCTTGGTCTGGTTCTCTGCCTCTTTAGGCATGTTCAAATGTCCTACGTCGTCACTCCTCTCGCTGTTGAATCTCTTCTTTGAGCTTTCCCTATCCATCTGTCATCATCCAATCCAACATCATCATACCCATAGCACATCACAGAACAGGCTCTCCCCTTCTCAGCATTAGTGCAAGAGACTGATCTTCTTCTGAAGTAATTCCTCGCTCAAATGTCAAGGTTAACCAAACGAACACTTCAAACCCATGGCTGCTTTCTGGGTTAACTCAATAGACTGCTCTTTCATTCATTCATTCAAAGCATTTGTATAGCACTCCTTCTTCAAAAAACTACTCAGGAGCACTCCCGGCCCAGCCACTTCTTTTGCTTCTTCTTCGGCTGTAGGTCAGACCGTTCATAGTTTATTACCAGACAAACTAGGTCACCGCGCATCCTCGGAACACCAGTGTCTACCGACACCAGACTGATTTAAGGAGCACATCGACTAATGCAGAGGAGGAAGCAGCAGTCACAACAACAGATAGCTAGACGGCAGGTGATGCTGACAGCACATGCAGACTCAGATCGATGATGATCAACTGAAAAACTTACCGGCTGCGAATGACGTCATAAAAGTAAACACAAAAGTCATCGTCATTAGCATAATCAGTTGCACAAAACACTTCATTATAGCACCTTCAAGCGTACAGTATTTAACCAGGTGCTCACATCAAAGCGAGCTAGCCTAGTGGTTATGTGCTGGACTGTCAAATGAGTTCAAATCCTGACGAAAGCAGAAAGTTGTTTGAGATTTCAATACCACTAGCGCCCTCTGACGAACTCCGTTATAAAATGAGAACACTGACCATACACTGTCAATGGGAAAGAAGACGACTGACCATCAGTCATAATCATTATTATTGTTCGTATTAGTATTAGTATTCCATTATAACTAGAAACTTAAGTACTAATTAAGTAACAAACATAATTATGTGTGAGTATTAATCAAGAAAGAGAAGTCAAGGTTAGTATAAGCTATTGGCTTTTCTTGGCTCCTGTTACACAGTATTTTGCAAAGTTCGACCGTACGTTACAGCAGAAAATAGCGTACGCGTACGGTACGTAATTTACTAAAAATAATAGCGTACGCGTACGGTACGTTCGTATTCCGTACGTATGAGCAGCCTTTAATATTAGTTGCTTCTCGTGACGTCACATTTTGTCTCCTCATTTTCTCGTCGTTTTTTCTCGTCGTTATTACGTCACTTTACAGTTCTTATTTGTAGTTCCGTTTCAGCGAAGAGGTAAATTATTATTTTGTTTTTATTTTGTATAATTTTCCATTCTTTAATTTGTAATTTTGTTATTCCTTGTTAATTCTATAATAAAAAAATATAAAAATTAGCGTACGCTATTTATTAATTTAGCCAAAAAATAGCGTACGCGTACGGTACGCATTTCAGCAGAAAAAATAGCGTACGTTCCGTACGTACGGTCGAACTTTGGTATTTTGCTGATTCATGACTGTAATTATAATACTTGTTTTTGTGCATTAATAAACAAATTCATCCATTCATTCACAATCAGTCCAAATTAAAATACACAAAAACCACGAAACATTTATATAGCACTTTGATCCATTCTTAAACGACCCTACATAAAAAGACTTATATAGCGCCCACATTAGATTCTTATACGGCACAATGCATGGTTACAAAGACACATGACTACACACATACAAGAACCTACACAGGTCACAAAGTACTAGAAGCTGCAAGACAAAACACACTTCTAAGACAAAGGAGATATTTAGTGTTAAGAAGCCACGGGATTTGAACTGCAGGCACAAAACTGAAAGCTCGCCATACATGTCAAAAGGCACAGACATCGTTTTAAATATAGGACCTCGTGTGCGTGCGTGTGTGTCTGTGTGATTCGTGCTTTGCAGAGCCATCGCTGTTCGTGTTGGTTTTACATGAAATTATTCATAAGAGCAAATATTTCGTTTTCTCTTTCCTCCTGACCCTCCCACACCTTTCCGTTCTGCCTTTTATGCTATCATCATCACCACCACCACCACCATCACTCCTCATCCATCATCTTCCTCATAGAATGAGAATTCGTGACTTGAGGCTTTAATATTCGTAAAATTCGGGCATTTTTAATATTAGTATTGTATTAATTTATCGCCCAAAGAGGCGAGTGGGAGGGTGACAGTAATTTATACATGTGCGCGGTTCAACTGCATCGCCGGCGATGCGGCGAAAATTCTAACAAAATAGATACTTGTATTTTCTATAGTTTTCGTTCAAGATTTCAATATCGTTCTCGTTTTTATTTAATTCTGCATCAATATCAGTTTAGTCTTAGTTTCATTTCTATTCATCAAATCAGGTCAGTTCTAGTTTTAGTTTTGAAGTCAGTGACTCAGTAACCACTGTTGTACAAAAGCTGATGGCGGAACTCGGAGTTCTGCCATCAGCTTTTGTACAATTCTGCATCAATTTGTTTTCCTTTTTATTTACAATTTCTTTCCAGTTCTCATTTTCAATTTCGTGAATGATTGCCTACACTTGTTTGTTCTCGTTTTAGTTTCATTAACAAAAATAACACTGGCTATCATGATTGTTGACATCATCACTATCACTGCCGGCCAGCTCTATCCTCCTCTTCATCACTTTGTACTTACACATAACCACAACCTAATGACCAAGTCTAACAGTTCATTGGTTAACACATGGGACAATCAGCACAAAGGTCAGAGGTTCAAATCTCCACCAGTCGTTTCAAGATGTCTTTCCTCTTAGCCCTCATATGCCAAGGCTGAGAAATTGAAGTTGCTAACACTTCATTCTCATGTCTGCCTCTTGGGGTTAGCTCAATGGAGTGCACTTGTCATTTGGTACACAGATGATTAAAGACTTTATATCTCAACAGTTTTTGTTCTGAGAAGCTCGAAGTGCAGGCAGCGTCTTACTCCGGTTTCGTCTGAAACCCCATCAGGGTTGTTTGGACTTCCAGCTACTGGATAATCTTATAGGTATTCGATTTCACCCTTGCTAATTCATTCTAATTAGCCCCCTTAACCGTCTGTAGGGATTGTCCAACCTGTTCGTTTAACTGGTGCCAACTGAACCAGCTGGTGATGCCGAAGTTCAGCATCTCTCCTCTCATGCTTAAACCGCCAATCTCTTCTGGCGTTAGGCCACAACTCATCAGCTCATTAGCAGAGAGCAAAGAGCGACAGCACAGAGCGAGATAGAGAGACAGAGACACAGAGAGATTGAGAGAAATTGAGAAAGGTAGAAACAGACAGACTCAGAGGCATAAGTTAGAATGAGATTGACTGAGTTGAGACAGACACAGACAGAAAGAGACACACAGACACATACAGAAAAAGGCAGACGGTGGGAAGGACAGAAACCGCCAGTGAGGTACAGGCACATAGAGTGGGGCACGGTGGCCGATTGGTTAGAGCGTTCGGCCTGTAACGCGGAGAGTACGGGTTCGAGCCTCACCAACTGTGTAGGGACCTTGAGAAAGTCCTTCACGCACAATTGCTCTGCAATATAATTGTATCTTCGACATCGCAGTGTGCGTGAACTTCTGAACTTTGGAAGAAGGGCAATATCAAAGTACAGTTGTATTCCATTGTATTATATAGAGAGACAGAACAAGTGAGAAGGACGAAGAGAAAAAGACAGAGGCAGAAACGAGCAACAGGAAGCGCAGTACACATTCAGACATTGGCCACATTATAATCTTCTATTGGGCAGACACTCTTTGTACAGGGACCCTTTGGTGCCAGATATTAATTTTTATTGGGTAATACTCACGTGAAAGTTCTGTTATCCAAGAAACCGTTCCAATTCTCAGGAAGCTTTGAACTTTTGACGGTGTACCCCCCACCCCCACCTTGAGAATGACAGATGGCAATACAATTGCCAGACCACCTTCTCCCCTCAAACACAAGCCTGCAGGATATTTCTACAAACCAGACACCACCCACAACCTCTGTTGGTGGCTTCAGGTACTTTGGAAGTTGGGAGTCTAGAGGATAGTTCGAATCCTGAGGGATTGTGATTTCTGGTAATCTAGTTTCAGATGTTAATTAGGTAATCATTGGGACTGAGATGGCTGAGTCAAGATAAGTGAACTCATCCACTCATCTCACCATCATGCACTTGAGTCGGAGAAGAAACCAGAGGCAGGCTGCATGGTGGTCCTCTTATCCGTCTGTCTGTCTCTTTATACCTCATTCAGTTTGTGTGGCTGTCTCAATGTGTGTTCGTCTGTGCCTCTCTGTTAAGTCTGTCAGTCAGTCTATCTGCATCTTTTTATCCCTTTGTGTCTATCTGTGTATCTGTCTCCGAGTCTACCTGACTGTCTTTCTGTCTTTATATGCCTGCATGTCGACACCTGTCAGTGCGTGTGTCTCTATTTGTCTGTGTGTCAATACGTCTGCCTGTCTGTCTGTCCGTTCGTCCGTCCTTCTGGCTGTCTGTCGGTCTGTCTGTCTGTCCGTCAGTCCTTCTGTCTATCTGTCCGTCTGCCTTGGCTATAGTGATAATCTTTCGTCGAGCAGAGCCGTGTGAATTCATCGAACTCACACAGTAACCATAATCGCCGGATGCATTGGAAGCAAAGGCCATATTTCTCCGATTCCTTTATCACTGCTTCCAGAACCACCGGTGTTTAGTGGCAAGTCCTCAGACTTAAGGATAATAATCGCTTGTTTAATACGCCGAAGTCCTTTGGTCTTGTGAGATTAAAAACCAGCTCCTGATAACTCTCGTTTTATCGCTTCTTTATTGGAGGTCTGCGTGCAGTTGGTGGATGGGGTGGATTAGGGTTCTGTGCCCCAGTATGCATAATATCCAATTATAGGGCACTTGAGGGTAGCAGGTTCTTTTCTAGATAACCCCTTTCATTTATCAAAGAGCAGGACTTGAAACAAGTGGATTTATGACACACTTGGCAGAACTGATGACCGGCCAACAAGCATCTGAAGAAAAGTAGATGAGGACCTCTAAAGACCGCCCAATCTGATTCCAATCTGACAATGAATCTGAGCATCTGGCAATTCTGTCTTGAAGAGGAGGCGCTACATAAAATTAGTAATTACTTTACAGTTATATCAAAATTAGTCCTAACAGGGCGTGTGGTGTAGGGGTATGTTCGGTGCCTTGCAGCCGGAGGGTTGCAGGTTCGAATCCACCTCAAGCTGCCGCGTAGGGACCCTGGGCAAGTCCTTCACTCGCAGTTGCTCATGCGCTTCGGCGTGAAACTCTGATTCAGTGTCCGCGCTGTAGTCGGGAGCGCCTCTGAGTAGAAATCTTGAAGGGGCGCTATATAAATATATGAAATGAATGAATGAATGAATGAATAGGTATAGTGCAGTCCTTGAATATTATATGCAACATTTTGGCTCATATGCCCTGCATTTAGTTATATTACCTTACACTTTATAGATCTTCATACATGTGAAAATAAAATAATAACAGTAAAATAATCGTAACAATAATAATTACGGTAATAATAGTAGTAATAGAAGCCAGGTTGAAATACAACAAAACATTCACAAAAAACAGAGAGCAGTCCATTCCGATTGCATGGGAGGCTGCCATGGGTAAGAAGTGCAAGCAACTTCATTTTCTTAGCCTCGGCCTATGAAAGAGGGGATAGGTTCCTCCCTTGCGGTCCAATCTTTCTGTGTACGGTCAGTGAATTCATAGCTGAGTTAGTTAGGGGCGTATACGTGGGGCCAGTATCTCAAAACAAATGTCTGCCCTGGGGGATTAAAACCTCTGACCATATAGACTCTTGTATACATAAATGTATATGCAGAGGTTTATAATTTTCATTGTCATGGCTGCCACTGAATGAAATGAATGAGACGACCCCTGTATAATACATCAATGTATATACAGAGAGTCTACGGCTCTATGCTTTGATCTCTCAGAGATGGTTAGCACTGTAAACGCTATATGCTCTCACAGCACATCCTAGATCATTTTACAGCCCGCTCTTAACTACATCACACTAATTTTCACCATGCTTCTAGCAATCAGTTACAATAACAACATTAGTCCCAACGAGATTTGACAGGCTGCAGTAAAATTATTCAGTACACATAATATAGGGGAGAATGGTGTGAGATGGCCTACCTGCCCGTTCGCGTTGTAACCTCCCTGTTGATGGGGTCAATCCAGTGTAGACCGATACTATTGGATGTCGACTCTCCACTGGTCTGTGAGACGGAACAGCTGATGACCATGGAACTACCCAAGGCCTTTGAAAAGACATCACCTATGGGCTTCAGCACCAACTCTTGACCTGTTTACATACAAACAAAACAACATGTCCATCATATAGTCACACATGCAGTTGTAATCAAAATTTATATAGCGCCTCACCAGGAGAGCCTCCTAACAGACACTCCCAACCCAACAACATAAAAGCTATCAACAAAATGGTTTTCAAGTGCTTACAGCAACGTTCCAGAAAACGACCATGGATCTATTCCAGAGGTGTCAACACTTTTTTAATGGTGGGCCATTGGCAATATTTTCCAGCAAGTTGCATGCCTGAGCAAAATGGGGTAGAAGTCTGGGAGGGGGGGCCGTCAGTGGCGTAAATCATGGGGGACAGAGGGGGACTGTCCCCCCCAAAGTTTTGACTTAAGCCCTTCTGTTCCCCAAAATCCGGCCCTCGTAGAATCTGTCCCCCCAAAGTTATGTATAGATTTTCGCCTTTGGGGCCCGTCCCCCAAAAATGTTTGCAAAACAATATAAATTGATGGTTATGGTTATATCTTAAATGGTGACTTTCTTTAGCATACAAACAGTCAAATTAGGCACATAACATCTTAAGTTTGATCTTCATTATCATCATCAGTCACGAACATCACAGCAGTCTTTATGCAACACTCAGCGGGTCAAAAACATAGTTGACGGGCCGGCTTTTTGACACGTCTCGTCCATTCCAACAAGCTGGAGCAACCACAGGGATTTCTGTCAAGTCAATCTTCCTTTAAGTATATGTACTGATTCAATTGGTCCAGCTCAACACACACTTTCTGGCTACCTGAAGTTTAGATCAGTTCGAAAGCCATGCAAGCAGCGCTTTATGGAGGGGCTATATAAATTTTTACAATACGTTAATGGCCTCTCAAAAATATCATAATAATCAGACCCTGTTCTCCCAGGACTCTCTGCTCAAGCATCATATTCTCATAATGAACTTCCTGTTCTGAAGTATTCTGCGGCATTTGGCTGGCAGAGGGTAACTATGTAAATACACAATTCAATTATAAGGTTACATTTGTAACTGCTGTCAAGCATGTCTTTCGAAGTTCTCTCGCGGATCCTTTTGGAACAGCCTGATACCGATCTGTGTCGATATAGGACTGGTTTTGTTTGGATCGACCGGGAACTATAGCTCCACTTTTTCTGCTTCTATAAATGACTCAATTTCGTCTCCTATCGATCATCTCATGACTTCTGCGCATTATAAGGACTGCTGCAGATTTTTTTGCTGTTGGCCTACTTGTTTTCATCAGCTGCAGACAGGGTTCTTCTGTATCTTAGAGATGGTATGGTCTCTGATAGGTGGGTAAGAGGTAGGTAAGTCTATAGTACAGCGTTTCCCAAACTGTGGGTCGCGACCCACTGGTGGGTCGCGAGCTGATTTTTGGTGGGTCGCGAAAAGTTTTTGAAATGTGATTTTTAAATACATAGAAATCGTTAAAATAGGAAAGTAAAAAAACGAGAAAAATTTGAAAATGGTACAAGAATTAAGGCACATAATATACGCATAGGCCTATATGGGATTCTGGATTCGATAGGCAATCGGCCGCAGCTCATTGTTGCCATCTAACGACATAGCGCGCATCTAACTCGAGAAATGCAAATGTAAATGTTCGCTTTTTCTGTAACGAGCGTTATGACTTCGACCCTGCTCATTTTGCAATGAATTGATCGGGTGAGATCCTTCCCCACCGCTCGCCCGTTTCAAAGGACGCCACGCCATTTAGGGTCCCCGTGCAAGGACCGTGCTAGCCCGAGATTTAAATCTCTGAAATAAGCCTGCATCGGGCAGCGAACCTCCATCTACAGAGGCGCATGAGACGCACGGTATGGTTGTTAGATTGCAACACATTTCCATTGCTAGAGGTTTTTAAAACTTCTCATAACCATATTAAGGAACGTTCAAATTCCTTCGGATACAACAGTGTGTGCGTTAACATCAAAACGACATCTCACCATCAGCGTTACTCTCATTTTTTTAAATTTTCTCCTCTAAGTTTATAGGCCTTTAGTGGCCTACTCTCAGCATTATCGAAAACTGGTTGACAAAGAAACCAACGACAATCCAAAAGAAACCAACGACAATCAGTGAAGACGAACCTTAAACAACGAATTCAAAGAAATCAAAACAAAGAAAAGTTATGAGAAATATCACTCCGACTACTAAAAATCGGATTTTCGTGGAATGGAGATGAAGAAGATTCCCGGCCACAGTGCGTTCTTTGCTGTTAAGTAGGCCTACTTGCAAACGAGAGCTTTTGCCCGAACAAATTTCGACGGCATATTGAGACGAAGCATCTCGATTTGAAATTAAATTGGAAACACTTCTAACCAGCCTCTCCAATTTTGGAATCAAAACTAAATTTAGAAAAAAACTGCAACTGTCGAACTCCTTACGCTTGAAAATAACTCGCATTGACGTGGACGTCAATACCGTCATCAACAGTAAGCGGCAACACACGCACCCAACACACACGCCTCACTATGAGAAATAGATCGAGTTTTTTTGTAAAATTATGTTCATTAATAAATAAAGATATCGTTTTTTCTTTAAAAACTTTTTTCCAGTAAAGCTATGTGGGTCGCGATAGATTGTCGTTCTAAAAATTGGGTCGCGATGCAAAAAAGTTTGGGAACCACTGCTATAGTAGATAGGTCTATGGTAGGTAAAACTACAACTTACGGACTGATCTTCTGGATACTGACCTGATTACAGCTTGGTTTTGGAGTGCCATCGGTTGATGCTATGTGCATTAGACACCAGCGCAACAGAAGTTACTAATTACATTACATTACACACACTCTTTAGCATTAGAACTACCCTAAGCCCTACACTGAACCAGGCAGTAACAGACTAAATCATTTCTGGATAACCTCAACCATTTAGCCACACAACAAACGCTTTAGCCATAGAATAAACCCTTTAGCCATTAATTACATTGTTCTCTAATAGAATAAACTGTTTAACCATATACTACACCCCTTAGCCATAGAATAAACCCTCTAGCCATCAGCTACAAAGTACTCTGGTAGAAAAAAAACTGTGCAGTCATATCTTTCAAACCCTGCAGCCATGAACTAAATTACTTAGCTATAAACTATACTATTTACTAATTGAATAAAGCGTTTAGCTAAACCGTTCAGTCATACACTGAACCGCCTAACGATAAATCCCATCCCTTAGTCCTATACACCGCCTTACACAGCCACCTATATCGTCAACAGGGGCACAAAAACTTGTTTACAATTCAAAACACATCAATAATATTATGCAGAACAACACAGGTCTCCGGGCACACAGGACTCTAAACCGTCTGAATGCTAATAGGCAATGCAACGCTACCTCATTGTAAACACATTGAACTGAACACACAACTCAACAAAAACGAACTTTATATTTGGCTTGAGAAGTTTCCCAAACAGACTCCCTCCTTTTTCTTTTCATTGTGAACTGCGATGGGAGGTCCAAACAGCCTGCCTAAAAGCAGTCTTCAAGCGGTCTGAGCCAACCTTATAATTGCCCGGCCTTCTCACACCTTTTAATATCAGCCAGGTATCGCCCGTTGCAACTCTGCAACTCTACTGTGGCCAAAGAAAAGAAGAACAGCCACTTGAGCTAATCATGAGAGGTAGAATGATTACAGCAGAAATGAGTTGGCTGCCGAAGATCGCATGGATTTCTAGACTGCAGAAAATAAGAAACGATAACATGAGACAAGCATTAGGTATCCAAACAATTCTGCTAGACAAAGTCGTTCAACGAATACTCCAATGGTTTGGACATGTAGACTAGCAGCCAGTTCATCAAATCCCAAACAAGGTACTACATGCACGATTCAAAGGAAAATAAAACAAAGGCAGACCAAGATAGACAATATAAATGAGGAAATAACATCACTTGGACTGCAACCAAGGGCAGCAATGGACTTGACAACTGGCCGCTGACAATGGAGATAATTTATTCGTACCCATTGCCGCCAAATGGCTGGCGTCAGGAACGGATGACGATGCTGAAAGGTCGAAAAAACATACAGCCCATAGGACTTGGGGAGGAACTCATTTCCTTCCCTTCACCCCTTGAGCCGGCAATGGACGAATCCCAAGGCCCTGGATACTGGACGAGTCCATCGCAGGACTTGCTGTTTACTTCCCAGTTTGAACTGATAACAAATAATACTGCTTGGTGACAGAGGCACGATGCACGCAAACAACTTGCCCAGGGTCTTTACACGGAGTAGAACCCACGACCGCATGCAAATCGACCAACAAGAGAGTTAACGATTGACCACCGAGTCGCACCATCATGTGTTAACAACTTCATTTTTTCTTAGCCCCGGCACATAGAGGCGACAGGCGACTTTTCTACCTCGCCACCTGATCTTTCCACCCACAAAGTGGGTCAGTCTACCCATTTTATCACAAGTTCGATAGGGGCAACGGCGTAATTGAAGCCGAAATCTTGCAACCCTGGCAGTGCTTTCCCCTCCCACCTATGCGCAGTGGCATCACTAGGGGGTACGAGTGGTGCGGGCCGCACCGCGTGACACCTTCAAGTGTGTGACACCAACATGACAAAATGACTGTCGGACAAAATTTTGTGCAGAGTTTCATCAGAAATTGATTATTTCTTAATTAACAATAATATATTACAACAAAAACATTTTTCGCAATCCCAGCCTACATGTACTGTATCAATTTACCTTAAGCTGAAACTATGCTAATTTGCTTTTTTTAACCTTCTTAAGATTCTTTATGGTCTGGTAAGGGAGGAGGTCCATGGGGCAACACCATGAGTTACCGCTCGGGGTGACGCCCTACCTAGGGGTTGACAGTTTGGTATGTAACCCAAAGACTATTGCGCAACCCAGAATAGCCACTTAATGTAATACAATCTAAAGACTTCTATAGCGCCATTACAGTAATACACACGACATTGCCTTTAGTGAAACTGTAGCAGATGGTCTTAACAGAGGTTCGAAAAAATTAGGTGAACCGTTTTCATAATTTTTGAACTCTTCTTCTACGTGTGTATCGCTTTTAAGTGCTGCGTTCAAGCAACACAACATTGAATTACAACAGTCTGGAAAGCAATGGTTATGCTTTAATAGCAGACAATTTCTGTCTGCACATTCTGGTCACATAATGTCTGCTGTTTTGGAGAAATCAGTTTAAAACACTAGCCACACAAATGTCTGCGGTTGTTAGACATAACTTTAGAAAATGTCTTGGCAGGTATAATAATGCGCTAACCGGTTCGTACAAGCGCGACTATCAACTTCAGCTGGATTGAATGGCGGAATTCAACGCGACTTACGATGCAGAACAGGAACGCATGCCGTCAGCCCAGACCCTGGGATCTTATATATAAACTTGTAAACTGATATGACACAGTGGCTGAGCGATTCGATGCTTGCCTTCTATGCAGGTTCGAACCTACTACTAACAAACTCGCCCACATTCAAACCAAACATACACACACACACATTTGATTCACAGAATAAACATACTAACTCACACACATACATTCACACCAAACACATGACATACACAGTTACACATACACATACACACTCCAACACTCACACACACGTACATTCACATCAAACACACTACATATACACACACTCACTCACAAAACACACACTCTAACTCTCACAAAATACATACCCGGTAACACATACACTCACATCAAACACACGAAATATACACATACTTGCAAAACACACTCAATCTAAATGACACACACACACAAAACATACACTTACACATTTTTTTAAAAGGCAAATATTTTAATTCCTTGTCCGATGCACCTGACAATGAATTTGCAACCTGAAAGCACTTTTTGCTTTCATTAGCCTTTTAAATACCCAAAAATATTATGTAAATATCCGGTACACATGCACTCTAGATGAAAGTAATCGGTACAGTCTTTACAGCAGTCTCTGGTAGCAGCAGGCACAGTGGCTTACAGTGGTAAAGTTAAAGGTAGAGGTAAGGAAATACTGTATTACATACATGCCTCTGGCGACATGAGCCATAAGAGGCTCCGAGGTTCTGCAGAGCTGGAAGGATATTTTGATTGAAGCACAAATATAACAACAGCAATCCACCAATCTTACCTTACAGGTTACAGAACTTACACTGTCTGTATGATTGCCTGTCTGTCTACTTGTCTGTCTGTCTACTTGTCGCATGGATTGCCTGTCTGTCTGTCTCAGAGTGAAAGAGGTGACAGGATATAAAAGTACATCATTTACCTGGAGATCACTACAGTCTGCACCGATTGAACCTGGGGTTGAAGAATCGGGAGGGTATATGTGGCACTCTGTGCAGGTGACTGGCTGACATAGGAAGGGTCATAAAAACTACCCTCCTGCTCTCATTTGTACATCTATCTTCTGTTAACAGGTCCTTTACAAGTCTCTCTGCTTGTCTGTCCTTGTTTACCTAACTGTATCTCTGTCTCTCTGTCCATCTGCACTCCTCTTCTGTCCATGGCTAGTTGGCTACCCTTAATGTCCCTCTTTTTTATCTCTCTATGCTTGTCTCCATGCTGCAATCAGCCATGCAAGCCTCTCTTTCCGTCTTCAACTCTACATGTCTGTCTCTCTGCCTGTGTCTGTCTGTCTCTCTGCCTGTCTCTCTGCCTGTGTCTCTACCTGTGTCTGTCTCTTTGCCTGTGTCTGTCTGTCTCTCTACCTGTGTCTGTCTGCCTGAGTGTGATGTGTTTCAATCCGTCGGACTGTCTCTCTGCTGATTTGTCTATACATACATTTGTCTCCTAATAAGTTATCTATGCATGTACATGTCTGCCTGTTTGCATGTCTGCCTGTTTGCATGTCTGTCTGTCTTCTGACTTACAGACAATGACAGACCCAGATAAAAGCCACACTTAATGTCGCTCTAATAGCAGAAGTTGAGATAAACGCAGCCTACCTATTGACCTTGACCTCTCTAGAAGGTCTCTCTGTATGTCTGTCTCTGTCTCTTTCATTCATTCATTTCATCTACTCATCCTGAGTTTACCACAAAGCACACGGTTTTACCATCAGATAATCGACCATCAGCCGATCAACCGCCTGACTAGGGATGAGTCACTAACCACAGCACAAAGACCCTCCCTCCCGGCGTTATGTATTGGGGGAATTAGTCGAATAATTAGCCTCATCAACAGCTGAGCAAGCCAGAGGCCAGGATGCAGCAGACAGCGACCCTTCTAGTCAAGCGGATATGAATGAAGATAGGACACACACACAGACACACACGCACAAATACACACGCATACATACACACACATACACACACACAGTGCATACACACACATACAAACACACACGGCGCGCGCTAGACTAATCTACACTGCCATCAGCGCAATTCATGGAACTACATTGACATAATTGGTGTGAAATTACTGAAATCCGCAACAAGAGCAACACGAGTTCGTTCCACCTGGCTTATGAATGAAGATGGGAGGGGGAAGTCAACCAACAGCAGTTCCTGAATGGATAAATACTCCTCTGACTAACCATAGCATAAGGAACATCCTATAGAACAGATGATGAATGGCAACAAACAGCAAACAGAATCATTTATCACGATGGATGATCGGATCGCATGGTCAAACTACTAACATTTATACATAACATAACATAACATAACATAATAGGGGTTTCAGTGATTTGGAAGATATACGATCTGCGTGTGAACTACTGCAAGTTAAACTTAGATACTTAATAGCCCATAATTCATAGATTCTTCTTCAGGGCTGTGATAGTGTCCAGTGAGAATAATTAGAATTTATGCCTGTGGTCTTGAGTAGTGTTGTTTGGTACTAAAGAAATTCCCTCTGCCATTTTCCAGTGATAACCTTGTAAGCTTTAAGTAGGTCTCTGTTAGTTCTCTTAAGAATTTTCTTTTCTGGATGGATTTTCACCTCTGATTAAGTTGTACAGTGAGAGGCACTTTATAAGTCCTAAATAGAATCGAATAGGTCTCCTCTGCTCTTCCTTGCCTCCAGATGTTAGTCCATACCTTTTCAACCTTTAGCTCATATCTTAGTAAGTTATTTTGGTAGCTCTTCTTTATATTTCCTCCAGTTATAAATTATTTTGGTATAGCTCTTCTTTATATTTCCTCCGGTTATAAATTATTTTCGTATAGCTCTTCTTTATATTTCCTCCGGTTATAAATTATTTTGGTAGCTCTTCTTTATATTTCCTCCAGTTCTATCTTTGTCTCTGCAGACTATTGTTCTCTTGATCATATCCTATGCCAGAGTCATCCATATTTGCTGCTTCAGCATGTTACCTTAAGGGTTTCTACACTTTTATGCATAATTACTCAAAAGTGTCTTTCTTCTACACTCACTTTCAATACCTTACCTGGTCTATAGCTACATGGTTCACTTCAAATGTCTGTTTAAACAATGGCACTATATGAGAGCACCTGTTCCTTTCTGTTGTGCCTCTCCAGGCTGCCTTGATTCACTGTAAGACCTAAACCCTCTCCAACTTCTTCCTTTACATAGTGTAAAAATATAGGATGTAATCAAGCTAAACGTCAACTCTTGCCAGTTTTTTTATAACCTTTTCAGCTCTCAACTTATCCTAGTACACAATATCTGCATGGCAATCCCTTCCCACCACTGCCTGAAAATGCTTGGCTGGGTTCAGAGACGTTTCCTAGTTCTTCCCAAGTAAACATTGAGCCGAAATATTTACTGAATACTTCTGCAGCCTCCAACATAACGACTTCTCCATTACACCTGTGTTTTCCTACCATTATCTGTCTTTTTGCTTGTTTGAGGTCATTAAGGCCAAGTGGCGCATTGGATAACATCTGGCAAAGAGACCGAGAGGTACCGAGTTCGAGCCCCCGTTGGGCGGATATGCTTTGTGTTTGCAGGCTGTCTGTTCTGTTAGTAGTTAAGATTTGTGTCTTGTGAATTGCATAATTGTACACTGTAACCGGTTGCGGTTTGTCAACCCGATTGTTGAATAAACGAAAATATATTTATTTTGTAACAAAATGGTAGAAACTCTTGCTGTCCTCCTTTACATTCCTTGATAACTTCTGCTCAAAACTGTCTGTTCTCTACGTGTTTGCATGAACTGCAGATATTACTTTTAAGCACATACTTGATTCTTACTTTCTCAATTCCTGCAGTATTTTCATGTACCAGCGTTTCATTACATAAATCCTTCCATTCCATGTTTGTTGCCCTTCTCTTGTTTTGAACCTGCGGTGTTATCCAAGGCCTCCTCTTATTGATTTTAGTTCATGTGTGTTTTCTTCAGCATTTCTCCCTCATGACTCACTTAAAATTTTTCCATGTTTCAGTCATATACCTTTTACTCCACCTACCAATTATTTTTTAACTGTTCCCTTGCTAATTCAAAAAGACCAAAGTGTGTTATGTATCTGATAAAAGCATATATAATCTAATCCAGAAAACATCTATAATCTAATCCAGTGTGTGTGTGTGTCTCTGTCTGTCTGTCTGTGTGTGTGTGTGTCTGTGTCTGTCTGTCTGTGTGTGTGTCTGTCTGTGTGTCTGTGTGTGTCTGTGTGTGTCTGTGTCTGTGTCTGTGTGTGCGTGTCTGTGTTTGTGTGTGTGTGTGTGTGTGTGTGTGTGTGTGTGTGTGTGTGTGTGTGTGTGTGTGTGTGTGTGTGTGTGTGTGTGTGTGTGGCGCGCGCATGTGTGTGTAATTCAGAGTTCCAAAGAATCCGTTTCAACTTGGCCTTAATGACCTATTGTGTAATTACTGCTGGCAACAGATCATTGCCAACACTCAAGGGCACCTCTGTTTCCTCATTTAAAAGATTATTGGACAATAATCACTTGACAGGTTCAGAGTTACTTCAGACCAGCCGCAGATGGTGTAATAAACTGCCTTGTTTACCATCTGGAGCCAACTGATGTGTATGTTTCAACTTCACCAGGGCCAACTGAAACTGGAAACCCTTGTTTCTGAAACTTCCTGCAATGGCAGAAGCTCTGATTTGGACTTTAAAACCTTTTTCCCTCTAATATTGCTGTATGGCTGGTTAAAAAACTTCCACATAAACTTCCTCTTTCTAATTGCTGTTTGACTGGTTCACAAGCTTTCAGAAAAGGCAAAATTGGACTTTAAAAGGTTCCCCTTTCTATTATTGTTATATGAAGCTCCAGAACAGGGCAAAACTGTTTATAAACTTTCTGTTTATATACAGACATTTAATATTCATGATACATTGCAAGTAACATTTTGCACAGTTTGAGCACTTGACACTGTATCCGCAAACCAGTTGTTATAATTCTAGTTTCTTCTTTTGTATCTTTTTCTCTCATATTTTCTCTCACTAGTTTTCATTTTCTTTTCGGTAGGCTCAAACTCGTACTTTCCGTGTCACCTACTTACCCATATACCCACCTACCTAGTTAACTACTTACCTATTTAGTTACCTGACCCGGGGCAAATATGTTAGGGCTACACCCAAAAGTGAAGCCCAGGGTCCCACACCGCCTTCCATTAAGCCCCTTACTCCTTAGGACAGGTATACTATGCATAATGCACAAGTTATTAATGGACTATATATTCGGCTGGTTGCACTGAGGGAATGTGTACAGCTGACGGAATGGCAATGCGTAAATATGCTCTGCTCTTTAACCTTTAAACAGCTCATAATGTGCCTACATAGCCCCGAGGGTGGCTTTTATTTAAATAAAGACTATTTAGTACTAGAGTTAACAGCAGGGTAGCTGAATAGTTAACAATACTCCTCCAGTGGGTGTCTCACACACGGTTACTTCAATGAATACAAGCTGAATGGCCACTCAAAAACTAACAGAACCTCACCCATCCTGAACACCACAATAGCACATCCTGCCCTTACAGCACTGATACTGGAAGATTTTGTAGAACTTTGAAGTTCTTTATCATAAACACTGAAGTATTGACAGAAATGGTACTGGAAGCAATACTAATACGAAATCTCGTACTTGAAGCCCTCTTATCAAAGTACTATTTCAGTAATGAAGAATCGGTACTGGAAAATTAGGCAACAAAAGATATACTGCAAGAAACCCGGTCTCATAAATATGCAAATACAGGACCATTTGATACGGAAAATACTGGTACTTGCATCAGCAATTGCAATAATTAGTACTGGAATCATTGGTAATGCAAGCTTTCATGTAGAAGCGGTGGTACTGGAAGAAGTTATACTAAAAGTGCTGGTACTGGAAGTGTTGGTACTAAAAGTGCTGGCACTGAAATTGCAGGTACTGGAAGCGGTGATACTGGAAGTGCTGGTACTGTAGGTCATGGTACTGCAAGAAACACTATGGCAAATGAAGAGTCCGTGTAGATCAAGGCCTACATAGACAAAGAGTATCCATCCATCCATCAGGGCCAAGGCTATAAAACCAGAAGACCAGGTGAGGTACTGAGGAGGGATGATGCACTGGACTAAGTTCCTTTCCAGATGTCTGGAATCTAAGTCTTCCAACAGAACCTCGATAAAAATAACATTCAGCCGGATCAACTCCACGATGTGGCGAAAACTTCCCTCCACCCCTCCACCAACCATTCCCTGGAGGGAGCAGCCTGCCACAAGTTATCAGAGCTCCACCGTTTACCATTTCATAGTCATCTTCATCTCTGGCAGGACTAGACACCTGTGTGTCCTGAACGTCTACTGTCTGGCAACAAATCACTGACTGACCCAACAGAAAGATAATGCAAGCCTATCAAAAGGTGCTACATAAAACAACCAGACACCTAAATACATATACATACAGTGCCCATATAAATATACATGCATAAATATACATACATGCATGGATACAAACGTACATACATACATATTTTATTCACACATACATACTTTCATGCATATATTACATCCGGAGCATCTCTGAAGAGTTTTCATATATTTATTATTATTGTATATACACATATATAAATAAGTATATATATATACATACATACATACATACATACATAAATGAATAAGACAGTATGCACATAGACACCAGAAATGCTCTCACAAAGCTACCATCAGTGATGTTTACATTCAGCCATATGCAAGGCCACACTTACTGTAATGTTCAATACACTGCAAGAAACGACATTTGGCTGCAACCCAGCAACACTAAGGTCCCCAGTTACCCTGAAGAGGTTCGGTTTCCACCAACAGACAAATTGAATTGGCAGATGTCGAGAATACTTTAGCCGTCAATGACAGTCTGACAGGGTGTCATTTAATTTCTCTCTCCGTGTTAAATCGTCCCTAGAATCTTGGAAAAACATTCCACCAGACATTCCACCAGAAATGCCAATACACACACAAATCACCCATAAGAAAAACTGTGAGGGAAGACGATGAAAACAACAGGCACCTTATCCCTCGCCAAGGCGATAAACACTGGAGAAACTCTGGAGGCTTTCAATCAGTACAAAACAGTTGCTAAACTGAAAACATACCAAGCAAAGAGTTTCCTTAATCTAGGAACCGTACTTATGCCTTTAATCAATTACAGAATTAGAACAAATAAAATAGTTTCAGACATACTAAGTAAGTGAGTGAGTGAGTGAGTAAGTAACCTTTATTAGCACAAGACACACAACCACAGTTAACAACAACAATGTATACAGCAGTGAGAAAAATGTAGCACAATATCAGTAGGTTAAAAAACATTCCTCTTGTAAACATCCCCAAAGCACAACAGTTAATATACCAGTAATAGCCCAAAATATAATACTTAATATAATCATTATTAATAGTTTCACACACACACAACCATCCTCTCTGCACAACATTTAACATAATATCAATAATAAAACAAAATATGATAATTATTAATTATTAATTAAAACAGAACTAAACACCAGAAACTCATTACACCACTGTCTTTGGGAACCTATTAAGAACCGCTTTATAATGAGGTCATGTTATAACGTGTTGGTTTTCCTATAGCTGAAAAAACGTTGGGATACATGTCCCATACAGTGTCATTTCAGAATCCGTATTGTCACGAAGCATTTTATATTGAGTCTCCGGTGTAATGACGATTTACAACACACCATGAACAGCCACGTAGAGGCTTAAAATGGCACCATACAAATACTCAGACAGACAGATTTCTGGTTATAGGTGCTATGTCCTCCATTGGCTCCCCCTTCTACAGCGAATTATTTACAAGGTCTCTACTTCGGTAAGGCGCTACCTTTTGGGTTCGGCCCCTGTAAACTTTTAAGGGAGCTTTGCTGTTCCACCCTGGGGGTATGGGGCCGCCGTTCTCTCCGCTCTTCTGCGCAGGCTGAGCTTCTCAACACCTAAACGCGAACATCGAACATCGTGCTTTTTCCATCGCCGGGCCGCGGTCTGGAATAGGTTCCACTGGCTTTGTGTTTGCTGCCTTAGGGTTTTTTCTTATGCATTTTATTGTAATCTCAAGACTGTCTTTTTCAGCCAGGGCTGGGTCGTGAGTGCTCCAGAGTAGTGACCTTAACGGAGCGAGTGCAATGTAAATTTCCGCAATGAATGAATGAATGAATATTCTAGTGGCATTACATTAGAAATTAATCCCAGCATCAGATGAAACGTTTGCGTATTAACTATTAAGATAAGAACAACTTAGTAATAACGTTATCAGAATGGATTAATCAGCTTCCACTGTTGGACAGATAACAGATACCAGGGCGTCGACTGCCCGTACTCTGGTAGTGCCAGTCACAAGCGTGGCTCAAGGAGGAGGGCAACGCAAGACATCATCGCTGACACAGCAGCGTTGTTAAACATCAACTACCCAACCAATCAATGCGGGACCTGCAGCCGCAGTCAACGGCGTGTTTTATCTCATGCATTATCAGCCGATTTTTCATGCAGCAGTCTTTTGTTTTGAGGCCAACAAAAAATATAGGTGTGTTTCCGGTAACAGTGGTTCTAAAAGCTGGGTAGGTAGGTAGGAAAAAAATTTTATTTTGTAAAATATTTTTATGCAATACTGCATCGTTGTATAATAATAAACGAATATATCGTCATCATATTTCGCCTTGCTAAGGCCACTTTTACTCTAATTAACGGTGCCCTTATTTACATACCTCTGGCAAGGAAAGCAGTGTTATCAATGTCGCAAATCTGCACCTCTGGCACGCAAAGGTTAAATTCATGTGTCAATTAAAAAAAATTTGAAAAATTAATTTTTTCAAACAAAATTTTTCACAAAATTTTCCCAGTCGGGCCTAAAAAAGTGACTCGGTCGGGTTACCGGAAACACAACATTATTTTTTTTGGCCTGATGTAATTTTCGTTAGCGATTCATCTTTCCTGTGTTTCGCCAACTGTGTCAGTTTCGATTTCCTCAAACTCCTCCTCTGACTGATAAGCAGGGGATTGGCCGCAGCTGCATATGAGCCATACTTGGGGGTTGCCAGGTCCGTCTGAATCAGAAAATCTGACTAAAGAACTCGGTTATTGTCCAGACTAATTCGTCATTTCGTGTATGATAAGAGTTCTCAGCTAATCTTTCCAGATATTATCGCTTTGTACTGTAGCGTGGTTTTTGCCCCGACATTGAAACCCAACACTATGAGAAACAAACTTTCAACATTGCCAGAAAGCAGGCAAGAGTCTGACGAGAAGGTTTATAGGCATCGACTGTCTGGTGTCAAGGCACACTCATTGTCACCTACCGCCGGACAGTTTTTGTCTGACAACTTCGACATAATTTGGTTGATTGTTGGCAACAATCATCATCACAACCACCACCATCGCAGTGCTATTGTGAAATACTTACAAGGCAGTATCTTGATGCATACATGCACATACATACATATATATATACAAGCACTTGGATATCTAACTGCATCTTCCCATGGCGGCTGACTATTTGCACCTCAGATTCACATTTCGGTGTGACTTTGTGCACGTTTAATTACAAATTTAATTAATAATGACAATAATAATAATAATACATCATCATCAGTTCCTGCTGCCTTTTGTGGTATTAGGTGCAAATAAATGATAGGCCACGCAGTGACTGCTTTCTTACTGGAGAGCATTATGGCTACAACAGAAGTGTCTGGTACTTCCAGACATTACAGTGAAAAGCCCCTCTGATGGTTATATGAAATGAGACCAGTGTGAATGAAATATGATTTCGGAGCCTTATATAACAGAGGTCTTCTAATCGTCCAGATGAGTGGATGCGATAAAGTCACATCAGACGATTGACCTACAGATAAACCAAAGGTCGGCTAGATACCCCTTCTACAATTGGACACCCACCAAGTACAGACATACTCAAACATATGCACACAGACTAATACATACACATACAGACACACTCAAACAGACACCCACACACACAAAACATACAAATACAGATGCAAATACAAATACACATACACAAATAAGGGCACACTGAAATATACAGACACTCACAGATACAAATGTGCATACTCACACAGACACACATCAATACAGACAATCAGAAACACAGAAATATACAGACACACTCAAATACACAAACAAACGAATACAAGCACACTGACACACACACACACACACAGGCAGACAAGAAGTTCCTGGGAAGCCAATCTCACTCCATCACCGGACCCAACTTCTCCACCGACTTCAATCCCACTCCCTTCAATCCTACTTCGTTGTGTCATCACCAGCCATGGTAACCTCTGACACACAACCCTCGAGGGGCTGAGTGTACCCAGACCACTGAAGCCACGGCCCTGAGGTTCGAGAGAGGGCAAAATGGGGTCGAGTTTAGTCTGGGTAAATTAGTTGGTGGCCAGCCTGACGTGACTGAGCATAACAAGGATGAATCACAGACCGAAAATCAATTCGTTCATGCAATCCGAGATCAAGTTTCATCCATATGCAAGTTTACTCTCTGTCATGCTACACAAATAATATACAGGATCACATATCATATGATATATATATTGGTCATATTTCATTCATTGTCAAGTCGGTATTTGCACATCAAAGATGCCTGTCATAACATTTGAAACAGTAAATTAACCGTCGCATTTCATTAACGATTTTTTAGTACTGATATTTTTAATTTCTCCAAAGATTTTTATGGCTGCCACTGTCACAGCAGCATAATTAGTAGATGTACTATTATCATAATTATTTGGCTGCCATCATCATCAACAACAACAACATTATCATCAACAACAACATCATGACCCAATTAAAGAAAGCAGACTCCGATAACCAACTCTGCCACACCATGGATATGGTAAGACTGAGTCTGCCCAGAGATAGACGAACAGAGAACCAGTCCAGTAAGAGATATGATGTCTGTCAACAAAAGTGTTCTGGCCAGACGAGTAACTGTGGTTACCAAACATCAACCTGTACAGTGTAAACCAGCATCTGGCTACACTAGAATCTCACATCACCAGACACTACCTGCAACAGATGATCTGGTATCCATCCAACCACTCACTCTTCCACCCACCCACTCACCCATCCATCCTAGGACAGATAAATAGGAACTCACTTGTTGTGATTTCCCACAATTGGAAACTGATTGAAACCAGCTGTCTTCAAGAACACGGCCACACGAGCTCTCAGACTCCCTCCGTTCCCTCCCCTCCATCGAGACCCTAAGGGTCAAGTTTACACAAAGTCCAGAGGTTGACTCAATCGATGCTGTCACAACGACGCACGGTCACTCCAGCTTCACATATAGTAGTAGTAGTTTCAGTTTAACAACACTGATAACAAAGATCATTAGCGTCGCCCTCCTCCTTCAGCCAGGCTTGGGACTGGCACTGCCAGAGTGCGAGCAGTGGCGGAGATATACCAGCTTCACATGCAACCATTCACAGCTTATTCAATCTCTTGGCGGGAGGGTGTTCGATGGTCCAGTGGTTAGCCTGCTGGACTTTCAACGGAGAGGTCGAGGGTATCAAATCCTTACCATGGCAGAGATTTGCTTCAGAGTTTGGCTCCACCTGTGCCCCCTGGCCAATGAGTAAACTGACCCTACAATGGTGATATCAACCATAGTTGTTAAAAACGATAAAATCAAAATAAAAAACGGAAAAAACGTCGTTTTATTGAAAAAAATAAAAAACGGAAAAAACGAGAAAAAAACGGAAAAGAAAATAACTTGACTTTTCTACACCTTTTAGGGCCTACTGCATTTTAAAATTAAAACCTTGTTAACACAATTTTATTTTAATTAGCAAATAACATAACTTTATTAGTAATCACCAAGTAACAGTAATCTAAAACAATTATTTTCTTTTTCATAAGACTTAGTTGGTTTAAAAAGAATTCGAGAAATTAAAAATATTGAAATCTTTTCAAATTAAAATTGTATACATAAGTCCATATCCATGCAGACATAAGCAACTAAAAACTAAACTTTGCAAGTAGGCCTATAGAGTGTACTTAATTAAAAAGTAGGTCTACCTACAATTCTGACTTATATAAGAACTTGATATGGAGTAATATCCGTCAGTTTATCAGTCAATAAGAGATTACCGAGTACAAAGACAACATTTCGCATTTTGGATAACTTAGAAATTCAAATAACTTTTATAAATTTTATTTGGTGTAGCTGTTTATTTCAATTGATGACACTAAATAGTGACGTAAATTATATGAATCCTTGAAAGGACGGAGACAACGTAAGGGATATCGGACAAAAATAAAATTAAACAAATAGTAACAGACAGTTAATAAATAAATTAAGTTACATAACAAAAATAAAAAACGGAAAAACACGAGGCGAGAAATAAAAAACGAAAAAAACGACGTTTTGGGAGGAAAAATAAAAAACGAAAAAAACGTTTTTTACAACTATGATATCAACAAAGGTCGGCATTGTGCAGCTTATCCAAACCGTGGTGGCTATCACTCGAGATTGTATTGTATTGTATTGTATTTGAACACTTGTTATAGCGCCCCAACCAGATTTCCCATTCAGAGGCGCTCCCGACTACTGCGCGAACGCTGAATCGGAGTTTCACGCCGAAGCGCATGAGCAATTGCAGTGAAGGACTTGCCCAGGGTCCCTGGCGGCGGCTTTGAGGTGGATTCGAACCCGCAACCCTCCAGCTGCAAGGCACCGAACATACCCCTACACCACCGTGCCCCAGTTGTATTGTGATGTGTTGTATTGTGTGTTGTATTGTACTCCACGTTTATAATGCGACCGAGCCACCCGCAGTAAAGATCCGAGAAATTAATCTCTGATAATCCGACCCGACCGGGAAGCGAACCCGGGGCGCCGGCGCGGCGAGCGGGCACCAACCCACTCGGCCACTCAGGATCCATGAGATATGAGAGTATCAAGATGCATCTAGGTACCAGTATGCTTTACGTATGTCTAGGACTCTAGGTACCAGTATGTATGTATTTTTGTATGTTTGCCTGCATGAAAGTATGAAAGTAGCAACGTATGTATTGTACACACTACGCATGTGCTCGTTTATAAAGCGCCTTTTGTGACTCTCGGGCGACCTTGTTACACCCAACACATCTCCACGCTGACCAACAGAGATTTAATGGGGCGGAGATTCGGTAATTAGTGTGAACCGGTTAGGAGAATGTACGCCACTAATCAACCACCTGTTGATCAAATATCTGTTGCGTCAGAGCTAATGATTGCAGGTGACTGGAGTGGCATTCATCAAAGTCTGGCCAGGTGTACGCTCCTCCAGACGGAACCAGGTGTGGTCCCAGACGGATTGGGACCAGGAAATGAAGTGGAACGAACCGTTGGAATACTCATTAAGCAGGAATTAATTCCTCATTATGCTCGGACTGAGGGAACTCCGCCCAAAGCACTAGACCAATCCTCTTGTCTAGAAAAGTACAAGAGTGAATTGTTGATGGATGAGAGGGGGTTATGATCTGCTCTTGTACCGAGACGTTCAGGACAGGACTGGCTCAGAAGTTCAAAAGTTTGGTTTCAGAATTCATGAGAACTAAAGAGAACTAAAGGGTTCAGGAATGGACACCCTGAGAACTAAAAGGGTTCAGGAATTGATAGGCTAACGAGCTGAAAGGCCCATGACGGGTTCCTAAACTGAAAAGTTTTAAAATTGACAGGATCATGTACCTACAGGTTAATTAATTAATTCACATGCTCAAGAACTTAACAGGTTCTTAAATTTAAGTTTCTAATTGACAGGCTAATAAACTGTAAGGTTCATGAAAAATGACATGCTCATGAACTTACTGGCTTACTAATTCAAAGTTAAAAACTACAGGTTCTTTAATTTAAGGTTTAAAACTGACTTGCCCACAAACTATACGTTTCATGAAAAATGCTAGGGTCATGAATTTAATGGGCAGGTTCATAAACCGAGACAGGGTCATGAATGTTGAAAGGTCAAGAACTGAAAGGTTTCTGAATGAACAGGCACCAGTGAGAGACTGATGTGGGAAGTGGGTCTCCAGTGGCCAGTGGACAGGAAATGTGGGTGGTATGACAGACAGACAGACAGACAGACAAACAGACAGACAGACAGACAGACAGACAGACGGCAAAGGGGGAGATCAGACACTCAATTACAGAGGAGGTTATCCAATGACAGACCCTGCCATCAATCACAGATCAGTCCAAAGAAGCTGAGGACACTAGGCAAATGGAGGACAGTGGTAAACATCCCAGTCCCCTATATATATATGATACTCCCTTCTCAGCTGAACCATTCTAATGATACACATGGCTCGTGTCCTGTCCAATCTATATATAGATGCAATCTCCTCTTTCCCCACACACATACTAATTTTATATGTATGTACGTATATGTATATATATATTCACAATAATGTGCTTGTCATATTAAACATATATAAAGTAATGATGTATATGCATAACGTCCATTGTAAATCATTTACATACAATGTTATACATACATATAATTGCATTTAAGCATGCAAAGCAATCTATAAATAGAAGCTGTTTCTCCTTTGCCTTGCGTGCATTAGCAAAAATTTTATATATACTTGTTTATGTATATATATGTATATGAAGGTCATCTATAAACAGAAGCTATTTTCTCCAGTTATGTATGTGTGTGTGTGTGTGTGTGTGTGTGTGTGTGTGTGTGTCCGTCTGCATGTCCGTGTGTGTCTATATACATGCATAAGCAGGTACAATTTTGAACATACAGATACGAACTGGCTATATTATAATTATGTAATGTATATGCTTATGAGTTTTAGCAATCAGTGTATTTCACTGATATTTAGTTGAGAACATCCACTGATTAGATATTTGCCTGTTATTTTAAAAAACATTTTTTATAAATAATATTATATATATATATATATATATTTTCATCATAAATAAAATAAGCTCACCCCTTCCTTACTTACTATAGAAGCCATCTGACAAGTCTACAGACCTCAGATGCGACATACACTTATAATTATAGCTAGGGATGTTAAACGATAATCGGAAATCCGATTATCGGTTTTGAAAACGATAATCGGTTTTCATTATTGACAAAACGATTATCGAATTCTGCCTCTTATATATAAAACGGAGACTTCCACAGCCAACGAGGTAATAGTAGAACCCCACAGCCACGTATTATTGCCTTTTATAATAGAAACGGAGACTTCCATAGCCAACGAGGTAATAATAGAACCCCCACAGCCACGTATTATTGCCTCTTATATATAAAACGGAGTCTTACACAGCCAACGAGGTAATAATAGAACCCCACAGGGACGTATTATTTCCTCATATATAAAGCCTCATATATAAAGCTGAGCCTTCCACAGCCAATGAGGTAATAGCAGAGCCCCATACGTGTATGTACGGTACGTAGCGATTATCGGTTTTCAGTAACTTGCACTATGTGATAATATATTACATTTTTTATGAAGGCCAATAAAAAAACGATAATCGGTTTAAAATCGGATTTCTAAAACCGATAATCGGTTTGCCAAAAAAACCGATATTAACAACCCTAATTATAGCATATATATCATTTCGATATAATAAATTAGATACACTCCTGAATATAATTTGTATGTATATATATATATATATACCATGTTATATATTCATATCAGTCATATGTAAGCTAACACTTCAATTACCAGCGTATATATCATGAGTTAGTGAGTGCATCCGTTACCAAATATAATTATAACATTAACAGGTAAACATAATTATTACATCTAAATGATACATGCCTGTATCACATGGCATATCAGTGACCAATTACATACGCGCGCACCCGCATCTACACGGACACACATAGGCAGAGTGGAAGCCATTTGTGGACCTAGGTCTATATGTCACAGGAAACAATTGGATAGGCACTTCAGTAATGATACCAGGAATAGAGGAAGATCAGTCATTAATAGGGATATTGTTACAATGGTCAGGCTTACGGCTGTGCAGTCTATATATATGTATATATATACACATATATATACATATATATACACATATATATACATACGAGTATATCACATAAACGAGGACATAACATCACTCGGATTAATATACTATACTCAAGGCCAGCAATGGACTTAACAGATTATCATGGACAATGGAGATCATTTATTCCTACCCATCGCAGCCAAATGGCTGGCATCAGGAACTGATGACGATGATGCTGAGGAGGAGGAGGAGGAGGAGGAGGAGGAGGAGGATTTAAACACCACTGGCAGAGAGAGCTGACTACATAGTTTCAGAGGTTTAAAGGCCAGTCTCAAAGGTGTGATGACGGATGAATACCTAAAAGTACTTGACAACTTATAGACCGTGTTAATTCGGTCATATAGGTGCAAGAATACAAGGGGCAGTAAATCTATTTGGCTCTTATACGGTTTGTCTGTCCTTATAAAAGCAAAAGCAAATAAAACAAGTATATGATGGAACATCATTTTCTCAGGAAAGCCATGGGAAGGGGATGGTGGCTCTTGACCCTGTCACCTGCTTCTTAGTCTCTCTCTGTCTCTCTGTTTCTGTCTCTGTGTATGTCTGTATGTTTGTCTGTCTGGGTCTGCCTACAGTGTCTCTCCTTCAGTCTCAGTGTCGCCATCTGTCTTTTAATGTATTCTGCCTTGCTCTTTTTACCTTCGTCTCTTCGTCTGTCCCACTACCTATTTCCAGCAGTCTATGCGTATGTCAGTCTGTCTGTCTGTCCACCTGTCGCAAGTGATCAGATCGGAGTAAAACAGTCAGCCCTATATTCAATCACAACCTGAAGCAATTCTTGAAAGGAATACCCAACTCGAACATAAAACCTGTACCACCTTTCAGCTTACATTTCATCCCACACAGGATCTGAACCAGACACCCAAGGCCCATCCAGTCATAAGTCTAATCTAATCTAATCTAATCTAATCTAAAGTCGTTATCATAAAGCACAAGGTTATCAATCAATGGTCGTCTCAAGTGAAGAGGACAAGGAGCAACCCTCTTAAGCTAACCCAGACAGGCAACCATGGCCATTAAATGCTAGTAACTTCAATTTTCTCGGCCTCTGCATATAACGGGGTGGCAAGTCATCTTCCTCGCCGCGTGCTCTTCCTACCGACAGTTGAATTTGCGGAGGGGGGAGGGGCCAAGTGGATCCGTCAAAAACTCCAATCCATTGCAGGTCATTGAAATCAGACGCTGTCAGTCAACAGTGGGTTGGTTAACCAGTCGAATCCGTTGAGAAAATCTCCTCGGTTAACTGGGTCTGGTTAAGATTAACTAGGTCAGGTCAGGCTAGGTACACCGCCGAACATAGGCCAGACGGTGGAGACAATTATCTGTGCAGGCAGGTTAGTCATCTCAGTCTGGGAATAGAGAGAGAGAGAGAGAGTGGTCCAATTCACACATGTATGTAGCAGCTTATACGTGCGAATTGGACACGTATGTCTCTGTGTGACCAGAGGCCCCACTGTCCATGTTGTTATGCTGGCTTCATCGAGACACACTGACCAAATTAATTGCATATTATTCTACTGACAGTGCATCGCTATGACGCGTCCAGTTAACACTCCTCCCTCCCCGCCGGCCTTTTGGCACCGTACTGTCTACGTAAGGGTCAAACACCGGCTGCCTCTCTCTGTCTGTCTGTGTCTGTCTCTCTCATTCTCTCTGTCTGTCTTCTCTCTCATTCTCTCTCTCTCCCTCTAATTCTGTCTGTCTCTCTACTTCTGTCTGTCTCTCTACTTCTGTCTGTCTGTCTGTCTCTCATTCTGTCTGTCTGTCTCTCTCCTCTCTCTCATTCCCTCTCATTCTGTCTGGCTGTCTCTCTCCACATCTTTTGCTATTGCTCCTGCTCTGTCTGTCTGACTGTCTTCGTTTCACACCCCTCACTCTACTTGTCTCTGTCTTATCCCCAAGGGTTCCTCTGTCTTTCTTTTCTGTCTCATTCTGGTTTGTCTCACTCTCTCTCTCTCTCTCTCTCAATATCTGTCTCACTCTATCTACCTCACTCATTAGGCCTGTCTCACTCCCTGTACCTTTCTGCCTCACTCCTGCTTCTGGATCACTCCTTGTGACCTTATGTCTTACTCCTCCATCTGTCTGTTCTGTTCCCTCTGCCTTACCGCGTCACTCTGTATCTGCCTGTCTATCTGACTGTGTGTATCTCCGTCTGTCTGTCTCTTTCTCTGCCTCATTCCATGTGACTATGCCTACAGGTTATTATACTGTCACAGTCTGTGGTCAGTCTGGTCATATGTAATTTCGAGTTAGTCACACCCTGTCCAGTGCATATGACTGGTTGCCTGTGGCCGACTGAAGATGACTTAAAACCGAATACATGTATGTCCTGGAGACATCATCAAACCGGTAATTACTGAATTTACCATACCATAGGTGATGAACATATTACCATACCTTGTGAGCTTCTCAACAGGCACTTCTAAGTAGCCAGATACATACACACACATATAAGCATACACACATACAAATATACACACATACAAACACACATAAATAAATGCGTACAATACATATGTACATACATAACATATAAACACATACACCAATCACCCCAGTGAAAAGACCCTTCACCTCGGTGGAAAAACAGATTTAAAAAATCTCAACATTTATATAGCTCCTCAACAGAACCTCCTAAAGGGGCTAAATAAATCTGAACGAGCAGACAACCAGCATGCATCATCCGTACAGTAATTAACTTAACAATTGGTTTCACATATAAGAAATTAGATATTATGAACAATGATTTATAACAATATGACATGCAAGACAATAACATAATGAACTATGAGTTATAACGATATGACGATGTGGTCATCGCTATAAATAGCGCCTCCAAGCAACATCAGCAGCCGAGTCGCAGCCAAGAAATTATCAATCGATAAAAGAATGATGGAATGCTGACTCAACATCATTTTGCAATTCTAGGGAATTCCCTTTCCATGTAACCACCATTTGCAGCAGTTATCAATTCTGAAACACTGCATATTAATTATAGATATGTTCCATATGGAAAGAGGTGGGTTAATTCTTAAATGCTTAGCCAAATATATTAATCATAAATATGTTCCATATGGAAAGAGGTGGGTTAATTCTTGAATGCTTAGGTAAATATATTAATTATAGATATGTTTCATATGGAAAGAGGTGGGTTAATTCTTGAATGCTTAGGTAAATATATTAATTATAGATATGTTCCATATGGAAAGAGGTGGGTTAATTCTTTAATGCTGAGCCAGATATATTAATTATAGATAAGTTCCATATGGAAAGAGGTGGGCTAATTCTTACATGCTGAGTCAAACCTTTCCAGCAGTCCACATGGAGCACATATATATAGGCCCCATATTCCCACATATATGGAGCATTCATACAACCCATATGGGTCCCATCCAGTGCCCATGGAAATACAGGGAGGGAAGCCATATTCCATGACAGATATTAACTGTCCACTAGTTCTTTGTCATCTCTGCGTGGTCAGCATATTTCTTTCTGTCAATACCAAAATGCCATTCCACAGAAATGAAAATAACTGCAGAGCAAATGCGGATTATATAAAAAAATCATCCCGTCTGTTCCGTCTGTCTGTCCGCCCACGAAGCATCCTCCGTCTCGGCAAATAAGCGCTGAATCACAGACAATGCATTGCAGCCCATTGTTTGCCCATTGGTCAGCGGCAGCAGCAGCAGCTGAATCAAGCTGACATCAGATACACACCCACGTAGTGAGTCATCGATTTCTAGGAATGTCATCAAATCCATGTTTAAAACAATTCCACCCCATCAAACGCCTTAGACACGAACCTTCTTCGCCCCAAACCGTCCAAAACCACGGCCCCTGTAAACCACAGAATTGACCGCTACATAAATCGCCACAGTGTCGGCCTCTTCTCTGTTCTGGCCGCCATTTAACAGGAGCCTCTGTGCCCTTGTTGTCAAAACTTTTGCCTCCAACAAATACTCACCTAATAAAACGTCTACGAAGAAGACGAGGGCGAAGACAATAGTCCGATCTGGCATTGTTTCGGCTGATTTTAACAGCCACAAGTAAGTTAATTAATTAATTAAAGAAATGTTCTTTCCGATTCCTGAACAGTACACACTAAACACCACGTACAACCAACTGCGCGCAGTTATTCGCTCAACGACCGCATCACCAACTGAACAGGCGTATCCGAGCGCCGACCTTAAATAGTGCGCGCACGTGTTTCGCGCTTGCTCGCTAGCATCCGCGCATGCACTTACATAAACCTCTGTTGATGAAGCAGGAATATGTCGCCTTTGTTACCATGGAGTGTCACAGGTCTTAAGGTGTAAGTAAAATTCCGTGGGTCAACCTAGTTGACCTTTATGAATGGAGATTATTGTTTATACCACGGGCCAATGCAAATTTCATCGGGTGACTAGGCCTTGTAGCAGTTCGTAGGCCTTGTAGCAGTTCGTAATAGCAGTTAGTAGGCCGCTACCAGCGAGTAGGAGCCAGATCGATGCAGTTAGCATAACCTACGCAGTTAAATCCTAATGTTCCTAATTTGTTATTTAATCGAAGGGGAAACGCTACGGGAACCGAGCCTGTAGGGAGAAAATTGAACGGGAAAGTATAGCCTAACACTGAAGAGTTTATGTCCTATTGAAGGCGAATGAGGAAAATGACTGATCGTAAACTTTTATTACCGATAATGCATGGACACGTGAGGTGGTCCACATACGATGACTTGACTACACCATGCCATTTTGTGCACTCAATTGTACGTCTCTGACAATCGTGCACCGCGTGCCCGAACCCTGGAAGCCGAGTTCATAGAGTACAAATTGTGCCCATCACACGCCCCACTGGTAAGACACGTTGGCCGAATGAATAGAGAGCGGTCGACCTGTAATGCGGAGGGTACGGGTTCGAGTCACTACTCAGGCTGTCACCGACGTGTAAGGTCCTTGAGAATGTTCTTGGCGCACATCTCAGCACCATCGATGTTCTGTCGTTTGGTCGTGTATGCACTTCTGAACTTTGGAAGAAGGGCAATGCCAAATAGGCCTACATTTGTTATTGTATTGTATTGTTGTACAATGTGAGACCGTTCTAGACCAAAAGATCATGGTTGTCTAGGACAATAAATAATTGTAAACTCCATATTTCTCAAGCGCTACTCAGTGGCGGCACCAGAGGGGGATAGGGGGCTCAGTCCCCAAAGAGTGGGAAATCACTGCAAATCACTGGGAGGAGATGACAAAATGGAATGGCTTGGAGCTTTAGCCCCCCCCCCCAACCTGAAATCCTGGCGCCTCCACTGGCGCTACTTTAAAGCTAAAGGCAGAGCAGTGATGGGCACTAAACTATTTTTTAGTTAGACTTAAACTATTTTTCAACTAAAGTACAACAGTTTAACTAAAGTTGGCAACTGATTTTGTAAATAAGTTAACTAAACTAAAAATAGTTAATTCAACTTTTTTCCAACTTTTTAACAAACTTTGATGGCAAACATGAAACATTTTTCACAATAACAGAGGTTAAGTGAATTGTAATAATTCAGAGCGTCAATGACAATTTCACTTTCAAAACATGTAATGTGTAGGCTACTAGACTAATAGTCCTGCTACAGTTCTACCCGAAAATAATTAAGACAGTTGCTAATACTAGCATGATACATCATGCAATGCCGTTCACCTGACTTGAGTAATAAAACCAGTTAATCATGACAATAATGATCAGCAACAGCAAGACCACTGATATGGATAGTAAGAATAGAAGGTGATCAAGTGTTTCGTCACACATTCAGCATCAGTTTAACCTCAGTAAAGCAAGTAGTGACTAATAAACTATTCATTTACTGGCGTAGCCTTGAATTCATTACAGTCAACTCATACAGAATAATAAACACAATGTTCTTATTTAGCCTACACTGCGCCCACACTTTGCGTTGCGATTCTATGAAGAGCAACACAACCGTTGACCCACGGAATTTTACACCTCGAGACCTGTGGCATTCCCCAGTTATAATAAATAAGTAAACGTGGCGTTGATCGAGTTGTTGATAGTGTTCATTGCGGAAGATCGTTGTGTAGGTCTAGGTGCTGATTTTGTTAGCTAAACTTTTAAGTTAATAACTGAACAATATTAGTTAGGCCTAAACTTTAGTCTTAGCTAGGCCTACACTATTTTTCTCCAGTTAAACTTCATCCCTAACTAAAAAAAAATCTAAAAGTTTTCAACTTTTTAGTTAACTTTTGCCCATCACTGGGACAGGACACCAGCTTAAGCTAAGGGCAGGGCACTAGCTTATTCACGAGCGCTGTGTCGTGTCGGAAAACATGTCCAAAGATACCAAGTGAAGATCCGAGTCCAAGTTTAGTGTGTGTAAAAAAGATTTTTCGCTAAACATAAATGTGATTCTAGATTCACCGACAGCAGCTGTAAAGAACCTTTTGCAGTTTGTGCTCTTTACACAATAAGCGTTAATTGCCCTAATTTGGCCTTTGTTTTGTTTCATTGTTTATTTGGGCTTAGGCCTACTTTAGCCACTAAAAGGCGTACGAGTTTCTGCTAACAATTGAATTCATAGGAAACGCTTTCTAACGAAGAACATTTTATGATTCACAAATGACAAATTCGAAATTGGAAACAAAAGAACTTGGTAATTAACAATCTTGTGTAACAATAGGTCTAATTGAATTAACAAATAGAGAAGATTGACAAATATCACATGAGAATATGTCAATGGGGAGTCTGGAGTTCCCAAATCGATGCTATTGTCATTTTCGCTGGAATACTCTGCCAGCATGTCCACATGGAGCTGAAATAGGGCCCCTATTCCCATATGGAACCCGTATAAAGATCATATGGGCCCCATCTAATGCACAGTAAACAAAAGACCAAATTGTTGTAGTAATCGTCATAGTAAAACTTAAATTTTGTTAAGCACCACTTGATAGCTAAGCGCACAGGGCACTAGCTTATCCACGAGCGCTGCGTCGAGTCAGAGGGTGGCCCAGAGATATAAAATCGAGACCCAATTAAGTCCGGTTGCCACCCTACCGACATGCTCTCACATGGAGCCCATTATAGGTCGCATATTCCCAATCGGACCCCGACTAGAACCCACATGGTTTCCACTTCCCATCTGATGCCAATGGAGATGCTGACAGGGCAGAGAGATCAGAGACAGGAGACGGTAGAAATGTGGAACTCCGAACTTTCTCCACAGAAGTTTAATGCGTTGCTGATCACTGTGAACGGAATAACAGATAATACAAACGCGGGTTTTTATTTGTGCGTATTATAATAGAAGTATGATATAGATGCCTGAGGCTCTGAGCAGAAATAGTTCAAAGTTTAACCAATCACTTGGAGTCTGATGTAAAATGCCTTCAGCTGCGCCCTCTAGCGAATATGATGCAAAATAATGGCATTCGCTTGTATGTAGGTATGTATGTATGAATGTAACTATGTATGTATGTATGTATGTATGTATGTATGTATGTATGTATGTATGTATGTATGTATGTATGTATGTATGTATATATGTATGTATGTATGTACTATGTATTATGTATGTATATATGTATATATGTATGTATGTATGTATGTATGTATGTATGTATATATGTATGTATGCATGCATGCATGCATAAATCCATACATCTCTCCCCTCCCTCTCTCTCTCTGTCCATCCATGCCTCACTCCGTCCCTCTATCCCTCCCTCCTTACCTACACCCGTCACCCGTCCGTCCGTCCGTCCGTCCGTCCCTCCTTCCCTCTCTCCCTCCATGCATGCATACATACATACATGCATACACACATACATACATACAGGAGAAGGAGAGGAACTAGGAGAGCAGTGGCGGGAATAAAAGAGGAGGGAAAAGAGCCTGAGCGGAGGAGGATGGAGGGAGGGTGGAGGAGCGAAACAAGAAGGAGGAAGGGGAGGAGGACGAGCCTGATTAGAAGAGGGACACGAAGGACAATGATGAGGAGTCAAGTAGGATGACATAGAGGAGCAGAGGAACAAGGGAAAAGGAAGAAGAAGAGCCAAATAATGAAGAGAGAGAGACGACGACGAAGCAGAGAAAGGAGGAGAATGGGTAGCATGGCGTGAATATGAGAAGGAAGCAGAGAAGGAATAGGACGAAGGAGAGGAGGAAGAGAAAGAAGAGGATGAGGAGGAAGAGGAGGACGTAGAGGAGGACGTAGAGGAGGACGTAGAGGAGGAATAGGACGAAGGAGAGGAAGAGAAAGAAGAGGATGAGGAGGATGAGGAGGAAAAGGTATATAATTATACACACATACAACCGTCCATCCCTCCCTCGCTACCTCCAAACCTCTCGCGTGCGTTGTGAAAGATTTTGGTGTCGCCCTCTATCGAAGTGACTGGTACTCATCCTGGTAGGCCGTCTATGCTTAACATGAATGATGACACTATGACAAATAGACAGACAATTCTCTTCTATTATATTATTAATTAGATACATGTATATTGTACTTATGTTACTGTTATGTATTACAGTGCACATCGCCAATGTAGATATAGGCTACACATGCGTACAGGAGATGCTCGAAACGATAAGTGTCCGGCTTTTGGGCCCTTAAAATAGGGTACGATTGTAGGCAGATACAGATACATGCTAGGGCACTCGAGACCTTTCAGGTCCACCGATATGCTGGAAGAGACCTGTCGGACCACATGGAACCGCACCGGGGGTGGGGGCAGGGCTTTTTTTAGCGTGCAGTTCTACACAAAAAGTGCAGTTCTAAATGAATTTGTGCAGTTGTAAAAGCATTTTTGTGCAGTTAAAAATGGCTAAAAAAGGTCATTGGGAATAATTAATTTACCATGGCTTTTTGAAAAAGAGAGAAGGAGTTGTGCAGTTCTAAAAATTCCTTTAAAAAAGCCTTGGGGGTCTTCATCAACCGAACTTTGGACTGCACATGTCCTGGAGACAAGCTCAGTGCCAGGACGATCGACCGGCGAAGAGTCGTAGAAAGGACAACGCTCTGGAGAGGGGAGCTGATGATGATGATGATGATGATGATGATGATGATGATGATGATGATGATGATGATGATGATGATGATGAGGAGGAGGAGGAGGAGGAGGAGGAGGAGGAGACGGAGGAGGAGGGTGCTGACGATGATAACGACGACAACGACGAAGACGACGATGATGATACGATGATAATACGGTCCACACTGATGCCATCTACTACTAATTGTTTATTCATTTATCCATCCATCCATCCATCTATCCATCTATCCATCCATCTATCCATCTATCCATCTATCCATCCATCTATCCATCTATCCATCCATCCATCCATCCATCCATCATCCATCCATCAAGTCCGTTGTTCGGAATATAAACGTGTGTCTACTGTTTAATCACCAGGCGTGAAGTCAGTACCATAGTAATTCGCTAGGTGTCGCGTCATCCGTCTTCCGCAGACACAGAGACAGAGACAGACAGACAGAGACAGACAGACAGACAGGCAGATACATAGACAGAGACGGACAGACAGACAGAGACAGAGAGACAGATACATAGACAGAGACAGACAGAGACAGACAGAGAGAGAGAGACTCATCTGTGCGAATGAGGCGCTGGATGCGGGAATCCTCCGTGGTGTAAGCGCCGCCGTCGATGGAGAGAGTGCGATGCATGCGATTGAATCTGTTTCATCATCAGTGGCTGCTGCTGAGGCTGCTGCTGCAGCCATGGAGATGGTGACGTATCGATGGCACTGACTGCATGGTGATGGATGAAGCAGAGGCTGCAGCCTCCTCCTCCTCCTCTGATGTTGTAACGGGTTTAGAAAGGAAAGAAGTCGATGCAGTGGCTCGATTGACAACAGGACGACAGACGGACAGAATGAAGCGACGAGTGACCAGCACAGCAGTGGACATCGGTGGTCAGTTGTCGACGGTCAGTAAGATAGCGCTTCTGCTGAATTATTAGCCAGATGGGTCGAACCGCTGTTGTACTTTCGCCCCCTCTAGGGGCACTTCGTTGTTGCCCCCGGGTGAGCTGTCGTGGGGTGCGTCTGGCGCTGCTTCTGACGGTGGCTGGATTGGTCGTGGGGTTGGCTACTGCTGCTGGGGCGTCGCTTGATCATAGAGGAGATGCTATCAGCTCGGCCAGGTGTCGAGTCAGGTGTCTTACCCTCTTACAGGTAAGAGATTCAATCCGTTTCATTGCTTGATTGGTTGGTTGGTTGATTGATTGATTCAGCGCTCGTGAATAAGCTGGTGCCCTGCGCTTGGCTTTCGAGTGGCGCTTTAGAAGTTTTACGATTACGATTGATTGATTCACTGATTCATTCTTTCATTCATTCAGAGGACTTATATAGCGCCCCTCCAAGATAACCTACCCAGAGGCGCTCCCAGCCCAACTCCGGCGGTAAAGTGCACTTTTCAGATGCTTGTAAAGCGTGTGTGCAGATTCCCTAGTTAAAAGAACAGGCAGATCTGAGGGACGGTTACTCCACGTGGTCGGCCCAACCACTGAAAAGGCACGACGTGGCGTCTTTAAGAGCGCGCAAAGGGAAAAACAAGTTCACCTCGAGATGCAGAACGAAGATTAAACCCTAGTGAACAGGTTTTAGTTGCTGTACTTTCTATGTAATTGCAATTAATAACTTCTATTGCGCCGGTGTTTAATGCACTACCTTTGAACTTTTTGCTACCTTTGTACGTAATATTCTATACGTTTCTTTACTGGCCTTTCATCTATAGCGCTGCTCTTGAGACCCACACTCGCTCTGTTAAGCAATTTTATATGTCGGCCTATAAAGTAATTTACCCTTTACGTATTAGGCCTACTTTACGTTGTACTGGATTCTGTAAAAAAATTATGTAACGGCTACTTTCCCGTTTTGTGTACCATAGATATATTCGTTTTGTTTTCTGACAGGTTGACAGACCGCAACCAGTTACAATAGAAATATGTTAAATAATGAAATCAAAACAAACAAAAAATCAGACAGGTGTGCAGTCAGGTGAGACCTAGGGCAAGCGTTTGTAAAGTACACGAGGGATAAATTCTGTAACCAATTCCGCACCAATTCCTATATTATCTGTACAAAAATTTTTGACCGCCTTCTATTGATGTACCACTTTCTAGGTATATCAGTCTCTTCTGTGCCACGTATTCTGTAGCCATGTGTACCATTTCCTTTACCAAAATCTATACTAGCCTACCTTCTCTTTGCCACCTTTATATCGTCTTCTGTATACCAGGTATACCAAGGCGTCATCTATACCAACTGTTAGACCACATGCATCCTGTTTCTTTTTGTGACAAATTGTGCACCAATTTCTTTATCACGACGTATATACCAGTTCTCTACCAGTTAACATACCAAATGTCGTCAGATTACAACAAATTACCTGTTATTAATCTGTGCTCTTTCCTCTGCGTTTGTACCATACAATACAATAATATTATAAATTTATAGCGCGCTTTAACAAGACAAGTCTTGCACGAGAGCGCGTTTGCGCTGTGTTCTTAACCATAGTGTAATGAGAATTAGATGAGTTTTTAATTTTGATTTAAATCGAGTAGCAGATGAACATTGACGGATTGTAACTGGGAGACTGTTTGCCCATTAGCGAACCTCTTCTTTCAGTGCACGTGCACTAGAAGAGGTAAATACCATTCAACTGGTGAAATCTCTTCAGTCATGACACGATCTTTTTTTACCATCGCGTGTTCCAATCTCTGCGCTATATCGTCTGTATAATAATACTCTCGATACAAGTCTAGATATTAGCCAAGGCTTTTAGAGAGAAAACAATAAAAAGGCTGCTGTCTCTCTAAGTCCCTTTCTGTCTTACTCTGTCTGTCTATCTATCTACATATCGCTGTGGTTTTCTGCCAGTCTGTCTCTTTCTATCTGTCCGTTTGTCCGTCTGTGTATTTGTCTGTATGTCTCCTTCACAACGGATTCTGTTGCTGCATCTGACCGTCCGCCTGTGTATCTGCGGGTCTGTGTGTCTATCTGTCTGCCTGATCGCCTGTCTGTATGTATGACTGTCTGTCTGTCTGCCTGTGTGCCTGTCTGTCTGTCTGTTTGTATGTCTGCCTTACAATCTATATATCCCTGTATATGCTAGTGCCGTTAGGTTCCCATGCAGAGCCTCTCTTTTTCTCTCTTCAGCTCTGCATCATCCATGGTCTGTAATTCCAGCCCAATTTCCGTTCACACCTGTTTACCCATCATAATATATATATATATATACATATGTATATTCTTAGTCGTACGCACTTTTGGTCTTTTTATCTATCTATATATATATACATTTATATTTTTTTTTACATAATATGTATATATACTTACACCTACATATGCATTAATACGTATAATAGTATATACATGTGCTACGAAATACACTTAGATGCAGATTTGAGCATTATATATATATATATGCATGTATATATAATGCTGATGTAATTGCGTGCATGGATACTGTAAATGATAGAACATACGAGACATGAAACGAATGTATAAAATCGGCTCAAATTAAATGTGTGTTCTGCATTAACGTTTATCGAATTGTTTTATATATATATATATATATATATATATATATATATATATATATCAAATGCATTAATTTTTAGTCACATGATGGCAAATGTGTGCATAATGTGTGCAGATGGACTGACGGACGGACGGACGGACGGATGGATGGATGGATGGATGATAGATGAAAGATGGATGAAATAATGGACGGACGGCAGATATGTCCGATGATGATGATGATGATGATGATGATGATGATGATGATGATGATGATGATGGTGGTGGTGGTAGTGGTGGTGATGGTGGTGGTGATGATGATGATGATGATGGTGATGGTGGTGGTGGTGGTAGTGGTGATGGTGGTGGTGGTGATGATGATGATGATGATGATGATGATGATGATGATGATGATGATGATGATGATGATGATGATGATGATGATGATGGTGGTAGTGGTGGTGATGGTGGTGGTGATGATGATGATGATGATGATGATGGTGATGGTGGTGGTGGTGG